>JACBWV010000683.1:227961-422961 GCA_013435795.1 Chlamydomonas sp. ICE-L
ATGGGGGGGGGGGGGAGGGGGGGGGGGGGGGGGCTGGTGGTGCTCCAAGCATACCTGGGTGTTGACATCCATTCTTGTGAGAGCAGACTTCAAAGGTTGTGCTAGCGCGTCCCATCCCTGCCGCCCCTTGCCCTTCATTAGCCACGGCAAACTGCAAACGAGGCGTGTCGCAATATTTATGAAGAGATGATTCTATTTGAACAGATAACACATTCGTGAATAATGCAGCATAAATGAATGAATAATGTAGCAAACATTAATGAATAACAGATCATATTTTTAGTGTTTGTAATCTGGTCAAGAGCAGACTTCAAAGGTTGTGCTAGCGAGTCCCATCCCTGCCGCCCCTTGCCCTTCGTCAGCCACGGCAATTTGCAAACGAGGTGTGTCGCAATATTTATGAAGATATGATAACGCCTGGTGGGGCGTGGTGTTAAGGGAGCCCGTCGTACGCGGGTGGGGAGCAGTCTCCTACCTCAACTGGACAAGCTACCATCGCGGTTGACGACGACCTGCAACGCCAAGAGCGACCGAAGGGGGAGTCGAACCCCAGACTCTTCGTCCTCCAGCAACCTGGTATACCACTAGACCATTGTATATCACTGAGAGGGGCTATATTTATGAAGAGATGATCCTATTTGAACACATTCATTCATAACGGATCATACATTGATGAATAATGTATCATGAATAGATGAAAAGCGGATCATACATTATTTGTTTTTAATCTGGTCAAGGGCGGACTTCAAAGGTTGTGCTAGCGCCTCCCATCCCTGGCGACCCTTGCCCTTCATGAGCTATGGCAAACTGCACTTGGGTGTGTCGAAATATGTATAAAGAGATTACCATATTTGAACAGATTCGTTAATGATGTAGCACACATTAATGGATAATGTAGCATACATTAATGGTACTGTACCATCAATTATTGAATATTGTGCTGCAAATCGGGAGTACAAAAAAAATGTGCTGCAAATCGGGAGTACAAAAAAAATGTTCACTCCCCCCACGCCTAAAAAAACTGAGGAGGCCTTCCCCCACCCCACCCCCTTAAATATAAATACCTTTTTTTTGAAAATTCTTAGCTAATGGCTTCTGGTGGGTTACAATTATGGGCACCATAGATGGCATCTCGGAATTCCCAACAAAAGGGATTGTGATGATAGTTCAAAAACGCAGTTCGGCACCCACTTTGGGTGCACCAGTTACTGTAGGGCAAACCTTCACCTTTGCAGGGGGCGGCCAGCAACTGGAGTTTTCATTATATCAAACCGGTCCAAACAAAACAGTAGCAGGACAGTTTTCTCAGCATGGTTCAACTACACTTTCCCTTGGGCCCCACCCAACTCGGCCCGAATGTTTAATGAGCCTTGGCCGGAGGCCACTCCAGGTTTCGTCCAAATCAGGCGAATGATGGCAACATGGAGGCTCAATAAAGGCACCCCAATAGGCGCACCAAATAGATAACCAAGGACCTGCAAGGACTGCTTTTTATTATTATTGAAAGCAGCCGCCATGTTAATAGGCCGTCGGGACTTACAGGCTAGTCTCTATACAGCTCCTTCAAAACTTCCCCATATAAATTCTCTATGGGTCTGGGGCACTCAATGGAGGACCAGCAAATCAGCATCCGCAATCAGGCCATTCCGAAACGAAGAGAACGCAACCGCGTAGAACGTTAGGAGAATGCGGCGTTCGGTGCTGTTCGCAAGGGTGGTGGGTCGGGGCGGAATGTGGGTGGGGGGGGGGGGTTGCGGGGGGACGCGGGGGGTGGGGGAGGGCGGGGGGGACGAGGCGGGGGTGGGTGGAGTGGGGGGGGTCGTTGGGGGTGGGGGGGTGGGTGGTGAGAGGTGGGTGACACCAACACCCACACAAACTTCCACAAAAACACCTGGGTCTAAGATCGGTGCAATGATGAAACTGCCATTGTGATTCACACAGCATTTACCCTTCATACTCTGGGCTGGGATTTGGGGTTAGGGGGGGGGGGGGGGGTTGGGGTTGGGTTGGGGGGGGTTGGGTTTCGGGGGGGGGGGGGGGGGGGTTTAAGACTTATTGCGGACTAGGTCCAAAGTGTGCCAATAGATACCTTACCAAGGCCAACTCAGAAGTGGTCTCAGAATGGACATTGGAGGCTGGAGTAAAAAACGGGTGCACAAAAAGGTAGCCAAAAAACCAAATGAGGGCTAGGACCCCCCGCCCCCCCCCCCATAAATGATGGTTGCTCGAATGACCTGAAGTTCCCATTAATATTCGCTCTAAATACATAAAATTGGACCTTCATATCGCCACTAAATACATGGCCAGTACAGCCCCATTGTCAGAAAAAATTGATCAGCGTGACTGAAACAATTGAGGCCTGGGCTACTCCTGTGCAAATGAATGAATCATGTATGACTAATTTTTGAAATGAATAATGTACCCAATCAAATTAAGGGATAAGTGTACCATGCAGAATGAATAATTGTACGCCAAATGAATGGATGAATGAATGAATGACTGAATGAATGGATGATGAATGAATGGATGATATGACCATGAATGAATGAATGGACGGAATGAATGAACGGATGAATGATGAATGAATGAATGAATGTGAATTGATGAATGAATGTTGAATGAATGATGATATGATGAATGAAATGACCATGATATGAATGAATGAATGAATGAATGAATGCATGAATAAATGAAATGAAGAATGAATGAGAGATAAATGATGAATGAATGAATGACTGAATGGAATGAATGGAGAAAGATGCTGTATAGCGTTATGTATAGTAGAAATAAATTATAGTAGTGTATAGTAATGCATAATTGATAAATTATCAATATATTTATAGTTATACTTGGTAAATTATAAATTGATAAATTATAGTAGTGTATAGTAATATATAGTACAAATACAAATAAATGAATACTGTACCAAAAAGCAATGAAGAATGTATTATAAATGAATGACTAATTAACCATAAAGTAATGAATAATGTACCATACATTTTTGAATTATGTACTACAGATGAATGACTAATGTATAATAAATAAATGAATAATGTACCATAAATGAATGAATGAATGATGTACTGTACATTTTTGAATAATGTAGCATAAATGATGTGTTCGTAAGCTGGTCAATAGCAGACTTCAAAGGACGTGCCAGTGCGTTCCATAACTCATTCCCCTTGCCCCTTATGAGCCACAAAATGCAAACGAGTTTTGTTGCAAGATCTGTTAAGTGATGATTGTATTTGAACATATTCATTAATAATGTACCATACATGTATGAATAATGTACCATAAATCTGCATAAATGAATGAATACTGGATCATAAATTATTTGTTTGTTATCTGGTCAAGAGCAGACTTCCAAGGATGAGCCAGTGCATCTCATCTCAGCCGCCCTTTGCCATTTATTAGCCACGGCGAACTGCAAACGAGGTTTATTGACTGCAAAGATCTGAGACGAGTAGGATTTGAGTTTACTTAAACATGTATTTATTTAACATGGCTCATGTGAATTGTTGTTTGGGGTAATCTGGTCACGAGGCCGGACTCAAGGAATGAGCCAGCTGCATCATCATCCAGCCCGACCTTTGCCATTTATGAGCCACGGCGAACTGCAAACGAGTTATGCTGCAAGATCTGAGAAGATATGATTGCATTTAAACAGTATTTATTAACAAAGGCTCGCAAATAATAAAAGATAATAAAACACAGAGGTGGAGATGGTTATAATTGTTTTGGGTAATCTGGTCAAGAGCAGACTTCCAAGGATGAGCCAAGTGCATCCATGTTCCGGCTCGTCCCACTTGTCCATTCACAAAAAAAAGAGGTTATGGAACGATAGGCCTGGGGGGGCGTGATGGGTGTAAGGGAGACCTGGTAGTAACGCGGGCGTGTGAGATCGGTCTCCTACCTTCAACTGGACAAGTACCATCGCGGTTGGCGACGACCTGCAACGCCAAGAGCTACCGAAGGGGGAGTAGAACCCCCAACTCTTCATCCTCAAGCGATCTGGTCTACCACTATTGCCCTTTATGAGACACAGTAAACTACAAACGAGGTTTGTTGCAAACGAGGGTTGTTGCAAGATCTGTAAAGTGGTGATAGTATTTGAACAGATTCCTTAATAATGTACCATACATGTATAAATAATGTACCATACATGTATACATAATGTACCATACATGTATAAATAATGTACCATACATGTATACATAATGTACCATACATGTATACATAATGTACCATACATGTAACATAATGTACCATTACACTGTATTATTTTTACATAGTACAGCCATACATGTATTACATAAGTACCCTACATGTAAATAAGGTACACATACATGTATATACATAATGTACCGTACATGCATTAAATACTGTTACATAAATGGAGACATACTGTACCACACATGTATACATAATGTACCATACATGTATACATAATGTACCATACATGTATACATAATGTACCATACATGTATACATAATGTACCATACATGTATACATAATGTACCATACATGTATACATAATGTACCATACATGTATACATAATGTACCATACATGTATACATAATGTACCATACATGTAACATAATGCAACATACAGGTATAAAAATGGACCATACATGTATACATTAATGTACCATACATGTATATACATACTGTACCATCCAGTATACATTAAGTACCATACATGTCTACCTAATGTACCATACATGTATACATAGTACAATACATGTAATACATAACTGTACAATAATGCGATACATTAATGTACCCATACTGTAGCATACTTGCACCCATAACATATATACATAATTATGTACCATACATGTATGAATAATGTTACCTACATGATATTACAAATGTACCATACATGTATACATAATGTACCATACATGTATACATAACGTACCATACATGTATACATAACGTACCATACATGTATTCATAATGTACCATACATGTATACATAATGTACCATACATGTATACATAACACCATACATGTATACATAATGTACCATCATGTATAAATACAAGTCCCATACATGGTATACATACGTACACATACATGAACATACATGTACAATAAATGTATAACATACTGTGCTAACATACATGTATACATAATGTACCATACATGAATGAATACTGTACCATAAATCTGCACAGATGAATGAAAATGGATCATAATTTTTTTGTTTGCAATCTGGTCAAGAGCACACTTCAAAAGATGTGCCAGGCCCCCTTGTCTTTTACTAGCCACATGTATGGATAATGTACCATATATTCATGAATAATGGACCATAAATTATTTGTTTCCAATCTGGTCAAGAGCACACTTCAAAGGATGTGCCTGTGCCCCCTGTCTTTTTAGCGCCATGACCAACTGCAAATGAACAGGGCGGAAAGTGAAAATACATGCCTTACCTGGCGATGGCTTGCTTGTGCTGAATTAGTAGGTCTCCTTGCAAGTACTGCACGGCCCTCGCAACATCGTAGGTTTCTTACCACATGGGGTGTGTGATGAAAAATGTTGGTGTCGAGAGAGAGTGTGAGAGTGTGAGAGTGGGTGGCCGGCGGGTCGGTGGGGTAGGCCGCTGACACAGGGAACAGTAATGACGTTTGGTGTGTTGTGTACGCCAGTAAGTTTAATGACAGTCAGTTAGACCAACTGCTGCTATAGTTACCGTATATCTTGCTATTTCTTCCTCAGACTTCAAGTCTGTCGGTAACTCCTTCTCGCACTCCTCCTGCGGAAGCTGGTCTTCGGGGAAGAGGCAGGGGTCATCGCACACTGGGCCAGTACGTGTGGTCATTTTTTTAATTGAAACCTACTGCTGCTGCTCGGCAGGGAGCACGGCCTAAGCACGGATCGAATTGTTGCGCAAGCGTCCGAATGTTGATATTGCCCTGCAGGGATCCCGGGGGAGGCAGTACAACTGTGGCGTGGACACGACATCTGCCCTCTTTTTCGGCAGACAAGAGATGAACCTAAGATAAGGCCGCAGACAGCGACCAGCAACTTCCCGCTGCGCTTTCCCAACATCCATCAGCCTACGTATTTGCCTTACTGTTCGATTAATCCTGAGTATCTTTGATCCCGATCGTCTCGCACTTGGCCCGCCCAATAGCCCCCAATCATGCTGCGCAAATTGCGTGCACTCCCTTTGGGTGCTTCCCTCCGACCGCTTGCCCTTCCTAAGTGAGTCACTACTCCACTTTCTCATTTCCCACAGCATGCACGGACCCCGACTCTCGTGCCAGGTGGTGCCCGATGAACATCCTCGCCCCCCCACCCACCCCATCCCTGAATCACCTGCCTTCTTTCTTCATCCACACTTCTTGACGTCTTTTGTCTCACCTGACTTAGTGCCCACCGCATGCACGGTCCCTGCCTAGCATCTGGCGTCGCGATGGGCTATAAATAGCGCACACTCCCCATCCCCCACCCACACCACCCTATCCTGATTCACTCTCCCCCTGCGTCTTCAAGTGCAGGCCAAACCTGTCCCACCCTCCTTGTTCCAGATGCCAAAAGAGCGCTATGCACCAGTCGCCTCCCCACACCACCAGTCTCCTGCGCTCGCACCTTCAATTCAATGAATAACACTTAGGCTAGTATCAAGCCATGCAGAATGGTTGCAGCAGAAGTTCCACTCAATCGTCCTTTTTTTTTGTGTCAGCCCCGTTGGATTAGCTAGTGAATACACATGATAATCCTTTGCCATCATCCTTGCTTGTCTGCAAATGGTTGCAACTTGCAACCGAAGTCCACCCCCCAATCTTCTTTGCTGATCCTGCTTGCAGTAGGCATGCGGGCTGAGCCATCGACCCCGTTGCCCTATCAAATGCTCATCAGCTGCCTTCGAGGGGTCCTTGCCCTCTGACTCCTCCTCGGGAAAGGGTGATCCCGTCCCATCTGACAGTTAAAAGCCCTTTCCCCGACATTAAACGAGCGAAGGAATCCCCTTCCGGTACGGTGCAGGATTGCCGAGGGCCAGCACAGTGGCAGAAAGAGGGACAGAATGTGATGTGTGTGTGTTTGTGGGTGTGGGGGCGAAGTGGGAGGGGGGTCTGGATGGGGGGTGGGTGTGGAACGGGGATGGGGTGGGTGGTTGGTGATCCAACCCCCATGGAACAAGATTACAAGCCCTTTCCCCGAATTAACGAGAAGGACCCCTTCCGGTACGGTGCATGGATCTCTGGTGAGTGCCAGCAGTGGCAGAAGGGACAGCATGTGTGTGTGTGTGGTTGTGGGTGTGGGGGAGAAGTGGGAGGGGGTCTTGGATGGTGTGTGTGTGTGTGTGAATGGGTGGTTGTGGGTGGTTGGTGATCCTACCCCCATGGAGCAAGAGTAAAGCCCTTTCTTCGAATCAACGAGAAGGACCAATTCCGGTACGTTGCATGGGTCTCTGGTGAGTGCCAGCAGTGCAAGCAGTAAAAGCATGTGTGGGTGTTGGTGTGGGGAGCAGTAGGTGGGAGGAGGTTATTTGATGGGTGGGTGCTCTGTGTACTGAAACGGGTGTGTGTGGGGGGTTGATTTATCCTGAACCCCCATGAGCCATGAGAGAGTGAATCAAAAAGCCCTATCCCAATGATACGAGAAAAGGACTACTTCCTGTACGGTGCATGGGCTCAAGCTGGTCACGTTGCCAATGAGAGCACTGTGTTGTGCGTGGTTGTGAGCGGGGGTGGAGCGGCAAGACATGTCACTATGGGGGTGGGTGGGGGGCGGGGGGGGGGGGGGGGGGGGGGGGGGGGGGGGGGGGGGGGGGGGGGGGTGGGGGGGGGGGGGGGGGGGGGGGGGGGGGGGGGGGTGGGGGGGGGGGGGGGGGTGGGGGGGGGGGGGGGGGGGGGGGGGGCAGGGTGGGGGGGAGAGGCGGGGGGGGGGGGGGGGTGGGGGGGGGGGGGGGGGGGGGGGAGGGGGGGGGGGGGGTGGGGGGGGGGGGGGGAGGGGAGTGGAGGTGCGGGGGTTGGATGGTGTGTATGTGTGAGTCAGGTGGTTGTGTGGGGGGAGCAAGGGGTGGGGAGAGGCGGGAGGGGGGTCTTCGATTGTGGGTGTATGTTGGGTGGGGGGGGGGGGGGGGGGGGGGGGGGGGGGCGTAGATCCCGCCCCCATTTGGAGCAAGTGACAAGCCCTGTCCAGAAATGAACGAGAAATGTCCCCCCCGTACGAGTCATGGGTCTCGGTCAAGTGACAGATGAGCCATGGTGTTGTTGGTGGTGGTGGTGGGGGGGGGGGGGGGGGGGGGGGGGGGGGGGGGGGGGGGGCTGAAGTGGGGGGGGGGGGGAAAGTTGACGATTACTTTTGAGGGGCGTTTTTGTGGGTTGATTTTGGGGGCGTTGTTGTGAGGTGGTGGGTGGTAGGTGGGTGGATGTGTGTGTGTGGTTGTGATGGTGGTAGGTGGGCGAGTCCTTGATACATGATGCCCCTGAACACCATAGTGTTGTCTGCTTCTTGAGAGGTGTGTTTGTGTTTGTGGGTGGGTGGCAGGGAGGGTGTGTCTTGGGGTTAGGGTTTGGGTGCATGATGCCCCGCGGCACCATAGTGCTGTCTACTTCTTGAGAGGTGTGTTTGTGTTTGTGGGTGGGTGGGTGGCAGGGAGGGTGTGTCTTAGGGTTAGGGTTTGGGTGCATGATGCCCCGCGGCACCATAGTGTTGTCTACTTCTTGAGAGGTGTGTTTGTGTTTGTGGGTGGGTGGAGGGGTGCGTGCGCTGTAGGATTAGGGGGTGGGAGCATGATTCCCCACTGCACAATAGTGTTGTCTGCTTATTGGAAGTGCATTTGTATTGGTGGGTGGGTGGAGCGGAGCGTGCGCTGTAGTGCATGATGTCCCACGGCACCAGATTGTTGTCTGCTTCTTGGGATGTGTAATTGTGTTGGTGGGTGGGTGATAGGGTGCATACGCTGTAGTGCATGATGTCCCACGGCACCGTTGTTGTCGCTTCCTTGGATGTGTTATTGTTGGGTGCGGTGGGTCGCTAGGGGCATACGCTGTAGTGCATGATGTCCCACGACACCATATTGTGGTTGCTTGCGCTGAATGCCCGCATGTGAATACGCATATGTGTGTTTACAGTCCAGGGGTAGCCAAATAGGCTAAAGGGATGTGTCCAACTTTCAAATAGGCTAAAGGGATGTATCCAATCTTCAAATAGGAAAGACAGTGGGCGGGGAGGGTGTGCCTTGGGGTTAGGGTTTGGGTGCATGATGCCTCACAGCACCATATTGTTGTCTACTTCTTGAGAGGTGTATTTGTGTTGGTGGGTGGGTGGTAGGGAGGGTGTGCCTTAGGGTTAGGGTTTGGGTGCATTATACCCCACATCACCATATTGTTGTCTGCATCTTGGGAGGTGTATTTGTGTTGGTGGGTGGGTGGCGGGGTGCGTGCGCATTAGGGTTAGGGTTTGGGTGCAAGATGCCCCACGGCACCATAGTGTTTTCTGCTTATTGGAAGTGCATTTGTATTGGTGGGTGGGTGGCGCGGAGCGTGCACTGTAGTGCATGATGTCCCACGACACCATATTGTTGTTTGCTTGCGCTGAATGCCCGCATGTGAATACGCATATGTGTGTTTACAATCCTGGGGTAGCCAAATAGGCTAAAGGGATGTGTTCAACCTTCACATAGGAAAGGCAGTTTAAAAACAAGCACTGCTGAACTGAACCCCAACAAATTGTAAACGACGGTGGCCCGGAGTTCGTGCTATGCAGATTATTCAACATCCATCCCCATCCCCTCCCCATGCGCCTCCCCTCCCTCCCCACCAACTCAGGGACGAGCCTCTCCAAGATCGTCAGCCATGTCAAGGGGGGCAATGGCCAGCTTCCCCTCCCCCTCTCACTTCCTCCCCCCTCCACTCCACTCACCCCACCCCCTCACCCCTCACCCCTCACCCCACCCCCTCACCCCTCACCCCACCCACACCCCTCACACTTGGAAGATAATTTAACATTACGAATACCTGAACTATTCAGGTTATTGGGTATTGACAGTGAAGCCAGCTTCGAGGAAATTCGGGACGCCAAGAACTTCTTGTATGAGGTGCGCTATGTATGGTGACCCCATGTGCTGTTTTATTGTGTGAGGCACGTCGCCATTTCGCTGCTGCATGGTAACGCATGGGTCCGGCTTAACAAGTCAGAAATGCCCCCACGCCAAGAACCCCCCTGACTCGCGCTCACATTCCTAAGTTTTGGGGGGTCCACGCGTCGCACAGGGGTCGCACCTATGTCGCGGAATCATTGGAGCGTCGCACGGGAATAAAACATGGCATAACGCTCACATAGGGTTTTTGTGGTTCCAGTGCAATCAGGCATGCTGCCCCCCCTTAACCTGAAGCCTTTATAAGGGCGTGGCTGGGGGGGCTATTTTATCTGTCTTCTGTCTGTCTGTCTGTTGTCGGGTCTTGCTTCTGTCGTCTGGCTGTTGTCTGTCTCTCTGTACTTCTGCTTCTGTTGTCTGTCTTCTGTCTGTCTTGCTTTTTCTGTCTGTCTGTCTGTCTGTCTGTCTTCTGTCTGTATTGCCTGTCTGTTGCTGTCTGTCTGTCTGTCCTGTCTGTCTGTCGTCTTGCTTCTGTCCTGGTCTGTCTGTCGTCTTGCTTCTGTCTGTCTTTCCCTTTCTTCTGTCTGTCTGTCTGTCCTTCTGTCCGTTTGGCGTCTGTCTGTCTGTCTGTCTGTCTGGTCTGTCTGTCTTGCTTCTGTCGGTCTCTTGTCTGTCTTCTGTCTGTCTGTCTTTCGGTCTTGCTTCTGTGGTCTGTCTTGGCTTCTGTCTTTCCTTTCTTCTGTCTTGCGTCTGTCCGTATCTGTCTGTCTGTCTGTCTTCTTGCTTCTGTCTGTCTTCTGCCTGTCTTCTTCTGTCCTGTCCGTGCGCTTCTGTTCCGTCTCGTCTGTGCTGTCTGTCTGGTCTGTCCTGTCTGTCTGTCTGTCTGTCGGTCTGTCTGTCTGTCCTTGCTTCTGTCTGTCTTTATATCTGTCTGTCTGTCTTGCTCTTGTCTCGTCTGTCGTCCTGTCCTGTTGTTGTACTGTCGGTTGTCTTGCTTCTTTCTTCCTTTCTTTCTTCTGCTTCCTGCTCCTCCTACGCCACCACGTTTGCATGAAGCCTAACCGAGCTAGTCGAGACCTTCCCACATAGCGTTTTTCCCCGCGCCCGGAGGCGTATGGGCTACCGGGGACCACCGGTTGGGGCTTACACCTTTTCCGCTACCTGAGACCTCGCAAATCTCTGAACCCCCCCGCCTCCGAACCCCGCCCCCGAACCCCCCCCCGTGGCCGGCCCTACCCAATCGCTAAAACCAGAGACAATCTGAAAGGCAACCAAGTGCCTGATCATACCACAGACCCCCTATCAGAAACATAGGACAAGTCCTAGGCAGCGTTGCAAGCGTCGCGGAAAAGTGGCAGAGTGGTTTGTTTGGCAACGGGAACGAAATGGTGGCACGATGGGAGGGACCGAAGTTAAGTTAGTAAGCGAACCGGTCCGTTGGCTGACGTGTCCGGCTTCAAGTTTTTCGGTCGGACAGACGGACAAATGGGTAAACATTGGGGCTCCCGCCCCCTTGAAGAGGGGGCTCCACCAAAAAGCTCTGGACCCCTTGTATGTCTGCTACAGTCCAGGGGTAGCCAAATAGACTAAACTATAAATTAAATACATACAAGCATATGTCATGACTACGAATCATCTTTCTGCCATTGATAAGTTTTCACATAGCACTACAAGTGGCATTACACTCAACCCTGTGTCCCCTTCCACTCCCTGTGACCACACAGCACTACAAGTGGCATTACACTCACCCCTGTGTCACTCCCTGTTTCCACACAGCACTACAAGTGGCATCACACTCAACCCTGTGTCCCCTTCCACTCCCTGTGACCACACAGCACTACAAGTGGCATTACACTCACCCCTGTGTCCCCTTCCACTCCCTGTTTCCACACAGCACTACAAGTGGCATTACACTCACCCCTGTGTCCCCTTCCACTCCCTGTTTCCACACAGCACTACAAGTGGCACGAGCCAAGCAGGGAAGCCATTGAACTTGCTATTGACGCAATCTTGCAGGTACGGGTAACAAGCAATAAAGAAAGTGGATACAGAAAAATAAATGAGTGAGGGACTGCTCCACACACACACCTACAAGTACACTTACACACATACACACATGGTCACACACACCTACAAGTACACTTACACACATACACACATGGTCACACACACCTACAAGTACACTTACCACACACCACATGGTCACAAGAGGAGATGCACACCCTACAAGTCACTTACACACATACACACATGGTTCCCACCATCCTACAAGTATCACTCAACCTGGTCACACAACCCCTTACAAGTACACTTACACACATACACACATGGTCACACCCACTCTAACAATTACCTTACCCACCATTTCACACAACCGACAAGTACACTTACACACAATACACACATGGTCACCCCACCTACATACACTTAACACACATGGTCACACACACCTACAAGTACACTTACACACATGGTCACACACACCTACAAGTACACTTACACACATACACATACATGAGTCACACACACTACAAGTGACCCTTCCACACATGGTCACCACACCTCAAGTACACTACAAACACATACACACATGGCACACACATCCTAAGTACACTTACACACATACACACATGGTCACACACACCTACAAGTACACTTACACACATGGTCACACACACCTACAAGTACACTTACACACATACACACATGGTCACACACACCTAAAATACCGCTGTACATACACACACATACACACACAATTGTCCACACACCTACAAGTACACTTCAACAACATCCACACATTTCACACAACCACCTACAAGTACACTAACACATACACACATGGTACCCACCCTACAAGTACACATACACACACATACAAACACATGGGTCACACACACACCGACAAGTGCCTAACACACATTGTCACACACCCACAGTACACTTACAACACCATGGTCACACAACCTCAATAAACTACACACACATTGTCACCACACCTACAATGAGCACTACACACATGGTCACACAACCACACCCTACAAGTCCACTACAACCCAGGTCCCACACCTACAAGTACACTTACATACATACACACATGGTCACACGTATGTATACATACATACGTGTGCACATACACACATACATACATGCCCACACACAAATACGCATATGCATATATAAACAACCACGTTCACATGTATGCATACATGCTCACACACACACACATACATACACAAAACACATATACACATAACGCACAAATCACAAACCCAACGTACTCATAGCGACTTACACACACTTACACATACCCCCTACACACACATACACATAGCACATGCACACCCACCCACGTACACATCCTCACATAACACACACCTACACATCCACATACACACACATACACATACTCACATACACCCACGGTTACACATAGTCCCATACAACAACCGTCCCCATACACATATAGCACCCACTACACTACGCCCCCTACACACACATACATACACTCCGCACTACACACACGTACACATACGCACATACGCCCCCCGTACTCCTCCCGCACATCACACACGTACACATACGCACATACACACACGTACACATACGCACATACACACACGTACACATACGCACATACACCACTACACATCGCACATACCACCATACACATACGGCACAAACACACCACGTACCATACGCACATCCACACACATACACAGACGCACATACACACACGACCATACGCACTACACACGACTTACACTACACACATACACACAACATCCCATAACGCACAGACACACACACGTACACATAGCACATACCACACGTACACATACCACATACACACACGTACAGCATACGCACATACACACACACGTACTCATACTCACATACAACGCACACGTTACAATACGCACATACACAAACTGCAACATACACACACTTACACATACGCACAGAACGCAACACATACACACGCACATACCACACGTAACCCATACGCACATACACACACGTACACATACGCACATACACACACGTACACATACGCACATACACACACGTACACATACGCACATACACACACATACACATACGCACATACACACACATACACATACGCACATACACACACGTACACATACGCACAACACACACATACACATACGCACATCCACACCCGTTACAACTAACGCACATACACACACGTCACATACGCACATACACACACATTCACATACGCACATACACACACGTACACATACGCACATACACACACGTACACATACGCACATACACACACGTACACATACGCACATACACACACGTACACATACGCACATACACACACATACACATACGCACATACACACACGTACACATACGCACATACACACACGTAACATACGCACATACACACACGTACACATACGCACATACAACACACGTAACACATACGCACATACACCACACGTACACCTACGCACATACACACACGCTTACACATACGCAATACACACACGTACACATACGCACATACACACACATTACACATACGCACATACACACACGCTACACATACGCACATACACACACGTACACATACGCACATCACACAAGTTACACATACGCACATACACACATACACATACGCACATACACACACGTACACATACGCACATACACACACGTACACATACGCACATACAACCCACGTACACATACGCACAATACCCCACGTACACATAAGCACATACACACGTCCACATAAACACATACAACACAACTTACACATACTCACATACACACACTACACATACGCACATACATCACACTTAACACATACGCCTACACCACGACACATCGCACATAACACACACGTACACATACGCCACATACACCAACGTACACATACGCACATACACACCTACCCATAACGCACAACACACACCTTACACATACGCCATCACCACTACTCTACGCACCTACCGCACAACGTACACATACGCACATACACACACGTACACATACGCACATACACACACGTACACATACGCACATACACACACGTACACATACGCACATACACACACGTACACATACGCACATACACTACGTCATACCGCGTACACTACGACAGAGTACACGTCAGAAGTAAAAGGGAAGGAAGAACGCCTGGTGGAACCCGGCGTACGCGGGTAGGGAGCGGTCTTCTACCTCAACTAGACAAGCTACCATCGCGGTTGACAGCGACCTGCAACGCCAAGAGCGACCGAAAGGGGGAAACGAACCCCCGACTTTTCATCCTCAAAGTGATTTGGTCTACCCCTAGACCAATGTATATCACTGAAAGGGGCTATGTACACATACATATACATACATGCGCACATACGCACATGCCTATATACACAAACACATACATACATGCTCGCATGAGAAGATCCAATTTAAAAACAAACTGGGACACCAGCCCCCTCCTGATATCACGGTTGTGCAAGTCCCTTTACCCTATTTGTCTACCCCTGGACTGTTAATGCATTCACAATGGCCTCATCTGTGTGTGACCATCCCAGTTACATGCAACCACCACCAACCACCAACACCAACCAGCAACACCAATCACCATCAATACCAATCACCACCAACACCAACACCCACCGGACGCACATACTCGCACACCACCAACACCACCAACACCACCACTAACTAGACGTACATGCTCGCACACCGCCAACACCACCACTAACCAGACATACATGCTCGCACACCACCACCACCACCGCCAACCACCAGACGTGCATGTTCGCGCACCGCCACCACCACCACCCACCAGACGTACATGCTCGCACACCACCAACACCACCAACCACCAGACGTGCATTTTCGCACACCACCACCCACCAGACGTACATGCTTGCACACCACCAACACCACCAACACCAGACGTGCATGCTCGCACACCACCAACACCACCACCCATGGGACATACATGCTCACAGGAAAAGATCCAACTCCGGAACAAGCTTGGATACCAGCCCCCCGGAGGTCGCCCACGGCGTGTAGAAGACGAGGAGGATGAGAATAGCTTAGGAGGGAAATTCCAAGCGTTTCTAACCCCTGACGTTACCCTCCGCACCATTATCAATGAGGGCTGCATCTACGCGCTCATGGCAACCTGGTGTGTTGGGTGGTGTGTGTTTTTAATTAATTAATTGCATTGTATGAGCAAGGTCTGCATCTACGCGCCCATGGCAATCTGGTGTGTTGGGTGGTGTGTGTAATTAGTTGACGAATTCAGTTATGTAAGAGCTGCCTCTACGCGCTCATGGCAACCTGGTGTGTTGGGTGGTGTGTGTGTTCAATTTATTTATTGCATTGTATTGTATGAGCAAGGTCTGCATCTTAGCACTCATGGCAACCTGGTGTGTTGGGTGGTGTGTGTGTTCAATTTATTTATTGCATTGTATTGTATGAGCAAGGTCTGCATCTTAGCACTCATGGCAACCTGGTGTGTTGGGTGGTGTTTGTAATTAGTTGACGAATTCAGTTATGCAAGAGCTGCATCTAAGCGCTCATGGCAACCTGGTGTGTTGGGGGGTGTGTGTTTTTAATTAATTAATTTCATTGTATGAGCAAGGTCTGCATCTTAGCGCTCATGGCAACCTGGTGCGTTGGGTGGTGTGTGTGTAGTTCATTTATTGAATAACTCATGTAAGGGCTCCACCTACGCGCTCATGGCAACCTGGAGCATTGGGTGGTGTTTATAATTAATGTATTAAATAACTTATGTAAGGTCTCCATCTGCACGCTCATGACAACCTGGAGCATTGGGTGGTGTTTGTAATTAGTGTATTAAATAACTTTTGTAAGGTCTCCATCTACGCGCTCATGACAACCTGGAGTGTTGGGTGGTGTTTGTGTTTGATTCATCAATTAGGTAATTGTATTGTATAAGCAAGGCCTGCATCTACGCGCTTATGGCAACCTGGTGCGTTGGGTGGTGTTCGTGTTTGATTCATCAATTAAATAATTGTATTGTATAAGCAAGGCCTGCATTTACGCGCTTATGGCAACCTGGTGCGTTGGGTGGTGTGTAATTTATTTATTTATTTATTTATTTATTTATTTATTTATTTATTTATTACATTTATTACATTTATTGAAGGGCCACATGTAATGGCACACACAGCCTATTCTATCCACACACACTACCTAATCCCACACAAACTCAGCCTAATCCTACCATACACGATGCCCAATCCAGCCACACACTTCCTAATCCCACACATACTCAATCTAATCCTACCATACACACTGCCTAATCCAGCAACAGACTGCGCCTCATCCAACAACACGCACTACCTTATCCATCCATAAAGGCATCCTAATATATCCGCACACAATTCATAATCCAAGCTCACGAGCTTCCCAATATATCCACAAACACTGCCTAATTCAACCACACCCTTTACATAATCCATCCATAAGGACATCCTACCCCCCCCCCCCCCCCCCCCCCCCCAATATCCCCCAATATCCCCCAATCTCCCCCAGGGCCTTGTACTCAGTTGATCAGTCCATTCCCCTAGCTGGTGCTGCTGTGTACTCTGCCTTCATGTACCGTGCAAAGCGCGTGAGGCGCACACCAGACCCCCCAACCCCCCCACACGCACACTTACCCCCCCCTCCCCCCCCCCCCCCCCATCTTCCCCAGGGCCTTGTACTCAGTTGATCAGTCCATTCCCCTGGCTGGTGCTGCTGTGTACTCCGCCTTTATGTACCGAGCAAAGCGTGTGAGGCGCACACCAGACGGACCTTTCTTGTTCAAAAATCCATTGGCGGGAGCCCTCCTTTCAACGGTGTTCAACTTCGGAGTGGCCATGGGGGTGAGTCAAGGGGTTGAGGTTGGTTAGTTTCATTAGATGGTCTATCCCCGTTAAAAGAATGGCTCAATGGCTGAGCTCCTTGAACGACGAAGGTGCCGGGTTTGAATCCCCACGGGTGCGCCTAAGTGTCCTCAGTTGCCGTCAACCGCCATGCTAGCTTTGTCCAGGTAAAGTAGCAGCCCGTTGCCTACCGCCGGAAGACAGGGCTCCCTTATTACCACGCCCCACCAGGCGTTATCATTACTTCGTTAGATGGTCAGCCTTTTACTTTGTGAAGTTAAATTATCTGCATAGCACGAACTCCAGGCCCCCGTTGTTTACGCTTTGTTGGGGTTCAGTTCACCAGTTGTTTTGTTTCACTGCCTATCCTTTTTGTATGGTTGGATAAGTCCCTTCAGTCTATTTAGCTACCCCTGGACTGCAAAAATACATACATATACTTAGAGACTGGCAAATCATATGATACTGACCAAAGGCGAGTATGATATCATATGATAGCATACAATTTGCATCATATGATATTGTATGTAAATGGTAACTGTAGCCTAGTCAGACTGCCGGCATCATATGATGACATGATATCATATGATATGATACAAATTGCATCAAATGATATTGTATGCAAATGGTAACTGTAGCCTAGTCAGACTGCCGGCATCATATGATGACATGATGTCATATGATATGATACAAATTGCATCATATGATATTGTATGCAAATGGTAACTGTAGCCTAGTCAGACTGCCGGCATCATATGATGACATGATATCATATGATATGATACAAATTGCATCATATGATATTGTATGCAAATGGTAACTTTAGCCTAGTCAGACTGCCGGCATCATATGATGACATGATATCATATGATATCATACAAATTGCATCATATGATATTGCATGCAAATGGTAACTTTAGCCCAGTCAGACTGCCGGCATCATATGATGACCTTCCCTTTCTTTATTGTATATTAGTCTGACGACTTCTCACTGTCTGCGAGAAGAGTGACAAAGGCAGTACAAACGTTACATTGGTTGTTGGCCCCAGCGCAAACGAATAGGCTGCCCCCCTCAACCTCACACCTCGTCATAAGGCGTTGTATGTACTTATTTGTAGGGATCGGCATATCATATGATGCTGCCCAGAAGTGAGTATGATATCATACAATTGCATCATATGACAAAGCATTTAAATGGTAACTTTGGCCTAGTCGGACTGCCGGCATCTTATGATATCATATGATGACATGATATCATATTGCCGTTCCCTACTTATTTGCAAATGCTAATACACCATAAAATTATTTGTTTCGGAACCGAGGGCGAGGGACACTTTGTGTTATGGCAACTACACAACTGGTACAAACGCTACACACAAGCACTCTCTCACACACATACACACACAATACACACACACACACACACACACAATACACACACACACACCACACGCACACACGCACACACACACTCATGCACACACACTAATGCACACACACTAATACACACACACTAATGCACACACACTAATACACACACTAATAGACAATTTGTGTTATGGCAACTACACAACTGGTACAAACGCTACATTGTTGGATGGCCCCAGCGGAGGGACGATTTTTTAATGGCAACTACACAAGACGTTACGTTTAAGCTGTGGTGGTGTATGTGTGGTGGTGCGGTGTACGTGTGGTGGTGGTAGTGTATGTGTGGTGGTGCTGGTGGTGTATGTGTGGTGTTAGAGTTGTGTATGCGTATGTTGGGTGTATGTATCTTGCCCAACCATGACAGGAGGGGCTAAAACGGAACAGCATTGATGAACTGAAGCCCAAGCAGCCTTTTGCATGCAGATTTCCCAACTGAACTGAACCCCAGCTGAACCCTAACTTAACTAAACCCCAACTGATCTGAACCCCAACTGAACGCCAAGCAACCTCGTACATGCAGATTTCCAACATCGCGGGTCCTTTCTTGGCAACAACCTTTGAAACGTCTGTGCGTCAAGTCAGCTCATTCATGGCCATCGTTATTGTCGGAGTCCTTGGAATCTACCTAAGGTAGTCAACCCTATAAGCATTTGCTGGGTAGCCAGCCCGGGAAGCTGCCTAGAAGCTGCTGCTCATAGCTGGAACGGAATCTACCTGAGGTAGTCAACCCTGCAAGGATTGGCTGGGTAGCCAGCCCGGGAAGCTGCCAAGAAGCTGCTGCTCGTAGCTGAAATCGAAATCTACCTGAGGTGGTCAAACTTACAAGCATTGGCTGAGTAGCCAGCCCAGGGAGCTGCCTAGAAGCTGCTTCTCGTAGCTGAAATCAGAATCTACCTCAAGTAGTCAACCCTGCTAGCATTGGCTGGGTAGGGAGCCCGGGAAGCTGCCTAGAAGCAGCTGCTCGTAGCTGAAATCGAAATCTACCTCATGTGGTTGACCCTACAAGCATTGGCTGGGTATCCAGCCCGGGATGCTGCCTAGAAGCTGCTGCTCGTAGCTGAAATCAAAATCTACCTCAAGTAGTCAACCCTGCAAGGATTGGCTGGGTAGCCAGCTTGGGGTGCTGCCTAGAAGCTGCTGCTCGTAGCTGAAAAGGAAAGCTATGCAGTGGGCTCTGTGGCCTCATGACCACTTTGCACTGCACATAATCTGTTGTGGTGGATAGTGGTGTCATTCCAGTCTGTTTCTAAATAGTGGGAGTATGAAAGGGTAGGCCTCTTGCGAGGCGCTTGAATTGTATTATGTATGTAGCCAATGGGGCTCGAGAAACTTGTCCAACCTAGAATGGTCAAGATTATTCAAGACTATCGGGAAGGGCTGGATTACTAACACTTCATCACCTGGTCCCAACAAATTGCGACCACACCATAGTTGTTCCTTTTAAGCTAGCACACAACAGAGGACGTGAGATCAAGTATTATTTAATCATTTAAATTTGAATTTTTAAACCAAGACTGAATCATCTCTGATACCATATTTGGTATACTACCATACTACTAGGGCTGTCAATACCGTACGGTATTTTCAATTACCGTACGATATATCGTGATATACCGTACGGTATCGATACCGTACGATATTTGTATACCATTTCTGGGGGAAATCGGTTAAAGACCAGGGGGATATAACAGGAAATACCGTTTACACGTCCATACACTTAAAATCAAGTCAAATGAACCAATACTGAGGGAGATAGAAAAACACGGTAATATCGTGGTCCATTACCGTATGATGTATCGTGATATATCGTACCGTATAAGGCGGTATACTAAATTCCCTGGCCCAGAGTCAGGTGCTCATGACGAGAATCGAACTGCCGACCTGCCGAGTGTCTGATATTTTCGTAGACCACAGGACCATGGGATATGGTTAAACACGATATATCGTACGCTAAACACGATATATCGTACGGCAATCCCAAAAATACCGTACGCTGGAACTTCATTACCGTACGGTTTACGGTAAAATAATTACCGGGCGATATAAAGCTTGACAGCCTTACATACTACCGTACTGACATGGCGAGACATATCATCCAGAGGACAATCCAAACAACCACAACAGAGGAGGGGCGAAAAAAGCTAACGACAACAGAAGGACTAGGAGGAGACCAAGCCTCAAAATTTTCAGTCTGGCCGATCTATTTCTTCTTCTTAGAATGGGGCTATAAGCCTAGTAGCCTACCATGAAATGTATCATGACAATATTTAAAGCTACTTTTCAGGTCATTCTGAGCACCTCATTTAAGGGGTGGGGGAGGGGGGGGGGGGGGGGGGGGGGGGGGGGGGGCAGCCCGAGGCAAAACGAGAGCAAAACTGGTCAGAAGTGGCGCGAGCAAAATACTACGTCACTCCGGGATCCCAGGGGAGAACATAACTCAGTTCTGATGGAGCCCACTCACGTTGAAGTTCCGAGATCTGATGAAGAGGGCGAGATAGAGATAGAGGGTTCTTTACATAACATCTCAGAGCCCTCAATTATATGCCACATGTCTGACGCCCTTGTGATGCCCATCCTGCTGTATGGGTGCGAAGTATGGGGAACCAGCAAAAGGCTTGCTGACAGTGCAGACACCATGCACCACAAATTCCTCAAGATTGTATATAAGCTACCAAAATGCACAGACAAAATGTGCATGATGGCCGAGCTAGGCAGAACACAGATCAGCCATACTATTCTAGTTAGACAAGATGCCTTACGGGATCGGCTTCGAGAGGTACCCTACCCTAGACTCTTGGCGATTGGGGCCAGGGAGAACTTTGACTGGCTGGCAAGGGGACATGACCGCGATACATGTTGGGGGCGGGATATCTTACGAGCCACCCACAACTTAGGTACAACAATCGCAATACACATTGGGCAGGATGTGCCAGAATCAGCTATACCCAACGCGCGGGACCTCACGGCCGACTCCATCACAACGGCACTTCAAACTGCCGTTAATGAAGGGCATCAGGACAACAGGGATCTCTATAGGAGTACTCTATATGTTAGGACAGATGGAGAACGACGCCGCCCTTACGGCAAGTATTTCTGGCTTCAGGATAGGCCGTACCGGCAACGTGTCCTCACCCACTTCAGGTTAGGTCATCACAACCTGGGCTGCCTCCACAGAGGAGGACCTAGAATAGAAAGGAATGACATGGAATGCAGAGTATGCTCTATGCAGGTGATCGAGGATGAATATCACTTCATATTTGAGTGCCCCGCCTATCAGCGAGAACGACAGGATCATAGTAATCTCTTTGCGACGGATATAGTGAACATAAATAACACCCCCACTTTGATATTGGGAGATACTGACCAACAGATGAACGCCCTCTTTGGAACATGCGACCAGAAGACAGTGGCCTCCTTCTTGTCTACGTGTTTTAGGTTTAGGACAAGCCTAACCACTAATAGAGCCTAGACAGATTGACTGCTACATCTACCGATTTCACTGTACGTGCCCCTAGCGTGCTTGGATCACGATTCTGGTTGGATTTATGTAGTCGGATGAATGACGAAATTTTTCACCAATCAGAATGGCCCTCAAATAATGTTTTTTTCTTTTCTTCTTTGTGCATGATGTTCATAAGTCCCCCTTGACTCGGTCAAGCCGAGGGCACATTTGGAGTCCAGTAGGGCACCAGGAAAATGTAATCATCATCATCATAAACTCAGCAAATCACTGCCGAGACTGGAAAGCAGCACAGCCTGCCAACCATCAAATTTTACAATACGGAAGCACGAGGGTTTTGAAGGCACCCCCACAAACCTGAAAACAAACTAGGTCAAGTCCAACAAAAGGAAACAAACCAGGGGCGAAAAGGAGAGTGAAAAGGGGAGCGTGAAGGGGAGGAATTTAGCTTTCCGGAGCGTTATGTCGTTAGCACTGACATAGGGAAGATACTAGGGCGTGTGCTTTACAAACGTGATGGCATGTCAGGCGACATGCTAGGTATAAGAAGGGAAAGGCAACAGTACCTCAGGGTACTGCCGCCGCTAGGTGCGGGCCCTATCGGGCAGAGGCACTACAACGGAAGCTTCCAGGCGGGAGGCCTGGAGCACTAAGACACTCTAGCTGGACCGGGAGAACCGGTCTATAACATCCCCCCCCAATTCCTGGTATTCTTCATTCAGAAGAATTCCTGGAATTCAGGAGGTTCAAAGTATAAGGGGAAGGCTAGAGTGTAAAATATTCATACTATGTAATAATGTGATTTACTAAGAATCGTGTGGTCGAGCTTGGAAGGTAATCACAGTAGGGGGAGGGGTCAGATGTACATGATGAGGTACAGGGCCTGAAGGGAATCCTGGTCAAAGATAGGAGTTGCACTCATGCAGGATATATTTAATCATAGACTGGATTCCAGCTGATAGCTGCCAGGAAGGGTGGTCTGGTCATGCTAGATGCTAGATACTCATGCTATAAAAGTATTATCTAGAAAGAGTCTGAATCTTGTGCGCAGTGGTTAGCGTGATGGGCCCATAACCTTTAGCTTTCCGGAGCGTTATGTCGTTAGCACTGACACAGGGAAGATACTAGGGCGTGTGCTTTACAAACGTGATGGCATGTCAGGCGACATGCTAGGTATAAGAAGGGAAAGGCAACAGTTCCTCAAGGTACTGCTGCCGCTAGGTGCGGGCCCTATCGGGCAGAGGCACTACAACGGAAGCTTCCAGGCGGGAGGCCTGGAGCACTAAGACACTCTAGCTGGACCGGGAGAACCGGTCTATAACAAGGAATGCCAAGGCAGGCAATCCCGAGCACCAAGCCCAAAAAACACAAAACAAGAGGGCTAAGCCAAAAGAGCTAAAGACTAATCAAGGGCACACGCTATGAGCACCTTAATTGCCCCCGTTTACTATGACTTGGTGCAGTGTTTCTGCACGGTCAGGCAAGCGGTCAAAACTAGAAGAAAGCGGTCACGACTAGAAATGGACGTGATCAAAACTAGAAGCCGCGTAGAGGTCAGTCACACCCCCGAAGAAGTGACGACCGATAAAAACGCGACATCTACTCCCTGGTCACGAATCCCCCAGTGTAACACACAGGAAAAGGAGTTAGGGAGCGCGCTTTAGGGTAGGGCCAATAGGAACACGTCACCGACTGCTGTTTAGTCGGGTAGTGTCGGCTGACAACTAGGCGACTGATAGTCAATCGAGCAGTGCCGTAATCTATCTAATTCCAAGTCTAGTGGACGACAATTATCGTCCTTGGTCTATACTTTTTTTTGCTCAAGCGTTTGTGTAACGTCCCCTCCCTCTGTCTTGTCCTGTCTCGGCACTGTTTGGCTGGGGTAGGGGGAGGCGGCGCGGCAAGGTTGCCTGCAAAACGAGAGCAAAACTGGTCAAATGTGGCGCGAGCAAAATACTACGTCACTCCGGGTACCCAGGGGATCACTCAACCCAGTACTGATGGAGCTCACTCACGTTTAAGTACCCAGTTCTGATGAGAGGAGCTGCTTTCGTGAGGATATGAACGTAGCATGGCAGAAAAGCAGATGGTGAGGTATATATACACACCATTTTTGTTTCTATCTATACTCTTTTTGCTGAAGCGTTTGTGTAACGTCCCCTCCCTCTGTCTTGTCCTGTCTCGGCACTGTTTGGCTGGGGTAGGGGGAGGCGGCGCGGCAAGGTTACCTGCAAAACGAGAGCAAAACTGGTCAAATGTGGCGCGAGCAAAACTCGTCCCTCGCTCTACGTATCTATCAGCTGTTATGCTCTACCAGATGACCTGAATTGAAATCTAATGTCAACTGAGGTCATCTGGTAGAGCATAACTGCTGATGATAACTTCCTTGCTGGAGGGCTGCATGGGTACGTTTGGCCCTCTCTCCTTCTTCTCCCACCTGTTCTCCAGTCCAGCCATGTCATGCTGTTGGTGACGCGCGGTGGGACTATTGCTTTCTGCCCTAGTTTCTGTTGCTACGTCATTCTACTAGGCAGCGCTCTCCCTTCTCGTTCTCGAGTTTCTCCAATTTCCCGTGGATCCAGAGGTTCTCGGTGTTTACCCTCTTGAAAGTCGCCTGCCTGGCCATGCCCTTTGGCCCATCCTGGATATCTAGCTGTATGCTTTTGTGCGGGCAACCAGGCCTTAGGGCTGTACTTAATATCTGGAAGTGCGGGCCCAATATCGGATATCTGGCTGGAGTGATGACCCATGGATTTCTGGATGGCTGCCTTTGGACCTGGCCGGTGACGGCCTCCTTCTGTGGACACTGCAGCGCCTCTGGACACTAATTTGTAGAGCCATTCAGGCAAGGCTGTGTGTTGGCTGCGTATAGTAATAATTTCCTAAACGACTGTGCTTGCTTGCTGAGTCTTCTTACCTTGTTTTTGTGGACTCTCTGTGTTTAGTCTGGAGTCTCCCTTCTCTCCTTGGGGTGCTTTTGTTTTTGATCTTAGGCTCTCTTGTCATTCTCTGCAAGATGGTTGTGCTGGGTTGACTAGCGCTTTTTTCTGTTGAAGGCATTATTCGCTGCATATTAAGGTGCTCATGGCGTGTGTCCTTGGTTCGTCTTTAGCTTTTTGGTTCAGCCTTTCTGTCATGTGCGTGTTTTATAGGCTTGGTGCTTTGTATTGCCTGTTTCGGCATTCCTCCCCTTCACGCTCTCTTTTCCGCTCTCCTTCCCGCTTATGGTCGTTTTCCTCTTTTGGACCGAACTAGTTTGTTTTTGTGGTTTGTGGGGGTGCCTTCAAAACCCTCGTGCTTCCTGTTATAAATTGGATGGTTGGCAAGCTGTGCTGCTGTCCTGTCTCGGCAGTGATTTGCTGAGTTTATGTTACGAATCCTCTCTCCCTTTCTCTCTTCCATTTTGATTTTTCTCTTCAGTTCTCACTATGTAACGATCCCTGTCTCTCTCGCTCGCTTCTTTCTATTCCTTGGCTCCAAGAAACCTTTGGTTTGGATTTAGCCTGTCACAGCCGAAGACGGCGAGTCAGCAGTACAGGCTGTAGCCGTGTAATCAAGTTCAAATTGAAGTTCCATTCCTTGGCTCAATGCTTGATCTCCATGCCTTTATTTGTAACTAGCTCTGTTGATTCGTTAAGCTCTTTATTTTCTTCTTCTTTCGCTGTTTGGAGTTTACCTCCTGTTCAAGAATTCATATAATCAAAATTTGCACTCGCAAAAATGTCGGTTATAAACGTACTCAGGTGACCTTTGTCCCTAAATCTCTCGAAAAAGAATATTCTGAAAACATCCCGAACTATATGCTGGACAAATGAAGAGAGCTTCACAGTAATGTATGTATTATAAGAGTTCTTAATGTGGTAATGAGGCTTGTGCAACTGCCTTATTTACCTTTCGCAGATCTGTTTTCATAATATAATATACCGGTAATTTCCTGTTCCTAATCATTTTCAGAAACTGGCTAATCATTCCACTTTCCCCCTAGTCTTCAGTCTTCTTTAACCCCCTGCCCCCCTGGCCACCCTAGCCCCAGTGGATCACTCAAGTTGAGTGATCCCAGGATACTTCCAAGCGCGCGCTTTTGCGCGCTGCTGAGCTGCCGAGCTGCCTTTTTTAGCCCCTCTGCGCGCTTAGCGCAGTTTTTTGCAACCCCCTGTGGGCGCAGCAAGCAATTTTTGCGCTTTTTGCACTATCAAGCGCAGTTTCTTTTTTTCAAGTGCGCTTAAGCGCTCGCCAATTTGGTCTTTGGAAGTACCCTGCATTCAACCAGACAGACAGACAGACAGATAGACAGATAATACTACAGCTAGGTGAGTCAGGGGGGCCCTGCCCTGAGAAAAAAATAAACCCAAGATAAAGATGGAATCCTCGCCCCTGTCATTTGTGCTTGCTTGTGGAGTCTTGCTCGTTTGGGTTTCTGGATTTTTCTTTGTTTGGAGTACGGTACAAGGAATGAAGACATTCGGAGGTAAGCCCTAGTATCTTGTAGCACTGATCATTCTTTACAAACAATCTGACGAGTCCATGACATTAACAGCCCGAGACCCCCGAGTGTGGCGTGGTCCTGTTTATACTGCCCGAAGTCAGCATGCAGATTGTGGTCAGGAGAGGGTGACAACCCTCACTGCCTGAAGGTTGATTGACCACCTCGCACGCAAACCAACCCGCTGATCCTTGGTTCCACACCGTCCGATCGTCTAGCCCGAGAGTTCCACAACAGGCAGCACAGCTGAAGCTACTACGCCCTCCTGCTAGCGACGACGACCGTTACTGGTTACACCCGCGCAGGTTTGAAGGTCTACACATACGAATGACATGCGTCAATATTTGTTTTATTGTAGTCCGCTTGCCATTCATCATAGGCATTCGCAGGGCCTGGGCATTCTCCAATGTATTCGTCGTGGTCGCCACCTTAGGTGGCCCCAAGACGACGTGGACCCTAACTCATGTGGGACCAGCGCCAGCGTGGACCTGCGTCTGCGTGGGGGACCAGCCACACGGCAATATCTCCAGACCTGGCAGTATAGCACCCGCGTGTAATGTCATGTCAGGATGTTATATCATCTCAGATTCTTCTTTTCTTGTTCGGGCCCCATGCGCACTCAGTTTTTTTGATTCGCAAGCTATCTGAAGCATATTTAGGATAACAGGCTGCCCCCACCGTCAAATGGGTGGTCTGGACACCCAGTCTGAGAAATCTCCAATATTCGGCACGAAATTTTCCAGGGTGGTCTTGAGCCGCATGCGAAACTATTCAGAACGCTAGATAGCAGGATCATTGGCCAAGGAGTAGAGCTTGTAGCTGCCATTCATAGATTTGAAAGGGGTGGACGCTCGGAACCAGAGGAGGTCGCGAACGGGGGTATACGTGCCCTCATTGTGAGGCCTTGGTGAGCAATTGTATACCCTAATAAATGAACTCGGTCGAAGTCACTGAGTAACATTTTGGCTTTCTGTTAAGCGCATGGCCTTGCAAACGTCCTCGGCCAATACTTCATCTAGACAGAACAGTTCGAGCAGCAGTTAAATGGGCGTGGGCGCTCCAACTCGTTCGCGAGCCACTACCAGCCTCACTCTTCCAAGGCCAATTGGAAGCGTAACCGTACTGCCGGCTGGTGTCGGGATCACCGAACTTTGGTAATCGAAACTTGCCGTGGAGACATCAGCTATCTGCTGCAAGGGTGTCATCGATGACATGACATGACGTGGAATGAGTCATACACTTCTGGCTCGAGCAACGAGCCCAAGATGACTGAACATCTGATGTGTACCGAAGTATCATAGTCCCCAGCCGCAGCAGTACCCTTTGTCTGTGATTTTGCGCAGCGCTTTCACAACTCTGTTTCTTCCAACAGGTCCGCCCTACCAACAGAGCCCACCCCCCATCTTTCCGACACGCCCACCTGTTTCGAGCTGTATAATCTTCATTGATTGGAGCACCTTAATTATTCTGCCATTCGCGGTTTTCTTTACGCTAACAACCACCGGCTATCAGCTGCATATCATTCTGCACCTTTCGGCAGCCTGAAGATCGAACCTCGTGGGCCACGAGCCCACCCAAGAGATTCAGGCACCCTTGCTCTGGCTGACCACAACAGCTGACCCCCACCCAAACCTCTCGGCATTGCCTCGGACTTTTAATAGCCCTCCCATCGCCCTTCAATTCCATTCCATCGAGCCAAGCTGCATGCGCTAGCCTGCCTGCCGTACTCCTGCTCGGCAGCCTCCCATCCAGCGCCCAGCGCCCTGTTTTCCTACCCTCCACCCAGCCCGAGTGGTCTTTTTCTGAATTCAGTGAGTGACACAGCACCTGCTCGACTCGTGCACGTGTTTGTGCCTGCAATTGTCACGTTCTCGCTCCTCCACCTCGATCTGATCGTACGTTACCTTCTTAACCACAGGCATCCTCCACTTCGGATATCCCGTTCCCTTCACTTGCTATTTTTCACGAACTCAGTGAGCACAACGAACTCGTACGCACCGCACACCGATACCTAGTACCTCTCGATACCTCTGCTGAACTCCAACTCCACCCGTTCGTTCATTTTCGCCACCTCAGGTGACCTTTTCCAGATTACAGCAACGGGGCATTTGCCTCCATCCTACTGGTCACATAGATCCCTCAGCAGCTGGCTCACGACCCCTTCTCACATTCCTTACCACCGGACCTCAGCCGCACTGTTGACCGGTGCCACGTGTACAGCCAGCCCCGTACCCCGCTGCTTCAACCCCCACAGTACCTCCCACACTCCACCGTTACTGAAGATTTACAGATCGCAGCTCCAGCCGCAGTTCCTCCCAGCTACTAAATGTGTAGAAACTACTCCTGAGGCTTTAAACCATTCTCCATCATTCACACATTCTCTATCTCCCAAGCCATGGACTGCACCCAGCAGCAGCTAGTGTGGCAGTCGCCGTACGAGGGTTGTCAGGCCCCTCACAAATGCCCCAAACAAGGAAAGCAGGTACCAATCCTTGCCTCCTCTTCCCAAGGCAGTACGTCAGGTGAGGCACTACCTGGCCGGTTCAGGAATCATAATAAAAATAATAAGATGGTCAAAGTTCACAGTGTATACTTATGTATCCATCACAAGTACCTTTGGTGGTTGGCCTTAGTGAAAGCAAACGGACTGGCACCCTGAACCTCCTTCCTCGTAAGAAGACATACTATTTATACAAGTGTTTATTTAGGTGTCCTGTGTTTATTTATTTATTGATCATACGTACCTAGGGTTTCCAATTTTATTATTTATTTATTGATTATACGTACCTAGGGTTTCCAATTTTATTATTTATTTATTGATCATACGTACCTAGGGTTTCCAATTTTATTCAGGTGTCCTGTGTTAATTTATTTATTGATCATACGTACCTAGGGTTGCCAATATCGCCCTGGTTTCACTGCTCCTTTTTATAGCTACGCATAGCAGCTCCTAGGCAGCTCCTTTCCCTCGTCCCTGGACCAAACCTGAAGCTAGCTAGTGCATCTTCAAGCCAACAGGACAGGCAGTCCAATGCAGCTGAAAGCTTTGGTTCTGACCCAGTGATCGGCTAATGGAGCTGGCTGGAAGCTGATACGCGTAGCCCCCAAAAAGAAACAGCGCCTGGTTCCAAGATCACCGCGCAATAATAATAACATCAATATCAAACTTGACAATCGTGTACCAGGGAACTACATTTTGTCATTTTCGGTTGCGCTTTTGACGTAACTGCCTCCTTTTGGGTTGCGCCTTCACTTAACCGAAAACAGAAATCTGCGCACAGCGCTCACAGGGGGTTCAATTTGTGTGTAAATCGGGCAGTGGGGCTCTAAAACATTGCGCGCTTGAGCACAAAAGCGCATGATGTGTAGAACCCTACCCTCTACAAAGTACCACATAGGGATGAGAGTAGGTCAACTCTACGGCGCACCAGTGTTTTTCTTTTCAGCTCAAATCAGCAGCTTCTAGGCAGCTCCCCTGACTGGCTATTCAGCCAAAGCTAATGCAACCTAGTGTGTCTGGAAGCTGGCAGAATCCGCTGTCCAGAACTTTCAAAATCTTGGGGCTTAGCCCAGAGGCTGGCTGAAGGAGCTGCCTAGAAGCTTCTGCTCATGGCCGAAAATCATGTAAAAAGGCATGTACTACGCTGCCCTGAACTAAGTACCACATACAGTGGGACAGCTTCACTAGAAGTCAACTGACTGTTAAGTGTGTATGGGAAACCCTATCAGGTGATTACTGTAGGTTACCCGGCACTACACTGGAGGACACAGGATAACGACCCGAGTCATGTGGGATGCCAGCTAGGGCCTTTGTTTTGATTGCCTGTATATGCCACTATAGCAGCTTCTAACCAGAATTGAATCAAATAGTTACATGCTTTCTCGGCCCAATTTACAGCTACGTAGTGGCTGGTGAGTGCCCGAAGCTGACATGAGCGAATGCCCAACACTGGAGCCATCCCATAGGCCATAGCAGGATGAGAGTAGGACAACACTAAGGCGCACTTTGCCCAGGCAACAAAACATTAGAAGAAGAAGAAGAAGAAGAAGAAGAAAAAAAACATAAAAAAAAAAAAAATGTTAGGACAACTCTAAGGCACACTTTGCTCAGGCAACAAAACATTAGAAACACCAATCTGAAGCACTTCCCCAATGCCTAGCTCTCTACAACCAAACATATTTTGATGCAAAAAATGCTTCTGTGTACATTTAATGCCAAACATATTTTGATGCAAAAAATGCTTCTGTGTACATTTTTAAGACGTGTCCAGGGCACACTCATCAGGAACGGTAAGTCGGAAACAGCTGAAACCCTAAACACTAAACACTAAACACTCGGCAGGAACCTGAAGTCAGAAATAGCTGAATAGGAAAAACGGCATGTCTAGGTCTAAGTGTGTGTTTGTGTGTGTGTGTGTGTATGTGTGTATGTGTATGTGTGTATGTGTGTGTGTGTATGTGTTTGTGTGTAAGTATGTGTGTATGTAAGTATGTAAGTATGTGTGTTTGTAGTAATGATAATAGGTCAGTCTGGTGTCCTGTCAGTATGTTGTCGGTACGTAGTGTGTATGTTTGTAATGTGTGTATGACGTCTGTCCGTCTTGTGTCGGTACTCTGTAGTTCTGTGTGTCTGTACGTCTGTACGTCATGTGTGTATGTACCGGTTGTGTGCCTGTCGTCTGTCTGTATGTCAGTCTGTCCGTCTGTCCTGTGTGTCAGATGTACGTCTGTGTGTATGTCAGTCGGTCTTCCGTCTGGTCAGTCTGTCCGGCTGTGTTGTTGTCCTCTCCATGTGGCTGTCCTCTGTCTAGTACGTCTGTGTGTCTCGTCTGTCGGTCCTCTGTCCGTCTGTGTGTCTGTACGTCTGCTTCGGTCGTCTGTTACGTCGTGTGTCGGTCCGTCGGTCGTCTGTGTGTACTGTCGTCTGTGTGTCTGTCCCGTCTGTTTGTCTGTCGTCTGTGTGCTGTCGTCTGTCCGTCTGTTGTCTGTCCGTCTGTCCGTACTGTCCTCCTTATCTGTCAGTCGGTGTGTCTGTCCGTCTGTGTTTCTGTCCGTCTGTCTGTCTATCCGTCTGTGTCTGTCCGTCTGTCCTGTCTGTTTCGTATGTACGTCTGTGTGTGCTGTCCGTCCTGTAGGTCTGTCCTGTCCGTCCTGTCCGTCTGGCTGTCCTGTCCGTCTGTGTGTCTGTCCGTCTGTGGTCTGGCGGCTGTCCCGTCTTTGTGTCCTTCTGTCTGTCCTGTCTGTCTGTGTGTTCTGGCAGTCTGTGTGGTCTGTCCGTCTGGTATGTCTGTCAGTCTGGTGTGTCCTGTCCGGTCTGTCTGTCTGTCTGGCGTAACTGTGTGGTCGGTTCGTCCTGTTCTGTCCGTTGTCGTCTGTGTGTCAGGTCCGTCTGTCTGTCTGTCCTCCTGTGTGTCTGTCCGTCTGTATGTCCTGTCTGTCTGTCTGTCTGTCTGTCTGCTGTGGTGTGTATTGTCTGTCCGTCTGGGTGCGTCTGGTCTGTCCTGTCCTGCCTGATGTGGGTTTGTCTGTAGTGGCTGTCGTCTGGTCTAGCCTGCTGTGTTTGTCTGTGTGGTACCCTGTTCCTGTCTGTCTGCCTGATGTTGGTTTGTTGTCCGTCTGTGGTGCGTCGTCTGTCCTTCTGCCGGTGTTGTTTGTCTGTGTGTCTGTCGTGTGATGTGTGTGTGCTGTCCGGTCGTCCCCTGCCTGCATGTATGTTACAGACCAGGGGTAGGACGAACAGGCTAAAGGGACTTGCTCAACCGTGATACGAAGGGCTTAAAAAGAAAAAGCATTCATGAACTGAACCCCATAAGTATTGGGTAGTTGGGTTCAAGGGGCTGGGGGACTGGGGAGTAGGGAGGTAGGGACTTGGAAGTGCAGTCGCTCTAGTCCTGTTTACTCTGACCACATACGACAGATGGTAGGCACCCTATAGGCTGATAGATTATGTAATCATGCTAAACCAAGCCAAACCACATCCTGCTTCCGATATTATCAAAAGCCAAATAAATTTAATCGAGCCAAACCAAATCAAACCAAACCAACGCCTGCTTCCAATATATTATACATAGAAATCGTTCTAATCAAGCCAAGCCAAGCCATACCAAAGCACCTCCTGCTTCCAATGTAATCAAAAGTCAAATCAATATACTCAAGGCAATCCAAACGAAACCATACCACCTGCTGCTTCCAATATAATCCAAATCCAAATCAATATAATTGAGCCAAACCAAACCAAACCAAGCCAAACCACCTCCTGCTTCCAATATAATCAAAAGCCAAACCAATTTAATCAAGCCAAATCAATATACTTGAGCCAAGCCAAACCAAACCACCTCCTGCTTCCAATATAATCAAAAGCCAAACCAATTTAATCAAGCCAAATCAATAAACTTGAGCCAAACCAAACCAAACCACCTCCTGCTTCCAATATAATCAAAAGCCAAATCAATATGATGGAGCCAATCCAAACCAAACCAAACCGAAACAAACCACCTCTTGCTTCCAATATAATCAAAAGCCAAATCAATTTTATCAAGCCAAATCAATATAATCAAGCCAAACCAAACCAAACCACCTCCTGCTTCAGCACCCCAAAACACCCCATTTGCGTGTGTACAGGATCAGAGCACTGTAGAGGTCTGCGAAAGCAAAACTCACAGTAACCATTCCCCAGTGCAAGCAAACGGGAGGTTTCCTTCAACTTCACGCCCTTTGGCAAGGCGTAACAATTTTTTAATTTGTAATTTGTTTACAGGACCAGAGGAGTACCCCACCAGCTGTCACCATGGCGGTTCCAGTTTCTCAAGCAGCAGCACAGATATCCAATCAGATATCCAATCAGATATCCAATGCGCTCGCTCCTCAAGTTTGGTTGAGTCAGCCAGCAGCAGTGATGTCCCAGGTGCCGTGGCCCCATGCAGTGAACAAACTGGCGGCGCTACTTCCCCAACGCAAGTCCACAGAATTGCAGCCAGTGAGCTCTGCATTCCCGCCCTCCACATGCTAAAAGCCACAGCCACAGCCACAGCCACAGCCAACCCACCATCTCCTGTCCTCCCCCTTGAACCCGCCCCAGCTCTGAACATACAAAAAGCCACAGCCACCCCACCATCGCCTAGTGAACTGGTCATCCCCGCCCTTCACATGCAAAATACCACAGCCACAGCCATTCCACCACCACATGTCTCCCACCTAGAACCCACCCCAGCTCTTGACATACAAAACGCCACAGCCACAGCCACCCTGTCATCACATATCTCTCACTTAGAACCCAACCCTTCTCTTGACATTCGAAAATCCTCAGCCACAGCCACCCCGCCATCACACGTATCCCACCTAGAACCCACCCCAGCTCTTCACATACAAAACGCCACAGCCACCCCACCATCTCCTGTCTCCCACCTAGAACCCACCCCAGCTCTTGACATACAAAACGCCACAGCCACAGCCACCCTGCCATCACATGTCTCCCACCTAGAACCCACCCCAGCTCTTGACATACAAAACGCCACAGCCACAGCCACCCTGTCATCACATGTCTCTCACTTAGAACCCAACCCTTCTCTTGACATACGAAAATCCCCAGCCACAGCCACCCCGCCATCACACGTATCCCACCTAGAACCCACCCCAGCTCTTCACATACAAAATGCCACAGCCACCCCACCATCTCCTGTCTCCCACCTAGAACCCACCCCAGCTCTTGACATACGAAACGCCACAGCCACAGCCACCCTGCCATCACATGTCTCCCACCTAGAACTCACCCCAGCTCTTCACATACAAAAAGCCACAGCCACAGCCACCCTGCCATCTCATGTCTCCCACCTAGAACCCACCCCAGCTCTTGACATACAAAACGCCACAGCCACAGCCACCCTGCCATCACATGTCTCCCACCTAGAACCCACCCCAGCTCTTGACATACAAAAAGCCACAGCCACAGCCACCCTGCCATCTCATGTCTCCCACCTAGAACCCACCCCAGCTCTTGACATACAAAACGTCACAGCAACAACCAACCCACCATCTCCTGTCTCCCACTTAGAACCCACCCCAGCTCTTGACATAAGAAAAGCTACAGCCACCCCGCCATCACACGTATCCCACCTAGAGCCTGCCCCAGCTCTTTCAGCAGCTCCCCCTAGCATGCCACCCACCGCCATCCCCACAAGACCTCCTACCACATTGCCCACCACCGTCCCCACAGCATTTCCCACAACGCCGCCCACCGCCGTCCCCACAACACCTCCCACCACGCCGCCCGCCGCCATCCCCACAACACCTCCCACCACATTGCCCACCGCCGTCCCCACAACACCTCCCACCACGCCGCCCGCCGCTGTCCCTACTGTCATGTCACCCAGCTTACAGCGTTTGCTCAGCTCAGCCAGGCAGTGCCGTCTGTCCACACCTCAACCTGACCCCGCTCAGGTAGGGTGAAGGGATTTTCTTTTCGGCTTTTCCTACCAGATTCTAGGCAGCTCCATGAGCCAGCCACTGGGCTATACCATCCTATTTCAGTAGTTCTAGACAGCTGATTGTTGCAGCTTGAAGGTGCACTGAGTTGCACAGGGTTCGGTTGAATAGCTAGCCAAGGGAGCTGCCTAGAACCTGCTGCTTGTAGCTGACAAGAAAAACACTGGTAGGGGGAAGCTGGTCAGCTCTTATTTTCCCCAACCACCTAAACCACCTTAACCCAAACAACCTATACACTAAACCACCTAAACCCAAGTGCCTACCAGCTTCCCCCTTCCCTCTGCTCAGGGAACACCCACCACCACCACTTGTACGTATGCTCTGGGAACACCCACCGCCACCACCCACCACCACCACTAACCACCACCACCACCACCCCATTCACATATGCTCAGGGAACACCCACCACCACCACCCACCACCACCACATTCACATATGCTCAGGGAACACCCACCGCCCTCTCCATTATGCTCTGCATGCCCAGCGTGGCCAGCTTCCCCCTACCCTCTGCCCAGGGAACACCCACCACCACCACCACCACCACATTCACATATGCTCAGGGAACACCCACCGCCCTCTCCATTATGCTCTGCATGCCCAGCGTGGTGCCCCCTAAGGTGCTGCGAGGCACTTGGTGCCTGGCTGACTACCAGCTTGGCCAGAAGCTCTACACTGGCTATGCGTCCACGGTGCACAAGGCTCGCTGCAAGAGGTCGGGGCAAGTCGTGGTGCTAAAGGTTTACAACATGGGCTCTGTGTGTGACTTGTACAAGTACCAGATATACCGGGAGGTCCGGCTGCATGCCAACCTTCAACACGAGACTGTGATAAGCCTTTACGCTGCCTTTCAAGAGGGGGACAAGGTAGTCATGGTGGAGGAGTGGGCCGCGGGAGGGGACTTGTTCTCCCTGATGAAGAAGTTTGGCCAACGGCTGTGTGAGAGCATGGCTGTCAGGGTTGTGTTTGAGCCCCTCATCAAAGCATTACACTTCCTCCACTCCAGGGGTGTCTCGCACCGGGACATAAAGCCCGAGAACATCCTATTCACTCGCGACATGCGCCTCAAGGTTGCTGACTTCGGCCTGGCCATCGACACGAGGGAAGAGGTGGCAGTGACACGAGCAGGTAACAGGATAGCACAGCCTTTCTGAATACCGTATGCGCTGCATTAAATGGCAAGATTAAACGTTGGCAAAAACTTATATTTGTAATAAAAGGCCTCACGAAAATGCAAGGCAAAAAATACTTGTTAAATTGCTCCAGGCTGTATCTACTCTAGTTAATACCTGAAAACTGTTTTGCAATACCTCAATTTGCTTGTGTTACATGTATTTGTTTCATATTCTCATAGTGTGTTATTTTGGTCCTTTGGTCTGCAAATAAGGTAGTGGTCTCTACCTTATTTAATCACTCACCACCACCCCCCATCACTCACCATCACCTTATATTGGTCCTTTGGTCTGCAAATAAGGTAGTGGCCTCTACCTTGGGTGACCCCCCCCACCATTAGTAAGACATTATGGTGGTCTACCACCAGATGTACCCGAAGTGTACCTCGGGTATGACCAAGCGCTGACCGTGGATAACTCATGAATGGTGTACATCCACTAAAATACAAGTGCATGCTGTGTTAGCTACTGAACATTCCAGTCCAACGGTACACACAAAAGTGAAATTGGCAACTGTTTGCAAAAGTTATGAGCATTTGAAGGAAAGCCCGTTAGCATTTGAAGTTAAACCCATTAGCATTTGAAGGAAAGCCCATTAGCATTTGAAGGAAAGCCCATTAGCATTTGAAGGAAAGCCCATTAGCATTTGAAGTTAAACACATTAGCATTTGAAGGAAAGCCCATTAGCATTTGAAGGAAAGCCCATAAGCATTTGAAGTTAAACCCATTAGCATTTGAAGTTAAACCCATTAGCATTTGAAGGAAAGCCCTTTAGCATTTGAAGGAAAGCCCATTAGCATTTGAAGGAAAGCCCATGAGCATTTGAAGGAAAGCCCATTAGCATTTGAAGGAAAGCCCATTAGCATTTGAAGGAAAGCCCATTAGCATTTGAAGGAAAGCCCATTAGCATTTGAAGTTAAACACATTAGCATTTGAAGGAAAGCCCATTAGGATTTGAAGGAAAGCCCATTAGCATTTGAAGTTAAACCCATTAGCATTTGAAGGAAAGCCTATTAGCATTTGAAGTTAAACCCATTAGCATTTGAAGGAAAGCCCTTTAGCATTTGAAGGAAAGCCCATTAGCATTTGAAGTTAAACATATTAGCATTTGAAGTTAAACCCATTAGCATTTGAAGTTAAACCCATAAGCATTTGAAGGAAAGCCCATTAGCATTTGAAGGAAAGGCCATTAGCATTTGAAGTTAAACCCATTAGCATTTGAAGGAAAGCCCATTAGCATTTGAAGTTAAACCCAAAGTGTAACTTGTGTTTGACCAAGCTGTAACCACATATAACTCAATAATAGTGCGCATCCAATAAAAAGTAAAGAATTCCTTTTAAATGGTGTAATCAAAAGTGAATTTGATAAAACTGGTGGCCTTAAGGTACTGCCTAAACCCTAAACCAACTAGGGTCAAGGGTACCTGCCAGGGTAGTTAAAGATGTACGTGAGTGCATGACATAGGCTCAAATCACCTAATCCTTATACTCCAAACCGACTAGGGTCAAGGATACCTGCCAGGGTAGTTCCAGACGTACACAACACAGCTCCAAATCACGCAGTATGTTGAAGATCACAGCGAAACCCAACAAGGGCAACCCTCTGACCAGCTTCCCCCTACCGAGCAGGTACCCTTGACTACATGCCCCCTGAGGTGCTCAGAAACCCGTACAAGGGCCACCCTCTGACCAGCTTCCCCCTACCGAGCAGGGTACCCATTGACTAACATGCCCCTGAGGTGCCTCCGAAACACCAGTACAGGGCAAACCCTCTGACCAGCTATCCCCCTAGCCGAAGCAGTACCTTGGACTACCATGCCCCCTGAGGTCTACTCCGAAACCAATACAAGGGCCAACCCCTATGACCAGCTTCCCCCCCAAGATGCATAGGCCGAGGCAAGGTAACCTGACTACATGCCACCTGAGCGAGCTCCGAAACCCAATACAAGGGCAACCTCTGACCAGTTCCCCTTACCGAGCAGGTACACCTTGACTACATGCCCCCTGAGGTGCTCCAAAACCCATACAAGGGCAACCCTCTGACCAGCTTCCCCCTACCGAGCAGGTACCCTTACTACTCCCCCCCGAGGTTTCTCCGAAACCATACAAGGGCCACCCTCTGACAAGCTTCCCCCCCTACCGAGCAGGTACCCTTGAGACATGCCCCCCTGAGGTGGCTGCCGAAACCCATACAAGGGCCACCCTCTGACCACCTTCCCCCTACCAAGCAGTACCCTGGACTAATGCCCCCTGAGTGCTAATTACTCGCCGAAACCCATACAAGGGCCACCCTCTGACCAGCTTCCCCCTACCGAGCAGGTACCCTTGACTACATGCACCTGAGGTGCTCCGAAACCCATCAAGGGCCACCTCTGACCACTTCCCCTACCGAGCAGGTACCCTTGACTACATGCCCCCTGAGGTGCTCCGAAACCCATACAAGGGCCACCCTCTGACCAGCTTCCCCCTACCGAGCAGGTACCCTTGACTACATGCCCCCTGAGGTGCTCCGAAACCCATACAAGGGCAACCCTCTGTCCAGCTTCCCCCTACCGAGCAGGTACCCTTGACCACATGCCCCCTGAGGTGCTACTCCGAAACCCATACAAGGGCCACCCTCTGACCAGCTTCCCCCTACCGGGCAGGTACCCTTGACTACATGCCCCCTGAGGTGGCTCCGAAACCCATACAAGGGCCACCCTCTGACCAGCTTCCCCCCTACCGAGCAGGTACCCTTGACTACATGCCCCCTGAGGTGCTCCGAAACCCATACAAGGGCCACCCTCTGACCAGCTTCCCCCTACCGAGCAGGTACCCTTGACTACATGCCCCCTGAGGGTGCTCCGAAACCCATACAAGGGCCACCCTCCTGACCAGCTTCCCCCTACCGAGCAGGTACCCCTTGACTACATGCCCCCTGAGGTGCTCCGAAACACCATACAAGGGCCACCCTCTGACCAGCTTCCCCCTACCGAGCAGGTACCCTTGACTACATGCCCCCTGAGGTGCTCCAAAACCCATACAAGGGCAACCCTCTGACCAGCTTCCCCCTACCGAGCAGGTACCCTTGACCACATGCCCCCTGAGGTGCTACTCCGAAACCCATACAAGGGCCACCCTCTGACCAGCTTCCCCCTACCGGGCAGGTACCCTTGACTACATGCCCCCTGAGGTGCTCCGAAACCCATACAAGGGCAACCCTCTGACCAGCTTCCCCTTACCGAGCAGGTACCCTTGACTACATGCCCCCTGAGGTGCTCCGAAACCCATACAAGGGCCACCCTCTGACCAGCTTCCCCCTACCGAGCAGGTACCCTTGACTACATGCCCCCTGAGGTGCTCCGAAACCAATACAAGGGCCACCCTCTGACCAGCTTCCCCCTACCGAGCAGGTACCCTTGACTACATGCCCCCTGAGGTGCTCAGAAAACCCATACAAGGGCCACCCTCTGAACCAGCTTCCTCCCCTAACGAGCAGGTACCCTTGACTACATGTGCCCCATGAGGTGCGACTACTCCCGAAACCATACAAGGGGCACCATCTGACCACTCCCCCCCTACCGAGCAGGTACCCTCGACTGCATGCCCCCTGAGGTGCTCCAAAACCCATACAAGGGCCACCCTCTGACCAGCTCCCCCCTACCGAGCAGGTACCCTGACTACATGCCCCCTAGGTGCGACTCTACTCCGAAACCCAATACAAGGGCACACGCTGACCAGCTTCTCCCCCTACGCGAGCAGTACCCTTGAACTACATGCCCCCTGAAGGTGCTCCGAAACCCATACAGGGCCACCCCTGACCAGCTTCCCCCTAACGAGCAGTACCCTTGACTACATGCCCCCCTGAGGTGCGTCCAAAACCCTACAAGGGAACCCTCTGACCGCTTTCCCCCTACGAGCATGGACCCCTTGACCAATGCCCGCTGAGGTGCTACTTATCGAAACCACCCTACAAGGGGCACCCTCTGACCAGCTTCCCCAACCGAGCAGGTACCCTTGACTACATGCCCCCTGAGGTGTCTGAAACCCATACAAGGGCCACCCTCTGACCAGCTTCCCCCTACCGAGCAGGTACCCTTGACTACATGCCCCCTGAGGTGCTACTCCGAAACCCATACAAGGGCCACCCTCTGACCAGCTTCCCCCTACCGAGCAGGTACCCTTGACTACATGCCCCCTGAGGTGCTCCGAAACCCATACAAGGGCCACCCTCTAGAGAACAAGGAGCTGGACAGCATGGTGTACAATGCAACTCTTATGGACTCCTGGGCACTCGGTGTTCTGGCCTATGAAGTACTGGAGGGCCTTCCTCCCTTCTACGAGAGATTGCGCCATGTGACGGAGCAACGTATCGCACATGCCCAACCGAAATGCTCATCCTTCATAAGCCCTGAAGCGCAGTCTTTCATCGCACACCTCATGACAAAGGAGCCGGTAAGTGCACCAAGGGACGGAGCAACGTATTGCACATAACTAGGGAACGGCAACTAATATTAGTGTCTGAAAAACTTATGTTAACTAATATTATTATAGTGTCACAATAATATTAGTTTTTCAAATAAGTTCAAAATTCTGGTGAGATGGCTCGTCCGACTAATATTATATAATATTATAAAATATTATGTATTCACTAATATTATATAACATAGCCGACCCCTACACATAACGTATTGCCATGCCACGGGGCAAAGTATTGCACATGCCCAGCAAGTCTGTTCACCCTTCATCAGCCTTGCAGCGCAGTCTTTCATCACAGACCTCATGACAAAGGAGCCAATAATTGCGCCATGTGACGGAGCAACGTATGTTCCCTTGCCTAACCTCCTGAACTAATTTGTTGTTTGTGTTGTTATATTGTGCGTGTTTGTGTCGTTATGTTGTGTATTTACCACGGAAGCTATGCCCCCCCCCCCCCCCCGCAAAGCCCTCCAGGCGAGGTGTTAATCCTAGTATCCCGGCTCAGGCCAAAATACAGCGGGTTTCTTAGTATGATGGGGGAGGGGGGTGGGGGTGGGAGGGTAGGTAAATAAATAGCATGCCTTATTAGTTATTACAAGGCATGAGGTAGAGGGGGCCAGCCCGTTTGCTTGCACGGGGGCCGACCACCAAGGGACCAACCTGCATTCTCATCCCCGCTGTTTGTTCTGCTGTCCTAGTGGGCACTTCACCACCACTCAACCGCCACTCAACCAACCTGCATTCTTTTCCCCTTTATTTGTTCTGCTGTCCTTGTAGGCACTCAACCACCATTAGACAACCACTCAACCGCCACTCAACCAACCTGCATTCTTTTCCCCTTTATTTGTTCTGCTGTCCTTGTAGGCACTCAACCACCTTTAAACCACAACTCAATGACTCAACCACCACTCAACCAACCTGCATTCTTATCCACTCCGTTTGTTCTGCTGTCCTTGTAGGCACTCAACCACCATTAAACCACCACTTAACCGCCACTCAACCAATCTGCATTCTTATCCACTCTGTTTGATCTGCTGTCCTTGTAGGCACTCAACCACCATTAAACCACCACTTAACCGCCACTCAACCAACCTGCATTCTTATCCACTCTGTTTGTTCTGCTGTCCTTGTAGGCACTCAACCACCATTAAACCACCACTTAACCGCCACTCAACCAACCTGCATTCTTATCCACTCTGTTTGATCTGCTGTCCTTGTAGGCACTCAACCACCATTAAACCACCACTTAACCGCCACTCAACCAACCTGCATTCTTATCCACTCTGTTTGATCTGCTGTCCTTGTAGGCACTCAACCACCATTAAACCACCACTTAACCGCCACTCAACCAACCTGCATTCTTATCCACTCTGTTTGATCTGCTGTCCTTGTAGGCCAAGAGACCCTCGGTCATGAGCATGCTCCATCATTCCTGGATTCAGGGCCTAAAACCTGTTTAAGTGCTAGTATATGCAATCCAGCTGTAGCTCAGGTTGGCAGCGAAGCCAGCCCTTGCAGTTTGTTTTTCCAACATCGCATTGCCGTTCTGTCGCTGCATGGAGTTGAGGCCCCCCTGATTGTTGTCCTGCTCTGTGGAGGCCCCCCCTTGTCGTCCTGCTCTGTGGAGCCCTCCCCCCCCCCCCCCCCCCCCCCCCCCCCCCCGCGTCCTTATAGTCCTGCTCTGTGGAGGCCCCCTCTTGCCGTCCTGCTGTGTGGAGGCCCCCCCTTGCCATCCTGCTCCATGGAGACCCCCCCCCCCCCCCCCCATTGTCTTCCTGCTCTGTGGAGGCCCCCCCCTTGTCGACCTGCGATGTGGAGGCCCCCCCTTGTCGTCCTGCTGTGTGGAGGCCCCTCGCTGTCGTCCTGCTCTGTGGAGGCCCCCACCCACCCACCCACCCACCCCACTGTCGTACTGCTCTGTGGAGCCCCCCACCCCCCATTGTCGTCCTGCTCTGTGGAGGGCCCCCTTGTCGTCCTTCTCTGTGGAGCCCCCCACCCCCCCCCCACCCCCCACCCCACCCCCCACCCCGCCAGCTGGTTTAGGTCAGAATCATTACTGATTGTTCCACAGGTCCCAGATTAACTTGACTGATCTCCTTCGCCCCCACCCAAACCGTATGCTTGGTCTGATTGGAATATTGTTGCATTTTTCTTGGAAATTCTATTCCAGACTGGAGCATGTGCTACTCATGTGGTGATATGAAAAGAGTGTGGCAATCATGTAGTGATATGAAACAAGTGTGAAACTAATTTAGTGCTATGAAAAAAGTTTGGTACTCATGTGGTGATATGAAAAAAGTGTGGTAATCATATAGTGATATTAAAAAGTGTGTCACTCATGCAGTGATATGAAACAAGTGTGGTACTCATGTGGTGATACGAAAAAAGTGTAGTAATCATGTAGTGATCTGAAAAAAGTGTGGTACTCATGTGGTGATATGAACAATTAAACAGTTTTACCGGTGCTCTACATTGATGTAGGAGGTCATGTCCATCCAAAAACGCTGCTGAGAGACAGTCATGCGCAGTCTAGAGGTCACGGATTAACATGACTGACATACGTTGGAGACCATTCTCACAACATACATTAGCTTTAACAAAAGCTTCTCTTAAAAATAAATATCAATTGAAGAAATCATTAAAGAGCAATTAAATGCATCGTAGGAGATCATGCCCAGCCAGGAAAGCTGCTGAGAGACAGTTTTGCAGTCAAGAGGTCCCGGATTAACTTGACTTTCAGTATTTAGGAGCCAGTATGTAGGAGATCATGTCCAGCCAAGAAAGCTGCTTAGAGACAGTTTTGCAGTCTAGAGGTCCCGGATTAACTTGACTGCCAGCATGTAGGAGATAATGGCCAGCCAGAAAAGCTGCTTAGAGACAGTAATGCACCACTGTTTCTTTTCTGGGCTACGCGTAGCAGCTTCCACCCCGCTTCATTAGCCAGCAACCGAGTCAAGCCCACATATGACAGCTGCATGGAAATGCTTGTCATGCCAGTCTTAGACGCGCTACCTAGCTTCAGGTTTAGCCCAAGGGTGGGTGGAAGGAGCTGCCAAGAAGCTGCTATGCGTAGCCCCCAAAAGATAATGTTATGCACAGTCGAAAATAAATACAGAGATAGAGTGAGCTAAGCTTTTTTAGTTATGAAAGGAATTTCACCCCAGGAGATGGGAATCCCGACACAAACCAGCGACCCAGGCCTGGTGCCAAGCCAACTGCCCCTGTTTTTCACCCCAGGAGATGGGTATCCCGACAAAAACCAGCGACCCAGGCCTGGTGCCAAGCCAACTGCCCCTGTTTTTCACCCCAGGAGATGGGTATCCCGACACAAACCAGCGACCCAGGCCTGGTGCCAAGCCAACTGCCCCTGTTTTTCACCCCAGGAGATGGGTATCCCGACACAAACCAGCGACCCAGGCCTGGTGCCAAGCCAACTGCCCCTGTTTTTCACCCCAGGAGATGGGTATCCCGACACAAACCAGGGGCACCGAGTATTCAGTTTGAATGGTGTTGCCACTCCTACAGAAGAGTGGGGGCACTTGGTTGTCGGTGGGCAATACCCACCTTCATATATACCAGGTTTTCGTACCACTAGACTCTGATGTAGCGCATTCATCACTTGTATGGAGGTGTATGTGTGTAGACCTGTGGAAGCAATAGGTCGTATGTGTGAAGACCTGTGGAAGCGATAATTTGTATGTGTGTAGACCTGTGGAAACAATAGGTCGTATGTGTGTAGACCTGTGGAAACGATATGTCGTATGTGTGTAGACCTGTGTAATCGATAGGTCGCATGTGGGTAGACCTGTGTAATCGATAGGTCGCATGTGGGTAGACCTGTGTAATCGATAGGTCGTATGTGTGTAAACCTGTGTAATCGATAGGTCGCATGTGTGTAGACCTGTGTAATCGATAGGTCGTATGTGTGTAAACCTGTGTAACCGATAGGTCGTATGTGTGTAGACCTGTGGAAACGATAGGTCGTATGTGTGTAGACCTGTGGAAACGATAGGTCGCATGTGTGTAGACCTGTGTAATCAATAGGTCGCATGTGTGTAGACATGTGGAATCGATAGGTCGTATGTGTGTAGACCTGTGTAATCGATAGGTCGCATGTGGGTAGACCTGTGTAATCGATAGGTTGTATGTGTGTAAACCTGTGTAATCAATAGGTCGCATGTGTGTAGACCTGTGTAATCGATAGGTTGTATGTGTGTAAACCTGTGTAACCGATAGGTCGTATGTGTGTAGACCTGTGGAAACGATAGGTCGTATGTATGTAGACCTGTGGAAACGATAGGTCGCATGTGTGTAGACCTGTGTAATCGATAGGTCGCATGTGTGTAGACATGTGGAATCGATAGGTCGTATGTGTGTAGACCTGTGGAAACGATAGGTCGTATGTGTGTAGACCTGTGGAAACGATAGGTCGCATGTGTGTAGACCTGTGTAATCGATAGGTCGCATGTGTGTAGACCTGTGTAATCGATAGGTCGCATGTGTGTAGACCTGTGTAATCGATAGGACGTTTGTGTGTAAACCTGTGGAAACGATAGGTCAAGTGACCTCACTTTGGATAGGCCTTCTGCCAGCAATAAGACCTGACTAGACTAGAGCAAGGACGAAGAACGCTGGTGTTGCCACTTCTACATAAGAGTAGGGGCACTTGACCGTCGGCGGGAGATACCGACTCACGACCAATCGAACATGCACCACTGCTCCTATTTACCATGTCAGACAAGCTGAAGCTGAAGTGTTGGTAGGAACAATGGTATGCTGATCACTCAAAGTTGTTGTTTTTTACTTCTTGGTTTCATTTTGCGTTATTTTATATGATGCAGCCGTATGTTGTGAGGATAGATAGTGTAGTGAGTTATTTGAATTTGAATTGTTTCATGTAGTGAGGAAGGTCAGCCAAATTCCCTATCCTTCAGGGAAGTGCGCCTACTCTTTTATAGGAGTGGCAACGCCATTCGAACTGAATCCTCGATGTCGCAGGTTTGTGTCGGGATACTCACCACTTGGAGGTCCTTTCACAACTATAACTCAAACTGATCTCCTGATTGCTTGGTTCACGATTTCCGACCTGCTGCCTGAAAGAGGCCTAGAACTTGGTTCACGATTTCCGACCTGCTGCCTGAAAGAGGCCAAGAACTTGGTTCACGATTTCCGACCTGCTGCCTGAAAGAGGCCTAGAACTTGGTTCACGATTTCCGACCTGCTGCCTGAAAGAGGCCAAGAACTTGGTTCACGATTTCCGACCTGCTTCCTGAAAGAGGCCAAGAACTTGGTTCACGATTTCCGACCTGCTGCCTGGAAGAGGCCAAGAACTTGGTTCACGATTTCCGACCTGCTGCCTGAAAGAGGCCAAGAACTTGGTTCACGATTTCCGACCTGCTTCCTGAAAGAGGCCAAGAACTTGGTTCACGATTTCCGACCTGCTGCCTGGAAGAGGCCAAGAACTTGGTTCTCCTGATTGCCTGGTTCACGATTTCCGACCTGCTGCCTGAAAGAGGCCAAGAACTTTCGTCTGAGCTTTTGTGCGCCCCACCAGGCGTTATCATTACCTTTTACCCCGAAAGAGGCTGGATGTATTGTAGAACACGGACTCGGTTACACAACTCCAGCCTTTAAGGCTCCTGACTATCTTCGGTAGTAATGTCTATATGTTTAAAACAATGTTATTGATCCAATATGCATTATAGGACCAGTTGCTCTCTTCACATATATAGAACCTCTTGGTCTTGAGTATTTGAGTCTTTGAGTATTTGAGCAACACATGTTGCTGACTTGTGGTACCGGTAATACTGCTCAGACTGTGTGTGTATTACACCCTACCGTACTATCTTCGATATTGTGGGTATTCGGTTAAGTGGTTTAAACCATGTGGTCTATGGATCGGGCGGTTCTGGCCATGAAGCTTTATCGGGAGATGCAGTCCCCAATAACTCCACTGTGTAATCTATGTATGACTCGGTCCTGCGGTAGGCGAGATAGACTGAAGGTACTTGCCCAACCGTGACAGGATTCAGAGGAAGGTCTAAAAAGAAAAAGAAGTCATGAACATAAACCCAAACAATCAATTTATCGGCGGGGTCCCTGAGTTCGTGCTACAGTTATAATCTAAGGATATAATATAATTAACTTGAATTTGAACTTGGTTACATAGCTTCAGCGAGCAATTTGGCTACTCGCCGTCTTTGGCAGTAAAACAAATCATCATTCATATACAGCATGTTTCCCACCCTTGTAAAAGAGGCATTTCAAGATCAAACATATTTTGACAAGAGTATATAAATATCTACTCTCTGGCAAACGTTCTTGGACCTTTCTAGAAGTTACTGTAGACTAGCCTCAGTATACCCAAGGGGGCATGTACAACTCGATTGGATATTAATATATAGCACGGGTTTAACATATATGGCACATCCCATTAGCCGAATTGGCTACCCCTGGACTGTAACAACATACATATTATACATATGCAGTATACTATGCATATACCTATTATACCTATATATTATATACCTATGTAGAGTGAAGCAAAGCCCGATCTTTCCACCTAGAATGTGTATATATATATATATATATATATATATATATATATATATATACAGATCTACCAGAGCAAAGCTGGGTTTTTGAAAAAAGGCATAGAGCACCATTATAAAAGCAAAATCTAGATTGATGGGACGGGAATACCTGGTAAAGCCCCTGGATGGGCATCCTAATCTCTTCCCCCCCTTGTCTACCACAGGACATACATACAGGGCCTGTAACTTGTACCCAACTCCCCTGCATGGCTGCACAGTTGCACCACCACTTCTCCATAAGAAATAAAACAACTCTTTGGGATGCTGGGGTATTTGCATCATCACCCCATCATGCATTTACCCCATGCACCCAACTCCTTGGGTGCATGGCTGTCATCAGCTCGTGCGTTGACGTGTACGGTTAAATCCTGCAACGAGCGCAACCCAAGCACACACAGTGCTGATCAACAAAACAATGCAAGTCACTCAGTGCTAAATAATTACCTGGAGCACACTCAAGGCCTATCAAATAAATCAAATAAATAACATACAGTGCTGACTGATAGTATGAAGCACACTCCACTATTTTTCTTTTCGGCTACTGGAAGCAGCTTCTAGGCGGCTCCCTGAGCCAGCCACTGGGCTAAGCCTCCAAACATCAGCAGCGCTAGAAAGCTGATTACGTCAGCTTCAATGTGGACTAGGTTGCTTTAGGTTTGGCTGACTAGCCAGCCAGGGGGGCTGCCTAGAAGCTGCTGCTCGTAGCCGAAAAGAAAAAGAGTTGCACACTCAGTGCTTATCAATTAAATCAATCCGCTTAGTGTTGGTCAATCAAATAATCAATGCTAGTCAACCCAAGAATGTACACTCAGTACAGATCAGTGATCCCAAGCACCATCAGTGCCGAGTAATTACAACACTCAAGGGCACTTAGTGCTGATCAACTAAGTAGTCCAAGCACACGCAGTGCTGATTAGTTACACCAAGCCCACTTCATGCTGCTCCATTAAATACATGAAGCAGCCTTGCACAGTGGTTAGCGCGATGGACCCATAACCTGTCAATGAGGAATGCCCCCGTCTGCTGTAATGTCCTTTGTATCCATTACCTTTGATACGTGCCCGTGCCTTGTTTACAAGTGCTGATCAAATACTAAACCCTAACCCTAAACCCTAAACCTGTTTACAAGTGCTGATCATATACATCATGAGCCAGACTCTGGGAAAGGCACCACGATGTTAGCAGTGTTGGAAAGCTGTTAATGTCAGCATCCAGGTGGTTATGTCAGCATCCAGGTGGTTATGTCAGCATCCAGGTGGTTATGTCAGCATCCAGGTGGTTATGTCAGCATCCAGGTGCGCTAGGCTGCTTTAGGTTTTGCCGGATAGCCAGCCAGGGGAGCTGCCTAGCAGCTACCATTAAAAGGCAAAAATATATGCTAAGTTCAAAACCTGCAGTCCTCTCGGCAGACATGGCACAGCATCATGCCATGCTGAGACATCACGGCCTCTAGCACTCAGTGGTTGTAGCACTCTGTCGCCACACAGCTAATGGGTTCAATAAAATGGAGCTGCCTAGCAGCTGCCGTTAAAAGCCAAAGAGCAATGCCATGTTCAAAACCTGCAATCCTCTCGACTGACATGGCATAGCCTCATGCCTGCATGCCATGCTGAGACATCACAGCCTCTAGCACTCAGTGGTTGTAGTACTTTGTCGTTACAAAGCTCATGGCCTTGATGGAGCTGCCTAGCAGGTCATTAAAAGCTGAAAAGCTATGCCATGTTCAAAACCTGCAGTCCTCTCGACAGACATGGCACAGCATCATGCCATTCTGAGACATCACAGCCTCCAGCTCTCGGTGGTTGTAGTACTCTGTCGTTACACAGCTAATGGCCTCCATGGAGGAGCACAGCTTGCTATGGAGTATCTTGCTCCCTCTGCTAGTGAGCACCACACGGGGCCAAGCCAAGTGGGTGTTGAAGTACTTCCTCTGGGCGGGGAGTGAGGCCCCGCAGTTTACTGAGAAGTTGGTTTGAAATATATCCTGCAGAGATGGAGGTAGAAGTTGGTTTGGAGTTGGTTTGGACTAAGATGTTGGATTGGAATACATCCTGCAGACATGGAGGGAGAAGTTGGTTTGTAGTTGGTATGGACTGAGAAGTTGGTTTGGACTTGGTTTGGACTGATTAGTTGGTTTGGACTTGGTTTGGAATGATTAGTTGGTTTGGAGTTGGTCTGCCTGAGAAGTTGGTTTGTAGTTGGGTTGGACTGAGAAGTTAGTTTGTAGTTAGTTTAAACTGAGACGTTGGTTTGGAGCTGGTTTGGAGTTGGTTTGGACTGAGAAGTTGGTTTTAAACATATCCTACGGAAATAGAGGGATGGGAGGTATAGGGTATGTAATTTAGGCTTTAGGGCAGGAGTAAAATAAAAAGTTCACTCCCCCCCCCCCCCTCGCCTAAAAACCCCGAGGAGGGCTGCCCCCCCCCCCCCCCCCCCCCCCCACACCCTTAAATAGAAATACCCATTTTTTGAAAAACCTAGATATGGATTCTGGAGGTTAAAATATGGCGCACATAGTGGCATCCTCGGAATTCCCACATAGGGATTGTGTGATAGTCAAAATTCAGTTCTGCACCCCCTTTGGGTTGCCCAAGTACCGTAGTCACCCTTCACCTTTGCAGGGGGCGGCCAGAGACTGGAGTTTTCATTATTCCAAACAAAACAGTAGCAGGACAGTAAAAAAACGCAACAGTATACGCGTCGAACGCAGTAGAATGGCCGTGGGTGGGTGGGGGGTACAAAATTATTGCACGATGTCCAAAGTAGTACCAGTAGACTACTCTTACCAAGGCATACTCATAGGTGGTCTCAGAATGTCATTTGGAGGTATGAGTAAAAATTTAGCAAAAAACAAAATGAGGGCTGAGATCCCCCCCCCTAAATGAGGTGCTTAGAATGACCTGAAAAGTAACTTTTAATACTGCCATGAGACATGCCATTACAGCTTCATTCTCAAAAAAATCGATCGGCCTGACTAAAGTTTTTGAGGCTTGTGCTACTCCTGTTTAGGGGTTTGAAATATAGGGTTTCAACCACATATAGGCTAGTGCCCCTGGGGTTATATCTATCTCGATCAGTTCCAAAGATTGTATCATAGTGTACATGTCAAACAATATAGTGTATGATTGGCAGACCCCCCCCCCCCCCCCCCCCCTCTTCTGGGTGTGGGAGCCCCCAGGGTCACCCCGGTGTCTGTTTGTTTGTCTGTTTATACGACCGACGTGCGACCGAGACAAACAATACAGTGCAAGATATCGTTCAAAGGTAATGATAACGCCTGGTGGGGCGTGGTGTTAAGGGAGCCCGTCGTGCGGGTGGGGAGCGGTCTCCTACCTCAACTGGACAAGCTACCATCGCGGTTGACGACGACCTGCAACGCCAAGAGCGACCGAAGGGGGAGTCGAACCCCCGACTCTTCATTCTTATAGTGACTTAGTGTACCACTAGACCAATGTGTATCACTGAAAGAGGCTACATCGTTCAATATGGTATGGCACATTGCGGTTTTTGTTTTTGCCTTAAATGGCCCTAAAAGCTGTAAAATGCTATAGAAAGCTCTAAATCGCTGTCCCTGGAGGAGATCTAAAACCATAAAGCTAGGGAAAACCCACTTTCAGATTTGAAAACAGTCACTGGTACGGCACATTGCTCAATATTCTTGAAATGTCATGAACACTGATGAGGTGCCATTTCTCAATATATTTCTACCTTGCATATATGTGAGTGCATATGTTATTTGAGTATCAAAATAATGGGTGAAAGTAGTGTGCTTGTGCTGAGGTGTCCTATCAGCGAGTGCATATGTTATTCGAGTGCATATGTTATTTGAGTATCAAAATAATGGGTGAAAGTAGTGTGCTTGTGCTGAGGTGTCCTATCAGCGAGTGCATATATTATTCGAGTGCATATGTTATATGAGTATCAAAATAATGGGTGAAAGTAGTGTGCTTGTGCTGAGGTGTCCTATCAGCGAGTGCATATGTTATTCGAGTGCATATGTTATTCGAGTATCAAAATAATGGGTGAAAGTAGTGTGCTTGTGCTGAGGTGTCCTATCAGCGAGTGCATATGTTATTCGAGTATCAAAATAATGGGTGAAAGTAGTGTGCTTGTGCTGAGGTGTCCTATCAGCGAGTGCATATGTTATTCGAGTGCATTTGTTATTCGAGTATCAAAATAATGGGTGAAAGTAATGTGCTTGTGCTGAGGTGTCCTATCAGCTCCCTCCCCCACCAAGTTCAGCAGATGCACGTATGAACTACAATGTATACATGTGTAAGCATATAAATAAATACACAACCATGACGTTAATATTCTCATCAGCTCTCTCTGGACCAAGTTCAGCTGATGTACATGTGGACTCTGCCATGTAAACACGTAAAATCAAATACATAAACAACCATGACATTAATATTCTCATCAGCTCTCTCTGGACCGATTTCAGCTGATGTACATGTGGACTCTGCCATGTAAACACGTAAAATCAATTACATAAACAACCATGACGTTCATATTCTGATCAGCTCTCTCTGGACCAAGTTCAGCTGATGTACGTATGACCTCTGCCATGAACATGTGAACTGCCATGTACACATACGAGACCAGATAAATAGATAGACAATCATGATGTGCATATTCTGACCAGCTCCATCTTGACCAATTAATGTATGTGTGAACTAATGTATGTGTGAACTGCCAGGTACACTCAGATAAATACATAGACAATCATGATGTGCATATTCTGACCAGCTCCATCTTGACCAACTAATGTATGTGTGAACTAATGTATGTGTGAACTGCCAGGTACACTCAGATAAATACATAGACAATCATGATGTCCATATTCTGACCAGCTCCATCTTGACCAAGTTTACCTAATGTATGTGTGAAGTGCCATGTACAATCAGAGAAATAAATATACAATCATGATGCACATATTATTACCAGCTCCCTCTGAGTGAATTCTGAGTGAAGTACAATGTACATGTAAACAGTGAACTACAATGTACATGTGAACAGTGAACTACAATGAACATGTGAACAGTTAACTACAATGTACATGTGGACAGTGAAGTACTATGTACATGTGAACAGTGAACTACAATGTACATGTGAACAGTGAACTACAATGTACATGTGAACAGTGAAGTACAATGTACATGTGAACAGTAAAGTACTATGTACATGTGAACAGTGAACTAGTATGTACATGTGAACAGTAAAGTACTATGTACATGTGAACAGTGAAGTACAATGTACATGTGAACAGTAAAGTACTATGTACATGTGAACAGTGAAGTACAATGTACATGTGAACAGTAAAGTACTATGTACATGTGAACAGTGAAGTACAATGTACATGTGAACAGTAAAGTACTATGTACATGTGAACAGTGAACTAGTATGTACATGTGAACAGTGAAGTACTATGTACATGTGAACAGTGAACTACAATGTACATGTGAACAGTAAAGTACTATGTACATGTGAACAGTGAAGTACAATGTACATGTGAACAGTAAAGTACTATGTACATGTGAACATTGAACTAGTATGTACATGTGAACAGTGAAGTACTATGTACATGTGAACAGTGAAGTACAATGTAAATGTGAACAGTAAAGTACTATGTACATGTGAACAGTGAACTACAATGTACATGTGAACAGTAAAGTACTATGTACATGTGAACAGTGAACTACAATGTTACATTGAAGACATGTAATGTACTATGTGACTATGTACATGTGAACAGTGAACTACAATGTGCATGTGAACAGGGAACTACAATGTACATGTGAACAGTGAACTACAATGTGCATGTGAACAGGGAACTACAATGTACACGTGAATTCAAATAATTACATATACAATCATGATGCACATATTATTACTAGCTCCCTCTCGACCAAGTTCAGCTGATGTTCATGTGGGCTCTGCCATGTATCCATGAGCAATCAAATACATAAACAACCATGACGTTCGTATTCTGATCAGCTCTCTCTGGACAGAGTCCAGCTGATGTACATGTGGACTCTGCCATGTAAACACGTAAAATCAAATGCATTAACAGCCATGACGTTCATATTCTGATCAGCTCTCTCTGGACAGCGTTCAGCTGATGTACATGTGGACTCCGCCATTTAGCCATCAGGGTACTTCAAATTGCCAAATTGGCCAGCGCTTTAGCGCACTCGAAAACAAAAAAACTGCGCTTTGTAGTGCAAAAAGCGCAAAAGTTGCTTGCTGCACCCACAGGGAGTTGCAAGAAACTGCGCTTAAAGCGCAGAGGGGGTCAAAAAGTCAGCGCTCAAAAGCGCGCGCTTTGAATTACCCTGGTATCCATGAGCAATCAAATAAATAAACAACCATGATGTTAATATTCTGATCAGCTCTCTCTGGACCAAGTTCAGCTGATGTATGCTTGAACTCTGCCATGTACACATGTGAAAAATGTACGCACGTGAAACGCCATGAACACATGTGCAATCGGATAGATACATAAACAATCATGATGCACATATTATTACCAACTCCCTCTTGACTAAGGTCAGCTGATGTACATGTGAGCTGCCATGTATAAATGTGAAATCAGATAAATATATATACAATCATGATGCACATATTATAACCAACTCCCCCTTGACTAAGTTCAGCTGATGTATGTGTGATCTGCCATGTATAAATGTGAAATCAGATAAATACATGTGCAATCATGATGCACATATTATTACCAACTCCCTCTTGATTAAGTTCAGCTGATGTATGTGTGAACTCTGCCATGAACACAAGTGCGACCAGATAAATAAATACACAATACTGTGCACATATTATCATTAGCTTCCTCTGGACCAATTTCAGCTGATGTATGTGTGAACTCTGCCATGTACATGACATCTACCATGTACACATGTGCAACCAGAGAAATATATATACAACCATGATGTGCATCTTCTCACCAGCTCCCTTTGAACCACGTTAGGCTGATGTATGTGTGCACTGCCATGTACATGTGAAGTGCCACGTACATATGTGCAATCAGACGAATTCATATTATTACCAGCTCCCTCTTGACCAAGTTCAGCTGATATGCACGTGAAGTGCCATGTACACATGTGCAATAACATAAATACACAACCATGCTGTTCATATTATTACCAGCTCCCTCTTGACCAAGTTCAGCTGATATACATGTGAACTGCCATGTACACATGTGCAATAACATAAATACACAACCATGTAGTTCATATTATTACCAGCTCCCTCTTGACCAAGTTGGGCTGATATACATGTGAACTGCCATGTACACATGTGCAATAACATAAATACACAACCATGTAGTTCATATTATTACCAGCTCCCTCTTGACCAAGTTAGGCTGATATACATGTGAACTGCCACGTACACATGTGCAATAACATAAATACACAACCATGCTGTTCATATTATTACCAGCTCCCTCTTGACCAAGTTCAGCTGATATACATGTGAACTGCCATGTACACATGTGCAATAACATAAATACACAACCATGCTGTTCATATTATTACCAGCTTTCTCTTGACCAAGTTAGGCTGATATACATGTGAACTGCCATGTACACATGTGCAATAACATAAATACACAACCATGCTGTTCATATTATTACCAGCTCCCTCTTGACCAAGTTAGGCTGATATACATGTGAACTGCCACGTACACATGTGCAATAACATAAATACACAACCATGTAGTTCATATTATTACCAGCTCCCTCTTGACCAAGTTAGGCTGATATACATGTGAACTGCCACGGACACATGTGCAATAACATAAATACACAACCATGTAGTTCATATTATTACCAGCTCCCTCTTGACCAAGTTAGGCTGATATACATGTGAACTGCCACGGACACATGTGCAATAACATAAATACACAACCATGCTGTTCATATTATTACCAGCTCCCTCTTGACCAAGTTAGGCTGATATATATGTGAACTGCCACGGACACATGTGCAATAACATAAATACACAACCATGCTGTTCATATTATTACCAGCTCCCTCTTGACCAAGTTAGGCTGATATACAAGTGAAGTGCCATGTACACATGTGCAATAACATAAATACACAACCATGCTGTTCATATTATTACCAGCTCCCTCTTGACCACGTTCAGCTGATATACATGTGAACTGCCACGGACACATGTGCAATAACATAAATACATAAACATGCTGTTCATATTATTACCAGCTCCCTCTTGACCAAGTTCAGCTCATGAGTATGTGACCTGCCATGTTCATACGTTGTATACCTGCCATGTTCATGCGTTGTATACATGCCATGCGTTGTATACCTGCCATGTTCATGCGTTGTATACATGTGCAGTAAGATAAATACATATACAATCATGTGCATATTCTCACCAGCTCCATCTGGACCAGTTTCAGCTGGTGTTGAACGTTTCCGTTTTCTGTTTCCAACATTGACAGCTCGCTGCTGAGCTGCAGAATCTCTCCACAGTCATTAGTCATGGTAAAGATGGCCTGGGTGGGTAGGATTGCAAGATATGGGTGGGGTTGATGGCTATGGCTATGGCTATGTTTGTATGTATGTATGTATGTTACAGTCCAGGCGTAGGCCAAATAGGCTAAAGGGACTTGCCCAACCGTTTAGGAAGGGCTTACAAAGAAAAATCACTGATGGACTGAACCTGAAACAATCGTTTAACCGACGGGGGCCTGAGTTCGTGCCACAGTGATAATTTAATTCTCTGATGGCCGTGGGTAAGACTGGTGGATAAGGATGGCTTGGGTGGGTAGGTTTGATGGCTGTGGGTGGCTGTGGGTAAGACTGGAGGATAAGGATGGCTTGGGTGGGTAGGTTTGATGGCTGTGGCTGTGGGTAAGATTGGAGGATAAGGATGGCTTGGGTGGGTAGGTTTGATGGCTGTGGCTGTGGGCGGCTATGGGTAAGACTGGAGGATAAAGATGGCTAAGGTGGGTAGGTTTGATGGCTGTGGGTGGCTGTGGGTAAGTAGGTTGGCTGTGGCAGTGGGTGGCTGTGGCTGTGGGTGGCTGTGGCTGTGGGTGGCTGTGGGCTGTGGGTGGCTATGGGTAAGACTGGAGGATAAAGATGGCTAAGGTGGGTAGGTTTGATGGCTGTGGGTGGCTGTGGGTAAGTAGGTTGGCTGTGGCAGTGGGTGGCTGTGGCTGTGGGTGGCTGTGGGCTGTGGGTGGCTATGGGTAAGACTGGAGGATTAGGATGGCTTGGGTGGGTAGGATGGGAGGGTGCATGTCCATTTGGTTGAAGTTGGCTACCCCCTGGACTATTTCATGCAAACATGGGTGGTGTTCGTGTTGATGGGTTAGGCAGGAGGGTATGGGTGGGTTTGATGCCCATGGGTGAGATTGGGCATGCCCCAGACTGTGCCCCAGACTGTGTGTGTGAGAGTGTGTGAGGGTGTGTGAGTATGTGCATGTTTGAGTGTGCGTGTGCCTGTGCATGCCTATGCACTAGAGTGTTTGTGCATGTATGTGTGCATGCCTTGGTCTGTGTGTTGGGTCGCCTGTGTATGTGTTTGTGTATGCCTGTGGATGTGTCTGGGCATACCTGTGCTCTTGAATGTTTGTATACCTATGTTTTTATGCCTTAGTGTGTGCATTTTTCTGTGTGCACATGCTAAATCGTACCTCATCTAGCTTTTCCTTGGCTGCCTGCTGTCTTTCCTTTGCATTTTGGGACTCGGTCTGAGCCAACTCGAAGCGATACTGAAGGAGCTTGGCCTTCTCAAATCGGTTTGCCATCTTGCCCTCCACCTACAAGACCAAGAAAAGGAATTTCCTGGTAAAACAAAAACTGCCTAAGACGGTGAGCAGCCAAATTGCTGGCTGAAGCTATGAAACCAATATCAGGTTAAAAGACCAAGGGCAGAATTGATGTCACATGACTGTGGCTCACATTACTGGTAATTGGTTTATTTAATGATTATTTAATCGATATTGATTTATGTAATGTGTATTAATTAATTATTTATACATTAATTCAGGATTAATTCAATTATCAATTCATCAATAATAATTCATGTACATGAGAGCATTTTGAGCCTGGGTCTGAGCTCGAAGCGGTGCTGGAGGAGGATAACCTGCTCAAATCGGGTTGCCATCTTGTCCTCCACCTACAAGACCAAAAAAGGATTTCCCGGGTAAAACAAGTAGTGCTGAAGATGGCGAGCAGCCAAATTGCTGGCCGAAGGTATGTAACCAAGTTATCGATAACAGACCAAGGGCATGCTTGATGTCTCATGACTGTGGTTTACATTACCAGTAATTCGTTTATTTGATGGTCATTCAGCCAATATTTATTTATTTAATCTGTATTCATTATTTATTTATTCATTCATTCATAAATAAATAAGAAGTACGGTAATATATATGATGGCATTTTGAGCCTCGGTCTGCGCCAACTCAAAGAAGCACTGATGGAGCTTGGCCTGCTCAAATCGGGATGCCATCTTGCCCTCCACCTACAAGTCCAAGGGCAGGATTTATGTCACATGACTGTCGTTCACATTACTGGTCATTGGTTCATTTAATGATTATTTAATCAATATGTCTTTATTTAATTTGTATGAATTAAAGTTATGATACTGCCTGGTGGGGCATGGAGATCCCTGTCTTACGACGGTTGATAATGGTTTGCTACTTTACCTGGGCAATTCTACCATTTGTATTTATATATATGATGGCATTCTGACCCTCGGCCTGAGCTCAAAGCAGTGCATGATTGATATAACATGACTGTGGCTCACATAACCGGCAATTGTTTATTGAATGATTATTTAATCAACATGTATGTATATAATTTGTATTAGTACAAGTAATGATCATGCCTGGTGGGGCATGGTATTAAGGGAGCCCTGTCATGCGGCAGTACAGAACAGGTTACTACATAACCTGGACAGTTCCACCATTTGTATTCATATGCATGATGGCATTTTGAGCCTCGGTTTGAGCTCAAAGCGGTGCTGGAGGAGCATAGCCTGCTTAATCGGGTTTTCATCTTGCCCTCAGCCTAAAAGACCAAGGAAAGGATTGACGTCACATGGCTGTGGTTTACATTCATTGGTTTTTATGTTTTATTCGTTATTTATATAAAGGACGTACGAAGGCATATATTTATGGTATCATTTATTTCTATATAAAGGGCATGCACGGGCATATATGTATTTTATTATTATGTATATATAAAGGGCGTGTGAGGGCAGATATTTCTTGTATTATTTATGTATATACAAAGGGCATACAAGGGAAATATGTATTGTATTATTTGTTTACATATAAAGGGCGTATGAGGGCAGATATTTCTTGTATTATTTATGTATATCGTACATATAAAGGGCGCACGATGTTTGTAAATATATAAAGGGTGTATGAGGGCTTATACTTATGTTTATGTTATGAATGGTTGCATTGCTGTTGGAGTAGCTCATGCATGTATGTTACAGTCCAGGGGTAGGCCAAATAGGCTAAAGGACTTGCCCAACCGTTAGGAAGAGCTTAAAAAGAAAAAGCACCGATGAACTGAACCCTAAACAATCGTTTATCCGACAAGGGCCCTGAGTTCGTGCTACAGTGATAATTTAATTCTACAATATTAGTACCCTGTTGGGAATGCCTCCTAATGTGACCTAAATACCTACAATATACTTATAACATTATATTTAGGTAATTTAATTCTACAATATAAAGCTGGACAGCTGAAGGGACCAGCTCACCTCTAACAATCACCCACCCAGTGACCCAAACCACCACAATGCCCTGCCATCAACCACCAGTACCACCACAAACACCACCCATCTACCCACCCAGTGACCCAAACCACCACAATGCCCTGCCATCAACCACCAGTACCACCACAAACACCACCCATCTACCCACCCAGTGACCCAAACCACCACAATGCCCTGCCATCAACCACCAGTACCACCACAAACACCACCCATCTACCCACCCAGTGACCCAAACCACCACAATGCCCTGCCATCAACCACCAGTACCACCACAAACACCACCCATCTACCCACCCAGTGACCCAAACCACCACAATGCTCTGCCATCAACCACCCATACCACCACGAACAACCCCCTGCCATCAACCACCCATACCACCACGAACAACACGTTTAACAACCACCCACCCAGTGACCCACACCATTACAGCCCCCTGCCATCAACTTCCCATACCACCACGAACAACACATCCAACCACCCACCCAGTGACTCACACCATTACAGCCCCCTGTCATCAACCCACCAACCCACCACAGACACCACCCATCCACCCACCCAGTGACCCACACCATTACAACCCCCTGTCATCAACCCACCAACCCACCACAGACACCACCCATCCACCCACCCAGTGACCCCCCCCCCCCCCCCCCCCCACACACACACACACACACATACCACCCACCCAGTGACCCACACCCCCACACCGCAAGGCATCTTTCCTCCTTACCATATACATCCAAAACAAATATCGCATGCATGTATTAACATGTAACATATATATGAATAATATTGGGGGGGGAGGGGCAAGAATAAATATGTCAGACCGCATCATCGGAAGTTGTCATTTTCACCCCTAAGATCCCCCCCCCCCCCCCCCCCCCTCTTCTCAGCGCTCGTGCAAAGCAGGGTGCGAAGATCTGGGTGGCGTCCAGCCTGGATGTACCTTCCAGGACATCCACCAATTACACACTGGGTGTAGCCAACTAACGACTGCAGATTGGTACTCCTCTCGTCGAGATCCACTCAATGGTGTACTCACATATATATATTATATACTAAATATGTATTATCCTGTATATTATATACTAAATATGTATTATCCTGTATATTATGTATATATTTATATAATCTGTATGAACAATATATCATGCGTACATCCTTCCTTACCATAGCCACCTCCTTTGAGACGCGACGCGTGGAGTCCCTGCATTCTTTTGTAATCTGCTTTTCAAGGAGCCTGACACTCAAATCTCGTGCCTAGAAGATGCAAATGAATTGGGATGTCACAGTTAGTACCTTGTATTTGTTTTTGACGCGTTGCAAATGTCGTGCCTGGCAGATGTGGGCGAGTTGGGGTGTCAAAGTTAGTAATACCCTGTCTTTTATTTTTAGATGCGTCGCAAATTGAGTGCCTCAGTGCGGCCCCAGTGCCCCCCAAACCTCCCGGGGCTCTGTGCTCTGTGCTTTGTGCTTCGCCCATACCGTGCTTTGCCACAATCCTGAAAAATGCAACCCTGCCACGCACCCAAACCCACCCATCCGACTACACACTACCATGCAAACCCATCCACCCATCTGCCCACCCACTGACCAACCCTGCACACCCATCCAACCGCCAACCCCCACACCCACCCGCAGACCCTGCACACCCATCCACCCCCACACCCACCCATCTGACTACACAAAAAAATGCCGCGTAGAGTCCCTGGATTCTTTTATAATCTGTTTCTCAAGAAGCCTGACACTCAAATCTCGTGCATGGTAGATGCGAATGAGTTGGGGTGTCAAAGTTAGTAGTACCCTGTCATTGTTTTGTGACAAGTCGCAAATTGAGTGACTCCGTGCACCCCCAGTGCCCCCCAATCCTCCCAGTGCTCTGTGCTTCGTGCTGTGCTATGCCAGAATCCTAAAATTAGGCTTGTATTCCAACTTTTGCTACCTACCCACCAATCCAATTACACACACCCTCACCCACCACCTACCCACCAATCCAATTACACACACCCTCACCCACCACCTACCCACCAATCCAACTACACACACCCTCACCCACCACCTACCCACCAATCCAACTACACACACCCTCACCCACCACCTACCCACCAATCCAACTACACACACCCTCACCCACCACCTACCCACCAATCCAATTACACACACCCTCACCCACCACCTACCCACCAATCCAACTACACACACCCTCACCCACCACCTACCCACCAATCCAACTACACACACCCTCACCCACCACCTACCCACCAATCCAACTACACACACCCTCACCCACCACCTACCCACCACCTACCCACCAATCCAACTACACACACCCTCACCCACCACCTACCCACCAATCCAACTACACACACCCTCACCTCAATTGGGACCTCTTTTGAGCCATTGCACTCTCATGCCCTAACTGCTAGTAAAGTTCAGGCAATTCCTGCTTGCTATACCTGCACACCCACCCACCAACCCTGCCACGCACCCACACCCACCCATCCGACTACACACACCCTCACCTCAACTTCCCTCCTCATCTTATCATCCATGTCTTGTGACCTCTTCTGGTCCATTGCACTCTCATGCCCTAACCGCTGGTTAAGTTCAGGCAATTCCTGCTTGCTATACCTGCACACCCACCCACCCACCTGCCCACCCACCCACCGACCCTGCGCACCCATCCACCCACCCACACCCAACCACCGATCCTGCACACCCATCCACCCCCACACCCACCCATCTGACCACACACACATTCACCTCAATTTCCCTCCTCATCTTCTCATCCATGTTTTGGGACCTCTTCTGAGCCATTGCACTCTCATGCACTAGCCGCTCATTCAATTGCAGCAATTCTTGCTTGTTACTCCTGCACCCCCACCCACACACACACACCTACCCACCAACCCTGCCACGCACCCACCCACCTGCACACCCATCGACCCACCCATCCACCCACCCCCACCCACCAATCCAACCACACACCTCAATTTCCCTCCTCATCTTATCCTCCATGTTTTGGGACCTCTTCTGAGCCATTGCACTCTCATGCACTAGCCGCTCATTCAGTTGCAATAATTCCTGCTTGCTAGACCTGCACATCCATCCACCCACCTGCCCACCCACCCTGCGCACCCATCCACCCACCCACACCCACCCGCCGACCCTGCGCACCCATCCACCCCCACACCCACCCAGCTGACGACACACACATTCACCTCAATTTCCCTCCTCATCTTCTCCTCCATGTCTTGGGACCTCTTCTGAGCCATTGCACTCTCATGCACTAGCCGCTCATTCAGCTGCAGCAATTCATGGTTATCAACTAACATCTCCTCCACCTCCTCCTTCAAAGCATTCTACAGTATCTTGGAGCTCATACCCTTCCTCAAGCTGCCTGCCCATGGACAAATTCACCGCCTTCAGGGCTTCAATCGAGGTGTTCCTGTATCGGCAGAGCACATTATTTTTTACAATTTATTTATTTTATTATTTATTTTATTATTTCTGCATTTTATTATTTCTGTATTTATTATTTATTTATTGCATCTTGGAGCTCATACCCGTCCTCAAGCTGACTGCCCATGGACGAATTCACTGCCCATGGACGAATTCACTGCCCATGGACGAATTCACTGCCCATGGACGAATTCACTGCCCATGGACGAATTCACTGCCCATGGACGAATTCACTGCCCATGGACGAATTCACTGCCCATGGACGAATTCACTGCCCATGGACGAATTCACTGCCCATGGACGAATTCACTGCCCATGGACGAATTCACTGCCCATGGACGAATTCACTGCCCATGGACGAATTCACCGCCTTCAATGCATCAATCGAGGTGTTCCTAATCGGCAGAGCACATATGTGTGTAGGGCTGTCAATATTGTACTGGTGGGGTGGTTGGAGGGGGGTGGAGGACAGAGATGGAGGGGGGGGGGGGGGGAGGGGTGGTGGATGACGAGAGGTGAGGGGGGGGGTGGGCAGGGGGGGGGGAGGACAGAGATGTGGAGGGGGGGGGGGTGGTGGATGTGGTGAGGACAGATAGGAGGGGTGGGGAGGTGAAGAGTGGGGGGGTGAAGAGGATGAAGGGGGGTGTGTGGGGGTGGCCCACGGGGGGGCGGTGTGAGGGGATGGGGGGGGGGGTGGGGAAGGAAGAGCGGGTGGGGGTGGGGGTGGGCGCACTGGGGGTGGTGGAGGAGGCAGGCAGGGGGGGGTCAGTGAGAGAAGACCCCCCCACACCCCCCCACAGCCCTCCCCCCCCACACAATCACACACCCACCAAGCCCCCCCCCCACCCACACACCTCACCCCAAACGACGTTAACCACGGAAACACCACGACAAACATACACCACCCCCACGCCACCGCGGCCACCAACACACTCGGACACACACCGCAACCCTCCCCCCCACCGCACCCCCACACCAGTCCACCACCAGCACAACCCACACCATCACCACCACGACCACCCACAGCCACACAGCTGAACCTACTTTTCCTGGAGCAGGAAGTCAACCCTGCCTGCTGACTTGGACCCAACTCCCTTTTAAGTCCCCCCGCCTCCTCCACCCCCCATCCCCCACCCCACCAGTCCCCCCCACCCTCAACCCCCCATCCCCCACCCAACCTCCACCTTCCACACCAGTCCGCCCCACCCTCCACCCCCCATCTCCCACCCCACCTCCCACCTCCCCACCAGTCCCCCACCCCCCTCAAACCCCCCATCCCACCTCCACCTTCCCCACCAGTCACCCCACCCTCACCCCCCCATCCCACCTCCACCTTTCCCACCAGTCCCCCCCAACCTCCACACCCCATACCACCTCCACCTTTCCCACCAGTCCCCCCCAACCTCCACCCCCCATACCACATCCACCTTCCCCACCAGTCCCCCCCACCCTCCCCCCCCCCACCGCACCTCCCCCACTAGTCCATCATGACCCACCACGCCTACAGCTTTGAAACCGAATATCCGGAAGCAGCAAGTCAACTGGTACGTTCCTCTCACCCTACTTTGTCGTCTCCAAAAGTGGCAATAGAATTACGGATAGCTCCCCCTCCCCACACATACCCACCCGACCACACACACAACTCCCCCACCCGGCCTAACCCCCACCCACCCCCCCCAGTCCCATCCCCAAACCTGTCCCCTCATCACCCCTCCCCCCCCGCCCGCCCACCCCCCACCGTCCACACCAGCACAAACCACAGCCACACCACCACGACCACCCACGCACACAGCGGTGTACCCACGGGTCCGGGAGCCGCAATCGCCAAACCCGTGGGACCCGCGCGTCCCGGCAGCGACGGGGTGCCAGGCCAGGCGGAGCGTGCAGAGCGCCCCCCGCCTACCCACCCACCGCACCTCCCCACACCCCCAAGATCTACGCCCAACACCCCACCGAGGAACCGCCACCACCCCACCTCACACGCCCCTAACACGACCCAACACACACCCCCACCCGCAACCCGCCCAACCAACCCCACCGCAAACCGCCACACCCCAACCAACGCCCCACCCCCCCACCCCCACACCGCCAAACACCCCCACCGAGACGCCAACACCCCACAGCAAACAGACCACACACACAAAACCCCACCAACCCCCACCTCAACACACCGCACACTCCCCACACACACCCAACCACCACCCCCCACCTCACACCTCCCCACCACCCCCACATGCACACTCCCAACACCCCACTTCACACCTCCACACCCCCACCTCCCCACCGCACACCCGCCCACACCCCCACCTCAACTCCCACACACACCCCCAACCCCACACCCCCACCCTCACATCCCCACAACCCACTCACACCTCCCCCACAAACACCCAACACCACACCCCACTCAAACCTCCCCCCCCCCAACCTCACACTCCCCACACCTACACCCCAAACCCACACCCCAACTACACTCCCCACACCCCCTACAGTCCACAAGCACAAACCCACCCCATCATCACCAGACCACCCGCACATACACATAGCACCACAGACACAGCGTACTCACTTTCCTACGCAGCAGCTCCCCTGACTTCTCTCCTCCACCCGACTTTTTTCCATTTCTCCCTGGCCGCTGCTAAGCTTCCGAATAGTCCCGTCTCATTCTTGACGACTGGGGCCTGCCTGGTCAACTGTATGAGCCTTGGAGTGGGGTGGTGGTGGTTTGTGGTGGGGTGGTGTGGTGGTGGGGTGGTTTGTGGTGGTGGTGGTGGTGGTGGTGGTGGTGGGGTGGTGGTGGTGGTGGTTGGTGGTGGGGGGGGGGTGGTGGTGTGTGTGGTGGGGGTGGGATGGGGGGGGGCTGGTGAGGAGATGGGGGTTGGGGGGAGGAGCGGAATGGTTGGTGGGGATGGGTGGGCGCGGGGGGGAGTGGGAGGGGGATGGGGGGGACTGGTGAGGAAATGGGGGTTGGGGGGGCGCTGCGGAATGGTGGGGTGCTGTGGGGTGGGAGGTGGGGAGTGGGGAGGGGAGGGGAGTGGGGGGGGACTGGTGAGGAAGATGGGGGTTGGGTGGGGGGGGGAGAGGACTGGTGGGGTGGGGAGGGGTGGGAGGTGGGGAGTGGGAGGGGACTGGGCGGGACTGGTGAGGAAGATGGGGGTTGGGGGGGAGAGGGACTGTTGGGTGGGGAGGGTTGGGGAGGGGTGGGAGGTGGGAGTGGGAGGGGACTGGGGGGGACTGGTGAGGAAGATGGGGGGTTGGGGGGGAGAGGACTGTGGGGTGGGGTGGGGTGGGAGGTGGGGAGTGGGGAGTGGGAGGGGACTGGGGGGGACTGGTGAGGAAGATGGGGGCTGGGGGGGAGAGGAATGCTGGGGTGGGGTGGGGTGGGAGGTGGGGAGTGGGAGGGGAGTGGGGGGGGACTGGTGAGGAAGATGGGGGTTGGGGGGGGGAGAGGACTGGTGGGGTGGGGAGGGGGCTGGTGATGCAGGTTGTTGGTATTATTGATCGGTTGGCTGTTATTGGTTGATTGTTTGGTTGATATAATTTGATTGGTTGGTTGATATTGGTTGACTGGTTGGTTGATATTGGTTGGTCAATATTGGTTGATTGGTTGGTTGATATTGGTTGTTTGATTGATTGGTTGATTGGTTGGTTGGTTGGTTGGTTGATTGGTGTGTTGGTTGATTAGTTGATTGCTTGATTGGAATCGTCAACTCACATCAACTACACATTAAGTGCAAATGATCAGCTACACATTAAGTGCAAATGATCAGCTACACATTAAGTGCAAATGATCAGCTACACATTAAGTGCAAATGATCAGCTACACATTAAGTGCAAATGATCAGCTACACATTAATGTTCGTCCTGGGCGGGTATTACGGGTAATACCCGGGTATTACGGGTAGTACCCTGCGCCTCGATTAACATTTTGGGCGCATCGACTCACAAACACCCCCTCGCACGCTGCGTACCGCTTAAAAAGTACGCCATCTTCACCTCCGTATTCGGGTGAATGTGGTCGCAGGTGCAAATTTTCGTCGACCAGCCTTCCAAAGTTCGGGGTATGGCGGGCCAATTAGCTAAAAACGGCTGGAAACCTGGCAATCGTTGTGAGGTTCTTGCCAACGCTGTGCACAAAGCTGTGCAGGATGGTTCATCAGCCGCACCCATAGCATCGACCGCAATCAATTTTTGGGTATTACCGGTAATACCCGGCAACCCAGGACAAACATTAAGTGCAAATGAAAATATGATGCGGACCTGCATATTGGTGGTTGGTTGATTGCTTGGTTGCTTGGTTGATTGCTTGATTGCTTGATTGGAATCATCAACTCACATCAACTACTCATAAGCTAAGTGCAAATGAAAATATGATGCGTACCTCTATATTGGAGGTTGGTTGATTGCTTGATTGCTTGGTTGATTGGTTAATTGGCTATTTCCTTGATTGGTTGATCGGCTGATTGCTTGATTGGTTGATTCGAATCTTCAACTACACATTAGCTAAGTGCAAATGAAAATATGATGCGTACCTCCATATTGGTGGTTGGTTAATTGGTTAATTGGTTGATTGATTAGTTGATTGGAATCATGAACTCGCGCCAACTACACTACATTAGATTAGTGCAAATGAAAATATGATGCAAACCTCCATATTGGTGGTTGGTTGATTTCTTAATTGCTTGGTTGATTGCTTGGTTGGTTTATTGCTTGATTGGAATCGTCGACTTAAATCGACTACACATAAGCACAGTGCAGATGAAAATATGATGCAAACCTCCATATTGGTGGTTGGTTGATTTCTTAATTGCTTGGTTGATTGCTTGGTTGGTTTATTGCTTGATTGGAATCGTCGACTTAAATCGACTACACATAAGCACAGTGCAGATGAAAATATGATACAGACCTCCATATCAGTGGTTGGTTGATTTCTTGATTGTTTGGTTGATTGGTTGATTGGCTGATTGGTTGATTGGCTGATTGCTTGATTAGAATCGTCAACTCACATCAACTACACATAAGATTAGTGCAAATGAAAATATGATGCGTTGCCCATTATTACTTATTAGTGGTTGGCCACAGTGCAAGCAAACGGCCTAGCCTCCTCAAACTCACGCCTCGTACTAAGGCGTACCATTTATTTAAGTATGGTATGCATACCTTCAGAATGCTTAACGGATTCAAGGAGCCATCCAATGTGTTCACAGCAACCAGCATCTTGTCGAGTCGCTGTCCTAGATCCTGAAGAGCGGCATCGCTCATGTCTGGAGGTGTGTGTGTATATATGTGTGAGTAAGTCAGTGTTTGTGTGCGTACATAGCCATCCAATGTGTTCACAGCAATCGCATTGTGTCAGTCGTTTTCCCAGATCCTGAAGGGCAGCGTCGCTCATGTCTGGAGGTGTGTGTGTGTGTTGTATGTGTGAGTGAGTGGTGTGTGTGTGTGTGTGTGTGTGTGTGTGTGTGTGTGTGTGTGTGTGCACATAGCCATCCAATGTGTTCACAGCAATCAGCATTGTGTCGAGTCGCTGTCCTAGATCCTGAAGAGCGGCATCGCTCATGTCTGGAGGTGTGTGGGTGTTGTATGTGTGAGTGAGTAAGTGTTTGTGTGTGCGGGTGTGTTTATGTGTGTGTGTGTGTGTGTGTGTGTGTGTGTGTGTGTGTGTGTGTTTGTGCACATAGCCTTCCAATGTGTTCACAGCAATCAGCATTGTGTCAAGTCGCTGTCCTAGATCCTGGAGAGCAGCGTCGCTCATGTCTGCAGGTGTGTGTGTATATATGTGTGAGTGAGTCAGTGTTTGTGTGTGTGTATGCGTGTGTGTGTGTATGTGTGTGTGTGTGTGTGTATATATGCGTGAGTGAGTCAGTGTGTGTGTTTGTGTGTGTGTGTGTGTGCGTGTGTGTGTGTGTGTGTGTGTGTATGTATGTGTGAGTGAGTCAGTGTGTGTGTGTGTGTGTGTGTGTGTCCTGTGTGTTTGTGTGTGTGTGTGTGTGTCTGTGTGTTTGAATGTGCATGTGTGTGTACATAGCCATCCAATGTGTTAACAGCAATTGCATTGTGTCAAGTCGTTTTCCCAGATCCTGAAGAGCAGCGTCGTTCATGTCTGGAGGTGTGTGTGTTGCATGTGTGAGTGAGTGAGTGATTTTGAGTGTGTGTGTGTGTGTGCGCATGGTGTGTGTGTGTGTGTGTGTGTGTTGTGGTGTGGTGTGTGTGTGTTGGATGGTGTCAATGTGTGTGGGTGTGCGTGTGGTGTTGCGGCTGGTGGTGTGTGTGTGTTGTTGTGTGTCAAGGTGGTGGTGTGTGTGCGCATGTGTGTGTGTGTCGTGTGTTGTCAAGTTTGTGTGTGTGTGCGCATGTGTGTGTGCATGTGTGTGTGTGTGTGTGTGTGTGTGTGTGTTTGTGTGTCAATGTGTGTGTGTGTGTGTGCGCCTGCTGTGTGTGTGTTGGTTCACTGTTTGGTGTGTGTGGCAGTGTGTGTGTGTGTCAATGTGCGTGTGGGCACATCCATCCAATGTGTTCACAGCCAACCAGGCATTGTGCAAAGTGTCTGTCTCGATCCTGAAGAGCTGCATTGCCCTCCTGTCTGGAAGAGTGTGTGTGGTAATCGTGTGTCGTGTGTGTTGTGTGTGTGTGTGTGTTTGTGTCACAATTAGCCATCATGTGTTAACAGCAATGCACTGTGTCCAGTGCTGTCCCGCTCTGCAGAGCTTGCATCGATCTGTCTGGCGGTGTGGTGTACATGTGTGTGTGTTGTGTGTGTGTGGTGTACGTACTAGGTCTGAAAGAGCCGGTCGTCCTGTCCGAGGTAGTAGAAAAGGGACGAGCTGATCCTCTTGTGCAGGTCTAGGCTTTTTGTGTATGTGTGTGGTGTGGTGGTGTGTGTGTGTGATCGGTGTGTGTGGAGTGAGTGTGTTGGTGGCCGTATGTGTGTGTGAGTTGATTTTTGTTGGTATGGGGGTGGGTGATGATGTTCGTGTGTGTTGGGTGATGCAAGAGCGAGTGTGTGTGTGTGCATGGTGTATTTGTGTGCGTGATGTTTGTGGTGTGAGTGTGTGTATGTGTGTATGACGTGAGCTTTGTGTGTGTGGTCGATGTGTGGTGTTTGTGTGTGTGTTTGTGTGTGGTGTCGGTGGTGTGTGGTGTGTGTGTTGTGAGTTGGATGTGTGTGTGCGTATGTGTGTGATTGATTTGGTGGTGTGTCTGTGGGTTTGTGTGTCGACGTTTCTTAGTGTGTGTTGGGCTTGAGCGGAGGGGTGTGTGCCTGTGTGCGTCGTGTGAGTGTTTGGCGTGCGTTGCGTCTGTGTGTATGAGTGAGCGCTTTGTGTGCGTGGTATCGTGGCGTGAGTTGTGTGTGTGTTGTGTGTGGTGTGGGGGGGGTGTGGGGGGGGGGGGGGGGGTATGGGTGAGCGAGTGTGGGTGTGTGCATGTGTGCATGTGTGTATGTGTGTGAGTGAGTGAGTGAGTGTGCGTGTGTGTGTGTCAATGTGTGTGTGTGCGTATGTGTATGTGTGTGTGCAAAGCCGTCCTATGTCAAAATGGTGCCATACGACTGCTCTAGTCTTGGATCCTTGTCCTGTAGAGTGCCTGACCCATGGCCCCACCCATCCCACAGAGGATTGAGGTAAAGTGAGGTTGATACAACACAAATACAGGAATATGATGTGTTGCACATGTGGGGGAACTGGTGTTCTCTAGCACAAGCACAGTCGCAACCTGATTGTGTGGGTGGGTGGGTAAGTGGGAGAGAGGTCGATTGTGTGTGTGTGTATGAGGGGGGGGGGGGGGGGGGGGGGGGGAACTGGTGTTCTCGAGGAAAAGTACAGACTCAACCTGATTGTGTGTGTGTGTGAGTGTGTGAGTGGGAGAGAGGTTGATTGGCTGTGTGTGTGTGTGTGTGTGTGAGCGCATGAGGTTGCGTGCAAGAGTTTAGCTATGGTGAGCATGGTGCTGCCGTCAGCCCCTTCAAGCAATTCAGGGGATGAACTGGACAAACCGTTTCTGCGAGAACTCGTACTTAGTACTTTGTCGAGAATTTTGGCCTGGAAATCCGAGAATTCTCGACAATTTGGCCTGGAATTCTCGACAATTCTCGACAATTCTCGACGAAGTACGAAACGTTTGTCCAGTTCATCCCCTGAATTGCTATAAGCCCTACGGCAGCCTGCTCCTGTTCAAGGTTGTTAAACAGGTGTTATAGAAATTCAGGGGATGAACTGGACAAACGTTTTGTACTTCGTCGAGAATTGTCGAGAATTCCAGGCCAAAATGTCGAGAATGCTCGGATTTCCAGGCCAAAATTCTCGACAAAGTACGAGTTCTCGCGGAAACGGTTTGTCCAGTTCATCCCCTGAATTGCTAAAAGGGTTTTAAACAACTGTTTAACAACTATGTGGTTAACCAATGATTTACGTAAACAGGTGTTTAAGTACCCTGAACACCTGTTTAACAACCTGAACAGGGTGCAGACTGCAATAGATAGGGGAGGAGGGAGATGGAGGGGGCTCGATGAGTACAAAGGAGCACAGGGACATGATGTGGTGCAAGGTTTTTTGCAAGATGCTACATTTTGTAGCTGGGGGTGCTGGGGGGTGCTATGTGGGGGTTGTCTTTCGGAGGTTAGGGTGGGTTGGGGTTTGGGGTTGGGTTGGGGTTGGGGTTGGGGTTGGGGGTTGGGGGTTGGGGGTTGGGGGTTGGGGGGGGGGGGGGGCAAAGCTGCTAGTAGCTCGCCATAAGCTACTAAGAGCGTCATGATGCTACGTAAAGAAACTGGTTCGTTTTCTTCTAATAGGGTCTGTTGTGGTGCGCGTGTGCCGCGGCGCACACGTGGTCACGAGGTCACGTTTGTGAGTTTGGCTCGCATGGTGCCCCCTTCGGAGGAGGAAAATATAGTGAGCTTGAGTATACGCAAACACACGAATATGATGTAGTGCACATGAGCTGCGGTACGCATGTGCAGCGGTCCGCATGAGGTTGGTCGCGTTTCGTGAGCTCGACTCGCATGGTGCCACCGGGTGGTTGAGGGGTGGGGTGGATGAGTCATTCCGCGACATCCAATCTGTCAGTGTCACCCAGCTGTCACTATCTGCGTTACAACGCACCATGGAGCTTCTGCAACACGAGAACACTGAGCGCGTCTGAAACCCTTATCATGCTGTACAATTTGACAGTAGGCAAGATGTGCCGCTGTCCTGTCTCGGCATTCGTTTACTGGGTGTATGTGACGAATTCCTGACGTCTGAAGATCGAAAGTCAACCCGCAAGCATACCCACCTCGATATTTTGCGTGGCTGACTGGCAGACCCAACCCTGCTTTTGGGTGGGGCACGACCGATGTCAAAGGTACATAGCCCCATGGCGGGTTCGTCGGCACTAATTGGAAAGGTTGGGCACGACGGAGGCATTTCGATTTAGGCAGGACAGTGGGGCGTCGGATGTGCTGACCCAGGGGACGCGAAAAACAGAAAAGGGAGGAAAGGAAAACAGCGTGGCTTGCCTAAAGGAGCAGGAAGCGAAGGTCGCAGTGGAAGGGAGAAGGGTCAAAGGAAAGCGGAGCACAAAGAACGGAGGAAGGAGAATGCCGTGTATACTGTGGAGAGGGTTCGTCTTGGGTCAACTATGGCCTGTCTATGTCAATGTCATGTAATGTAGAATGGAAAGTGGAGAATGGGAGAAAGAAGAATGGAGGGTGGGGTGAGGGAGGCGACAGTTGTCGATAGGAGGATACCGGTATATTTGTGTACAAGAGTGGCGGGCAGACCTGGCATGCGGAGGCGGTACGTATAACTTATCTGCGCGTTTAGATCGATGCGATCGATGCAAGTCAGTGTCCTCGTCATGGCTCGGATTTTTCGGATCTTGCCGTGCCCTAGCCTTGACCATGGGGTCAGTCCCCGGGTCAGTCAAACCCAGCAGACGGGACTGAATATCTCGTCAATGATCGTGGTTCAGTCATCCTGGTGATCTTGCTGCCCTGCTGGACTCAAGATGAGCCTGATATATGGAACTGGCCCCAAACTCATATGATAGCCCCCCCCCCACCCCACCCCACCCTGCCCCCACCCCACCCCACCCCCATATTGGTGGTTGGCCCCAGTGTAAGCAAACGGGCTGGCCCCCTCAACCTCACGTCTCGTAACAAGGCGTATTATTTATTTATGTATTTATGTATTTATCCAGAGCAGCCACCCTCAAGCTCTGCATCAAACTACGGTACACACCCATGCCACTGTCTCTTTCCAGTCCATTGTCGTGCCCAGATGACATATGGAACTTGCTCCAAACCCTCCACCAGGGGGTGGCAACCGGGCTGGGCCCCTCAACCTCACGCCTCGTTATAAGTCCCACTATTTAATTGTGTAATTACGGTATCAGTTACGTCTCAAAACGTAGATTTTAACATACCCTTGAACAACCCTGGTGTTTACCAGCATTGTATCCATTGTCGTCTGGGTGGACAAGTCCTATGCAGCGTCGCAAGCGACGCAGAAAATTGGCGGAGTGTGTTGGCAACGGAACGAAAGGTGGCAACGATGGAGCTGACCGAAGCGAGTTAGTTAGACGATCGTTGCCTGACGTGCCAGGCTTCAAGTTTTTTTTTGGTCGGACAAACGGACAAATGGGAAAACATGGGGGCTTCCGCCCCCTTGAAGAGGGGGCTCCGCCAAAAACGTGTTGTAAGGCAATAAGGGTCTAGTCATATTAGTATTTGTTAACTTCAAGCATATTGGACTATGTTATTGTCCGATATACGTTGGACACTGAGTCGGCATAATGCATACCGGCACCTGGTCCCTCCAGGTCCCGAGTTGCATTCCACCAGGCCATAGGCTAGCTATGGCCTGCACGGGTCCGCAGGATCTTCCTGCGGATTCCCGTCTTCTATATAGTCGCACTCGATGCGCCCCTAATACTCTTCACTTCAGTCTTTCCTGTGTAACAACTCTATCCATTGAAAGACTAAACATATGCTCAACTGACCTGACTCTTATCTGCTCTTTACTTGTACTGCAACAGCGAGAACGCCAAAATGGCCATTGGCCAGGAGTGTTATGGTACGCCTTATTGGTCGTACCATGCTAACCTCGGTTATCTACGCTGGGCCGCAGGCCAGCCGCTGACGGACACAACTCGCTAGGTCCTTTATATAGTAGCAGGCCCTCGTGCCGCCATCTCTACTAATGCGGGCAAGTCCTTCTTGCTGCTATCTCATCTTTGTAATGATAAAGTGTCACTTTCTACCGTGCCTCTGCCCCATCGTCTACGAGAAGCAAGAGATACTAAAAGGAGCCCAGGACATCTCATTACAATATATACCCGCTAAGTGATGATAAAATAATCTTTAGAACCGTAATCATTTAGAAAGTAGATGCAGCGAAATCGCGTGTGAGTGTGTGACTTGATTGATTTGTTACTTAAGGCTGATCACCGTCATTGGCATCAACATCAGGAGACAAAAAATGCTCGTTTTTCTAAAAACAACATCTATTTCCGGTATTAAGGATGTATTTGAGTTGTTTTGCGATTAGTTAAGCTCATCCTGAGCATCAGCGACCGTTTCCTTCTGATCCATTTTTATCAATCAGGTAAGCTGTCCGCTGTCCGTCTGTCTGTCCGACAGATTTTGAGGCGTTTGAAGGATTCCGACCACCTCCACACCCAAACATGTTGCTCATAGTTGGAGTGCGCATGACTAGAGCTATCAGCATCGCAGTGGTCAAGATCCTTCGCAAAAGTTGTTCAATATTTGTAGCTCTACTCGGCTACGAGTAGCTACTTTCTCCACTACTTTAGAAACTCCCTGCCGGTGACTGCTAAAGCGTTTTCCCGTGTCGCTTACGACACGCTCTTAGAACTTGTCCAAACATAAGCATGCAACTTAGATACCTGAATCGTGATTCCAGCCCTCAGTCACACCAGTCCTTGATGAAGCCCTAAAACCAGAAGGCTACCAAAAACCCACTTTCTGACCTGAAAAAATATCCTTGTGTCATCGGAAGTACCATCATCATCTTAAACATAATGTTATGGTATGTTGCTGGAACTTAAACTAGGTGACATGGCTCCACTCCACTCTTCGAGGCTGCCCGCCATCAGTCTTGGTCCTAAGGCAACGCCGAGAGGTTGGAGTCAAGGGTGGGGTTGGGGTGGAGGTGGGTAACCTCACCCGCAAGTCTTGGTCCTGGAGCAACGCCTAGCGGTTGGGGTCGGGGGTGGGGTGGTGTGTGGTGGTGGCGGTGGTGGTGTGTGTGTGTGGGGGGGGGGGGGAATAACCTCACATGGCTCCACTACAGCCTTTTAAGCTGCCCGCCATCATTGGCAGCACCATCAAAATTCAAAACTTATAGTCCAAGTCCTCCACTGCTTCCCTTGCATCCCATTCACCCACTTTTCACCCTCACCGCCCACTACACCACCCACTACCCACCCCCACCTCTCCACTGCGCCCCTCGCATCCCATTCAGCCACTATTCATCCCCACCGCCCACGTCACCCTTTACCCTCCCCCACCGCCCACTACACCACCCTCTACCCACACCCACCCCTCACTACCCGCCCCCACCACCCACTACCCACACCCACCACCCACTACCCACACCCACTGCCCACCACCTACTAACTACCCACCACCATCCACTACCCACCACTACCCACCACTACCCACCACCTACTAACTACCCACCACCATCCACTACCCACCACTACCCACCACCTACTAACTACCCACCACCATCCACTACTCACCACTATCCACCACCTACTAACTACCCACCACCTACTAACTACCCACCACCATCCACTACCCACCACTACCCACCACTACCCACCACCTACTAACTACCCACCACCATCCACTACCCACCACTACCCACCCACACCCATCGTCAGTTGTCTTGAAATGACCAAGACTGGCAAGTGTATGGCTCGCCCTACATCCTGCAACCCTTAAACCCAAAACCCATATGCTGTTACCTGACTGGCAAGGGTATGGTTAACCCTTAATCCTACAACTCTAAAACCCTAAACCCATATGCAGATACCTTGAAATGACCAAGACTGGCAAGGGTATGGCTAACCCTAAATCCAACAACCCGAAAACCCTAAACCCTAAACCCATATGCAGTTACCTTGAAATGACCAAGACTGGCAAGGGTATGGCTAACCCTAAATCCTACAACTCTAAAACCCTAAACCCATGTGCAGATACCTTGAAATGACCAAGATTACCAAGGGTATGGCTAACCCTAAATCCTACAACCCTAAAACCCTAAACCTTAAACCCATATGCAGTTACCTTGAAATGACCAAGATTAGCAAGGGCATGGCTAACCCTAAATCCTGCAACCCTAAAACCCTAAACCCTAAACCCATATGCAGTTACCTTGAAATGACCAAGATTAGCAAGGGCATGGCTAACCCTAAATCCTACAACCCTAAAAACCTAAACCTTAAACCCATGTGCAGTTACCTTGAAATGACCAAGATTAGCAAGGGCATGGCTAACCCTAAATCCTACAACCCTAAAACCCTAAACCTTAAACCCATGTGCAGTTACCTTGAAATGACCAAGATTAGCAAGGGCATGGCTAACCCTAAATCCTGCAACCCTAAAACCCTAAACCCTAAACCCATATGCAGTTACCTTGAAATGACCAAGATTAGCAAGGGCATGGCTAACCCTAAATCCTAAAACCCTAAAACCCTAAACCTTAAACCCATGTGCAGTTACCTTGAAATGACCAAGATTAGCAAGGGCATGGCTAACCCTAAATCCTAAAACCCTAAAACCCTAAACCTTAAACCCATGTGCAGTTACCTTGAAATGACCAAGATTAGCAAGGGCATGGCTAACTCTAAATCCTACAATCCTAAAACCCTAAACCTTAAACCCATGTGCAGTTACCTTGAAATGACCAAGATTAGCAAGGGCATGGCTAACACTAAATCCTACAACCCTAAAACCCTAAACCTTAAACCCATGTGCAGTTACCTTGAAATGACCAAGACTAGCAAGGGTATGGCTGGTTGGTTTGGAGCCACCATGATGACGGCCATTATGGGCTTGCTTGGTATTTGCTTTGTGGTGCCACCCCTCAAGTACCTCCTCAAGAAGTAAGTATATCTTGACATGTAGATGTACGAATGTATGGGTGGTGGTGGTGGGTGGGGAGTGGGGTGGGGTGAGGTGAGGTAGGGGTTGGTTTGGAGCCACCCTGATGACGGCCAGTATGGGCTTGCTTGGTATTTGCTTTGTGGTGCCACCCCTCAGGTTCCTCCTCAAGAAGTAATTATATCTTGACATGTAGATGTACGTATGTGTATGTATGTAAGTCTATCTTGACATGTATGTTGGAGGTAGGTAGGTAGGTAGGTTTGTAAGTCTATCTTGACATGTATGTTGTATAGGGTTGGGAAGCAAATGTATATTTTTATTTGTATAAGCCGTATAAACGTATAAACGGCTGCATGTAAATTTGTAAAACGTATGTAATTGTTTTTGCAAATTTATAAAACATATGTAATTGTTTTTGTAAATTTATAAAACATATGTAATTGTTTGCACTTCTGGGGATACTTTTACATGGTTTTAAAGGTATTGCCGTGTTGCTAATTTCATTGGCATCACATGTCAACTCTCAGAAGAAAAAATTGCAAGTTTTGGCTGTCCAACCCTCAGAAAAAGAAATCACGACCGAATAGGCTAAAGGGACTTGCCCAACCATGACAGGAAGGGTTAAAAAGAAAAATGATTGATGAACTGAACCCCAAACAATCGTTTTACCGACGGTGGCCCTGAGTTTGTGCTACAGTGATCATTTAATTCTGCAATGCTTACCGTATGTATTCTTAATCTTTAATGTTCGACCCCGACCATTGCAGGATGTTGCCAGCTCCTGGCCAAGGCCCCTCCTTGCAAATGCAAGGCACTGGCTTCTGGTCCTTCGAATACTACGCTGAGACGGAGGAGGAGGCTGGTGTCGCCCCCACGGTGGTGAAGGCCATCGCTGGAGACAGGTGTGTATCATACATTTATATTATATGTTGGTGGTGTAGGGTGGGTGCACCAGGTCTGACCAGGCTGGTGGTAAAGGTATACTATTCTGGTGCATAGGGTGCGTGGTATAGGGGATGGGGGGGGGGGGGTGCTACAGGGTGGGTGGGTGGGTGGGTGCTATAGGGTGGGTGGGTGGGTTGGGTGGGTGCTACAGGGTGGGTGGTATAAGGGGTGGGGGTGGGAGGGTGCTGCAGGGTGGGTGCTACAGGGTGGGTGGATGGGTGGGTGCTACAGGGTGGGTGGGTGGGTTGGGTGGGTGCTACAGGGTGGGTGGTACAAGGGGTGGGGGTGGGAGGGTGCTGCAGGGTGGGTGCTGGTCCATTGAGTACTTTGCAGAGATGGAGGAGGAGGCTGGTGTCGCCCCCACGGTGGTGAAGGCCATCTCTGTAGACAAGTGAGTCCACTCCCCACAACCCACCTGCCCACCCTACCCCACTTCACTCCAACCCATCCACCCTACCTAACCCCATCTCACCCCACTCTCCACAACCCTACCTAACCCAATCCCACCCCACTCCCCACCCACCACCCACCCACCATATCTCACCCCATCCCACTCCCCACCCACCCTACCTCACACCATCCCAACCCACTCCCCACCCACCCACCCACCGTACCTCACACCCCCCCACTCCCCACCCACCCACGCACCCTACCTCACACCATCCCACCCTACTCCCCACCTACACACCCAACCTCACCCCACTCCCCACCTACCACCCACCCTAACTCACACCATCCCACACCACTCCCCACTCCCCAACCACCACCCACCCTACCCCACCCCATCCCACCCATCCCACCACACTCCCCACTACCCAACCCACCCACCTTACCTCACCCCATCCCACTCCACTCCCCCCCACCCTACCGCACCCCATCCCATCCACCCCCTCCCACCCCACTCCCCACAACCCAACCCACCCACCCTGCTTCACCCCATACCACCCCTACCTCACCCCATACCACCCCACTCCCCACAACCCAACCCACTAAACCTATTTCACCCCATACCACCCCATACCACCCCACTAACCACCCACCTACCTCACTCCAAGCCAAACCACCCTTAGCCCACCCCATGCAACCCCACTCTCCACCCACCTACCTTACTCCAAACCAAACCACCCTTAACCCGTCCCATTTCACCCCACTCCCCACCCAACCTACCTCACCCCACTCCCGACAACCCAACCCACCCACCCTACCTCACCCCATCCCACCCCACTCCCCACCCACCACCCACCCTACCTCACTCCAAACCAAACCACCCTTGTCCCTGACAGGCGCGACCCAGGCTACTGGAGCACTTCCCGCATGTTGCTGGAGACAGGTCTGGCTCTTGCCCTGGATGACACTGTGGTCGAGCAGACACAATCACTCCCAGGAGGAGTGCTCACACCCGCGACAGCTGTAGGCATGCACATGGTGACCAGGCTGAGGGCGGCTGGCTTCACCTTCGAGGTGGTGGACAAATAAATCTTAGGGTTACTCCCTGGGGTGAAATTCCTTTCACCACAAAGAAGAAGAAGAAAAGCTGTAGGCATGCACATGGTGACCAAGCTGAGGGCGGCTGGCCTCACCTTTGAGGTGGTGGACAAGTAAATCTTAGGGGGACTCCCTGGGGTGAAATTACTTCAAAAACAAAAAAATAACAAAGTTGTAGGCATGCACATGGTCACCAGGCTGAGGGCGGCTGGCCTCACCTTTGAGGTGGTGGACAAGTAAATCTTAGGGGGACTCCCTGGGGTGAAATTCCTTTCACAACAAAGAAGAAGAAAAAAGCTTTTGGCATGCACATGGTGACCAAGCTGAGGGCGGCTGGCTTCACCTTTGAGATGGTGGACAAGCAAATGTTAGGGTCACTCCCTGGGGTGAAATTACTTTCAAAACTAAAAAAAAGAACATAACTGTAGGCATGCACATGGTGACCAGGCTGAGGGCGGCTGGCCTCACCTTGAGATGGTGGACAAGTTAATCTTAGGGTGGCTCCCTGGGGTGAAAGTCCTTTCATAAAAAAAAGATAACGCCTGGAGGGGCGTTGTGTTACCCTCCCGTGCGCCGCAGCTGGGGAAAGTCACCATGGCAGACACATTCCTTTCATGACTAAAAAAGAAAAAAGGTGTAGGCATGCTCATGGTCACCAGGCTGAGGGTGGCTGGCCTCACCATAGAGGTGGTGGACAAGGAGAGGGCCCCCTCATTTATGTATCTACCCCGCTCTTTGTTTATCTACCACTGTGTCTTTTGGGGGCTGCCCGTGATAGTTTACAGTCAGCTCCATTAGGAGGCCACTCTGTCAGGCGTAAATCTATCAGCTGCATCGAAAAGCTCGTCATGTCGGCTTTTTGACACACTAGCTAGCTTCAAGTTTGGACCAAGGGCGGGGGAAAGGTGCTGTCTAGAAGCTGCTACTCGTAGCAAAAAAAACTAATATCAACCAACCAATCAACCAATATTGACCAACCAATATCAACCAACCAGTCAACCAATATCAACCAACCAATCAAATTATATCAACCAAACAATCAACCAATAACAGCCAACCGATCAATAATACCAACAACCTGCATCACCAGCCCCCTCCCCACCCCACCAGTCCTCTCCCCCCCCAACCCCCATCTTCCTCACCAGTCCCCCCCCACTCCCCTCCCATTCCCCACCTCCACCCACCCACCCCACCCCAGCATTCCTCTCCCCCCCCAGCCCCCATCTCCTCACCATCCCCCCAGTCCCTCCCCTCCCCACCTCCCACCCCACCCCCACCCCACCAGTCCTCTCCCCCCAACCCCAGCTTCCCACCAGTCCCCCCAGTCCCCTCCACTCCCCCACCTCCCAGCCCTCCCACCTCCTCCCCACCCACCAGTCCTCTTCCCCCCCCCCCCATCTTCTCACCAGTCCCTCCAGTCCCCTCCCACTCCCCCACCTCCGCCCCTCCCCCCCCACCGTCCTCCCCCTCCCACCCCACCCCCATCTCCCTCACCCGTTCCCCCCAGCTCCCCTCACACTTCCCCACCTCCCACCCGCCCCCCCCCCATTCCTCTCCCCCCCCCACCCCCATCTTCCTCCCCAGTCCCCCCCACTCCCCTTCCCACTCCCCACTCCATACCCTCACTGCCCCCCCACGCACCCCACCATTTCCTCTCCCCCCCACCCCCATCTTCCTCAGCAGTCCCCCCCCAGTCCCCTCCCCGCCCCCCCTCCCCCCCTCCCCACCCTCCCCACCCCACATTCCCTCTCGCCCCCCAACCCCCATCTTCCGCACGCTCCCCCCCCAGTCCCCCCCCCCCCCACCCACCCACCCGACCCACCCCCCCCACCACCACCACCACCACCACCACCACCACCACAACCACCACCACCACAACCACCACACCACCCACCACCCAACCACCACCACAACCACCACAACCACCACCACCACCCCAAAGTCCTCATCCTAAGTTGACCCAGGCATCCCACTTCGTCAATGTGAGCATGAAGCTATTTCGGAAGCTAGCAAGCTGCATGGTAATGGAACCAGTCAGGTGGAGGAGGAGAGCGGATCAGGTTTAGCTGCTGCTACATGAAAAGTGGGTACAGCGGTTGCCGTGTGTGCTTTGTGTTATTGCGGGTGGTCCCTCTGTGATTATGTGGTGGTTTGTGCTGGTTTGTGGACCGGTTGGGGTGGGTGGGGAGGTGTGATGTGGGGGTGTGGGGTTGGTGTGTGTGTGGGGAGGTGTGAGGTGGGGTGTGGTGGGGGGGTGTTTTGTGGGGCGGTGTGAGGTGGGTGTGGTAGGTGTGAGGTGGGGGTGTGGGGTTGGGTGTGTTGGGGGGTTGGGGGAGGTGTGGGTGTGGTTTGGGGTTTGGGAGGTGTGTGGTGGGGGTGTGGGAGGTGTGGTGGGGGTGTAGTGTGGGGTGGGGTTGGGGGTGTGTGGGAGGTGTGGGTGGGGTGTGAGGGGGGTGTGAGGTGGGGGGTGTGGGGAGGTGTGCGTGGGGGTGTGGGTAGGTGTGGTGGGGTGTGGGGGGGTGGTGTGTGTTGGGGCTGTCGGTGGGGGTGTGAGGGGGGGTGGGTGGGGGTGTGCGTGGGGGTGTGGGGCGGTGTTCGGTGGGGGTGTGGGGCGGTGTTCGGTGGGGGTGTGGGGTGGGGGTGTGGGGCGTGTGCGTGGGGTGTGGGGCGGTGTGCGGTGGGGGTGTGGGGTGTGTTGCGGTGGGGGTGTGTGGGCGGGTGTGAGGTTGGGGTGTGGGGAGGTGTGGGTGTGGTTGGGGAGGGTGGGAGGTGGGGGTGTGGGGATGTGTGGGTGGGGGGTTGTGGGCGGTGTGCGGTGGGGGTGTGGGGCGGTGTGCTGGGGGTGGAGTGGGGTTTGTGGGGTGTGTGTGGGGTGTGGTGGTGCTGGCGGTGGGGCACTGTAGGCGTGTTTTGCGTGTTGTGTGGGGTTGTGTGTGGTGCGGTTGTGTCGGTGGGTGGTGTGGTGGCGGTCTGCGTGGGGGTGTTGGGACGGTGTGCGGTGGGTGTGGGGGCGTTGTGCGGGGGGGGTGGGGTTTGAGGTTGCGGGTTGTGCGGTGGGGTTTGTTGGGCGTGTGCGGTGGGGCGTGTGGTGGGGTGGTGTCTGGGACGGTTGAGGTGGGGGTGTGTGGAGGTATGAGGTGGGGGTGTTGGGAGGTGTGAGGTGGGGGTGTGGGGAGTGTGAGGTGGGGTTGTGGGGGTTGGGGGGGGGGAGCTATCTGAAAGCTAGCATGGAGATGGAACAAAGTAGGATGGAGGAGGAGAGGGTCAGGGTTGAGTTGCTGCTCCAGGAAAAGTGGGTACAGCTGTGTGCGTGGGTGGTCGTGGTGATGGTGTGGTTTGTGCTGGTGGTGGACTGGTGGGGGTGGGAGGGGAGGGGGGGAGGTGTGAGGAGGGGACAGGTTGGGGGATGGGACTGGAGGGGGGTGGTGTGGGGGGTGAGGACTGGTGGGGGAGTTGTGTGTGTGGTGTGGGTGGGGTATGTGTGTGGGAGGGGAGCTATCCGTAAGCTATCTGCCACTTTGGAGACGGACTAAAGTAGGGTGGAGGAGGAGAGCGTCAGAGTTGACTTGCTGCTCCGGGAATATTCGGTTCAGCTGTATGCGTGGGTGGTCATGATGGACTAGTGGGGGAGGTGGGTGGGGGGTTAGGGTGGGGGGGACTGGTGGGGAAGGTGGATGTGGTATGGGGGGGGTGATTTGTGGGGGACTGGTGGGAAAGGTGGAGGTGGTATGGGGTGTGGGAGGTTGTGTGGTGGGACTGGTGGGAAAGGTGGAGGTGGGATGGGGTTTGAGGGTGGGGTGTACTGGTGGGAGGTGGAGGTGGGAGGGGGTTTAGGTTGGGGGGACTGTTGGGGTTTGGAGTGTGGGTATGGGGGGTTGTAGGGTGGGGGGGCTGACTGGTGTGGAAGGTGAGGTTGTGTGGGGGATGTTGGGGTTGATGGTTGGGGGGACTGGTGGGTGGGGGATGGGGTTGGAGGGAGCGGGGGACTTAAAAGGGAGTTGGGTCCAAGTCAGCAAGCAGGGTTGACTTCCTGCTCCAGGAAAAGTAGGTTTAGCTGTGTGGCTGTGGGTGGTCCAAGGTTGCTTTCTTTCGTCCATGCTTTCATGCGTTTTGGCCTTGCGTTTTGTCTTCGCAGGTCTGGAAGCGACCATGTAGCTCCTTTCGCCCCAACTTTCATCCCTCCTGCTGACTCGTGGGCTGCTCCTTTCATCATGGAGGGGGTTAACGCCCGTGTGGTCCATCTGAGCAATGCCTTGGCCAAGGAATCTTATGGATCCGATTTCAGGTAAGATCCTGGATGTATGTGTACGGTCCACACAACCGCAAATCCCAATTTGACACAGGCAGGCTGAGGTTGGAACATGCTTGGTGTCCGAGCCATGTCCTAGGCCAATCTGTGTATGTTACAGTCCAGGGGTAGGCCAAGTAGGCTAGAGGGACTTGCTCAGCCGTGATAGGAAGGGCTTTAACAACATACGGGGGCCTGAGTTCGACCCTCAAAAACCTGGAAAACAAAACTAGGAGGAGTCCAGAAAAGTAGCAACTAGAGGCGGAAAGGAGATAAGAAGGGAACGGGGTGAGAAGCCTAAGGCTGCGATGAAATCGAAGAACTCCGCTCCGCTCTGGAAACGCGAAAAACACGTGTCGAAGGTAATGACTACGACAAAATGCTGTGATGTCATCATCAGCACTTGATTGCGAGAGGTCGCGGGCTCTATTCCCGCAACACCCCAGGTCGGTTTGAATTGACGAATCCATTGGCGATTGTTAGCCTTACTTGTAGGATGACATGTGCAGTGAGATGTGTCTACTGACAGGGTTGTGGAGTTTGGTCTAGAGGTATGATTTTCGCTAAGGGAGTACACTTTTTTCTCTATCGCATCGAATGCGCAAATTACCCACCGCTGCGCATCTCAATGCCTTTGAACACAAGCATGCAATCAAGCCGGCTTTCGGATTTTTTTTGTAGGGCACCGTAGAGCAAGTAAAACACTACGGACTTTTACGTAGTTCAAGGAGCAGTTTAGGATCCATGACCGCCCAGGACCCAGGTCGGCAGGATCAGTCACAACGGTCGAATCGATATCGTACTCCCGCCACTACAACACAAACCGCCACCTGTCGGGTCTGTTTCGAACCACAATGGCATTCACCATGACCACGCAGTTGCACAGAAACCGAACGAAATGCTGTAAGCGCTTGCAATGCACTTGTCATGCCCGAGCCGCCATGGGCCGACCGCGGGGCAATTGCGCTATTGAGGGGTGACGGGCTAACCCGACTCGATCTAGGTTACACTCTCCCCCTTTCTAGCTGGGGCCCGTTTTTGAAAACTATACCGGGGCAGCTGACCTTGTGGAAAACCGGGGCCAAGCCCCGGGGGAATTTTTTTTGGCCTGAGAATATAGGCACTCCGGGGCAACCGTGTCGGGGGCTGTTGCTACCTGTTACGCCTTTTCTGAACTTTTCCACAGAATTGAACGATTCAAAACAGATTTGTGCACTGTTTTTAAATATATTCGACTTCTTAATATAATATGACTTTCCATAACAAATCCTTCCCATTTCTGTTAGTGCAATCAAGTTTTTCCATGGGGATGGCTGCTTGACTCTCGACCTTTTCCACCAGCAGAGAACTAGATTGTTGTTAACTGCACATGAGTTTTCCACGAGACTACGATGCAGGCCTCCAGGTCGTTGTTTGCAAACGGTATCAACTCCTAACACTGTTTACATGGGGATGGGTGCCAACTCTCGCCTTTTCCCACCAGCAAGAGAATTAGATTGTGTTCACTGCACGAGGCTTCCAGAGATGCGATGAGGTCTCAGGCGTTTATGCAACCGTATCAATCACAACACAGGTTACAGGGGATGGTTGCTTGACTCGAACTTTTCCACCAGCAAGAGATCAGCTGTTGCGAACTGCCATGAGTTTTCCACGAGCCACGATGCAAGTATCCAGGTGTTGTTTGCAACCTGGCTATCAGATCTCAACATGTTACATGGGGATGGTGCTTGGACTCCGACCCTTTCACCAGCAAGAGAATCTAGATTTTGTAACCGCCACGAAGTTTTCCCACGAGGATGGACTGCAGGTCTCCCGGTCGTTTGTTATGCAAAATATCATATCTCACACCGGTTACATGGGATGGTTGCTTGACTCTCGACTTTTACACAGCAAGAGAATTTAGATTGTTGTAACCGCCATGAGTTTTCCACGAGACTACGATACAGGTCTCCAGGTCGTTGGTGGCAAACGGTTATATCCTCCACACGTTACATTGGGATGGTTGTTGACTTCCGACCTTTCCACCAGTCAGCGAATTAGATGTTGTTTACCTGCCATGAGTTTTCCACGAGAATACGATGTTGCAGGCCTCCAGGTCGTTGTTTGCACACGTCTACCCTTCCTTCAACATGGTAACTATGGGGATGCTGCTTGACTCGACCTTTTCCACCAGCAAGAGAGAGAATCTAGACTGTGTTATCTGCCACGAGTACTTCCACGAGACTGCGACTTGCGGTCTCACCAGGTGTTGTATGCAAACGGTATCATATCCTCAACACTGGTTACATGGGGAGGTGATTGACTCCCACTTTTCACAGCCAGAGAACCTCTAGATTGTTGTTAACTGCCATGAGTTTCCACGAGGGACTACGATGCAGGTCTCCAGGTCGTGTTGCAACCGGATCATCCTCAACATGGTTCCAGGGGTGGAGCTTGAACTCTCGACCTTTTCCCCCAGAAAGAGAATCTAGCTTTGTTGTGAATGCCCTTGACCTTTCCACGCGACTCGATGCAGGTCTCCCAGGTCGTTGTTTGCCCACCGGTATCCATCCTCCCCGGGTTACATGGGGATGGCTGCTGAGCTCTCGACCTTTTCCCCCCCCCAGCAAGAGCATTCTAGATGTTGTTGCCTGCCTGAGTTTTCCACGAGATACGCTGCAGGTATCCAGGTGTTGTTTGCAAACGTTATCACTATCCTCAAACTGGTCGACACGGGGGTCGGGGTGGGCTGTGACTCTCGCCTTTTCCACCAGAAAAGAGAATCTAGTGTTGTTTACGCCCACGGAGTTTCACGAGGACTGCGATGCAAGTCTCCAGGTTGTTGTTGCAAACGGTATCATACCTCACCACAGGTTACAAAGGGGATGGTTGCTTGACTCTCGACTCTTCCAACCAGCAAGAGAACCTAATTGTTGTTCCTGCTGAGTTTCCACGGAGAAACGATGCAGGTCTCCCGGTCGGTGTTTTGCAAACGGTACATATCCTCACACTCGTTACATGGGCGATGGCGCTGCTGACTCCCGACCTTTTTCCCACAAGAGATCTAGAATTGTGTTTACTGCCATGAGTTTCCGGACTACGGAGCAGGTCTCCAGGGTCGTTGTTTGCAAACGGTATCACTTCCTCAAACTGTACCTGGGGATGGTTGCTTGACTCCCGACCTTTTCCAACCAGCAAGAGAATCTAGATCTGTTGTTCTGCCACGAGTTTACATACGGGACAGATGCAGGTCCAGTCGTTTGTGCAAAACGGTTCATATCCTCAAACAGGTTACATGTGGCTGGGTGCTTGACTCTCGACCTTTTTCCACCAGCAAGAGAATTAGATTGCTTGTCTAACTGCCATGAGTTTTCAAACTGAGGACTCCGCTGAGGTCTCCAGGTCGTTGTTGCAAACGGTCTTATCATTTCCTCAACACAGGTTACTGGGGATGGTTGCTTAACTCTGCACCTTTTCGCCAGCAAGAGAAGCATCTAGTGTGCCTACTGCCATTGAGTTTTCCCGAGACTACGATTTGAGGTCTCCAGGTCGTTGTTTGCCAACGGGTCTTACTATATCCTCAAACACAGGTTTACATGGGGATGGTTGCTTTAACTCTCGACCTTTCCACCAGCAAAAAGAATCACAATATTGGTGTTTATGCATGAGTTTTCCACGCGGACTACGATGCAGGTCTTTCCAGGTCGTTGTTTGCAAACGTCATCTCCTCAACCCTGGTTACATGGGGATGTCTGCTTGACTCCCGACCTTTTAACCAGCAAGAGAATCTAGATTGTGTTTACTTGCCATGAGTTTTAACCGAGACAAGTGAGGTTCCCGGTCGTTGTTTGCAAAACACGGTTATCCATCCTCAACACTGGTTAATTGGGGATGGCTGCGACTCCAGACCTTTTCCCCCGCAAGAGAATTAGATTGTTGTTTACTGCCACGAGTTTTTCCACGCGGACCACGCGGCAGGTCTCAAGGTCGTGGTGTCCAAACGGTATCATTATCCCTCACCACGGTTACATGGGGATGGCTGCTCGCTCCCGACCCTTTCCACCAGCAAGAGAATCTAGCTGTTGGTTTACTGCCATGCGTTTTCCACGAGACTACGATTGCAGGTTTCTAGGCGTGCTTGCCACGGTTATCATATCCTCAACACACGTTACATGGGGATGGGGTGCTGACTCCCCGAACCTTTGCACCAGCAGGAATCTAGAGGAGTTTACTGCCACGAGGTTTTCACGAGACTACGATGCAGGTCTCCCGTCCGTGTGCAAACTCGGTCTCAATCTCATCAAACTGGTTAACACGGGGATGGTTGTATGCAGAACTTTTCACCAGCAAGGAATCTAGGACATTGTTGTTTACTGCCACGAGTTTTTTACACGAGACTCCATGCAGCGTCTCCAGGTCGTTGTTTGCCAACGGTCTATATCTCAACACAGGCTGGTTACATGGGGATGGTTGGCCTGCCTCTCGCCCCTTTTCCAACAGCAAGAGAATCTAGATCCTTGACTCCCGACCTTGTCCACCAGCAAGAGAATTTCTTAGATTGTTGTTTACTGCCATGAGTTTTCCACGAGATCACGATGCACGGTCTCCAGTCGTTGGTTGCAAAACGGTATCATTATCCTCCAACACTGGTTACATGGTTGGATGGCGCTTTGACTTCCGACCTTTCAAAACTGCAAGAGATCTAGATGTTGTTTACGGCCATGAGTTCTTCCACGGAGACTACGATGTCAGGTCTCAGGTCGTGGTTTGCAAATCCTGGTATCATATCTCAACACTGGTCTTACATCGGGGATGGTGAACCTGTTGACTCCCGACCTTTTCCACCAGCAAGAGAATCTAGACTTTGATTTACTGCAATGGTTTTCCACGAGATCCGATGCAGGGTTCTCCGGTAGTTGTTGTGCAATCTACTGGCCCTATCATCATATCCTCCAAACACTGGTACATGGGGACGGCTGCTGAATCCCGACCTTTTCCAACCAGCAATGAGAATTCTAGAGTGTGTTACTGCCATCGATGTTAGTTTTCCACGAGACTACCGCTGCAGTTCTGGTCTCCAGGTCGTTGGTTTGCAAACGGTATCATATCCTCAAGTCACATGGTTACATGGGTATGGTTGCTTGACTCTCGACCTTTTCCACTAGCAAGATGAATCTAGATTGTTGTGTAACTGCCTGAGTTTTCCACGAGATATACCGATGCAGGTCTCAGGGCTCGTTGTTTGCAACTGAGGTATCATATCCGTCATTCACTGGTTACATGGGGGATGGCTGCTTGACTACGACCCTTTCCCCCAGCAAGATGAATCTTTTATGATTGTCGTAACCGCCATGAGTTTCCACGAGGATATACGATGCATGGCCTCCAGGTCGGTTGTTTGCAAACTTTTGGTCTATCACAGCCCCTCAAAAATTTGCGGCTACCTATTTGGGCATGATGCTTGACTCTCGATCCCTTTTCCACAGCACACGGAATATAGAGTGTTTTGTTGGTAAGGCCACACCCGAGTTTTCCCGAGACTGCCGATGCATGTTGTACCAGGTCGTTGTTCATGCAAACTCTCCGTGTATCATACCTCACAACCACAGGCTTTTAAATGGGGTTACTGGTTGCTTGATCTCGACCTTTTCCTATTCCAGCAAGAGAATCCTAGATGTTTGTTAACTGCATGAGTTTTTACACTGAGATACCGATGGCAACAGTGATTACAGTTTCGTTGTTGCCACGGTATCATATCATCGAAATGATGCAGGTCTGCCAGGTCGTTGTTTGCAATACGGTTATTTCATATCCTCAGACACTGGGTTGACAATGGGGGATGGATGCTTGACGTCTCGACCTTTCCACCAGCAAGAGACTCTGATTGTTGTTGCTTGCCGATTGAGTTTTCCACGAGCTACGATGAGGGTCTCCCAGAGTCGTTGTTTGGCTGGAACGGGTATTCCAGTCTCCTGCGACACTGGTACTGGGGAGGGCTGCTTGACTCCCGACCTTTTCCGACCAGCAGACAGAAGAATCTAAGGATTGTTGTTAACTGCCATGGTTTTCCACGAGACGGATGAGGTCTCCGGTCGTTGTTTGCAACGGTATTCATATCCTACAACACAGGGTACAGGGGGATTGCTGCTGACTTCGACCTTTGTCCACCAGCCAGAGAATGTAGATGTTGTTTTGTAGTGCACATGGAGTTTTCCACGGACTGACGATCAGGTTCCCAGGCGTTGTGGCAAACGGTTATCATATTCCTCAACAGCTGTTACATGGGGATGGGAGACTTGACTCTCGAGCCTTTTCCACCAACAAAGAGAGAACCTAGGTTGTTGTGTTAACTGCCACGGTTTTCACCGAGACTGCGTGCAGGTCTCCAGGTCGTTGTGCAAACAGGATATGCAATCCTAAACCACAGGTTACTATGGGGATTGTGCGTGACTCTCGCCCTTTTCCACCAGGCAGAGACTGTAGACTTGTTGTTTACTGCCATGAGTTTTCCACGAGTGCCGCGATGCAGGTCTCCAGGTCGTGGTTTGCAAACGGTTATCATATCCTCAACACAGGTTACATGGGGATTGCCTGCTTGACTCTCGAACTTTTCCACCACAAGAGAATCGAGAGGTTGTTTCTGCATGATTGTCCCCGGGGACTACGTGCGGTCTCCAGGTCGTGTTTGAAACGGTATCATATGCCGTGTCGAACGAGCTGTGGGATACATGGGATGGTAATGCTTGACTTGCGCTCGCTTTTCCACCGCCGAGAATCTAGATTGTTTGTTTATGCCATCAGAGAGTTCCACGCGACATACGATGCAGGTCTCCAGGGCGTGTGTTTGCAAACGGGTTCATATCCTCAACACTGGTTACATGGGATGGATGCTTGGGCAGTCTCACGAACTTTTCTACCAGCAAGAGATGTAGCTGTTGTTAACTTCCATGAGTTTTCCACCGAAGAACTGACGATGCAGGTCCTCCAGAGCGTTGTTTGCAACGGACATATCCGCAACACTGGTTATTGGGGATTGCTGCTTGACTTGCGTCGGGACCTTTCTCACCAGCAAGAGAGATCTAGATTGTTGTTTAACTGCGCATGAGTTTTCCACAGAGACTACGATGCATGGTTCTCCGGTCGTGTTAGCAACGGTATCAGATCCTCAAACGTGGTTTAGCTGGGGACTGGCTGTTGATCTCGTACACTTTTCCACCCAGCAGGCAGATAATTCGGATGTTGTGTTACTGCCATGCGTTTCCACGAGCCTACAGAATGCAGGTCTCCAGGTGTTGGTTGAAAAGCGGGTATCTAATCTAACGTCCTGGATTACATGGGGGGACTGCATTAACGTTCGCCCTTTTCCAAAGCAAAGGAGGAATGTCAGAGTTGCGCATGGGGTGATGCCACGATTTTTCAACGAGATGGATGCAGGTCTCCAGGTGTTGTTTTGCAACACGGGGTATCATATCCGTCAACAACTGGTCTACATGTGTGGGATTGCTTGCTTGATCCCGTACATTTTCCCCCAGCATCGGAGACTCTAGTATTGTTGGTTCCTGCCACGCGTTTTAACTGAGACGTCGCGATGAGGGTCTCCAAGGTCGTTGTGCAACCCTGGTTATGCTATCCATACTAAAACGCATCAATGTTACATGGGGTATTGCTAGTGCCTTGACTCTCGAGGCCTGAGTTCCCCCAGCACGAGCATCTAGACATGGTGCTTAACTGCCATGAGTTTTTCCCGAGACTGCCGATGCAAGGTCTCCAGGTCGTGTTTGCCAAATTCGGGGGATCTCATATCCTGACAGTGTGGTACATGGGGATGGGGCTGCTGATCACGCCTTTCTACCAGAAGAGATCTAGATTGTTGTTTACTGCCACGATTTTTCACGAGACTGCGATGCAGGTCCTCCAGTCTTGTTTGCACACGGGTATCTACTTCCTATCAACACCGGTGTGTACATGGGGATTCTTGCTTGACTCTCGACCTTTCCATCATCAGAGAATCTAGATGTGCTGAGTTGGCGCATGAGGTTTTCCACGGAGACTGCGATGCAGGTCTCAAGGTGTTGTTGGAAAACGAGTAACATCATATCCTCAACCAACAGGTTTAAATGGGGATGGCTTGGACTGTGACTCTCACGAAGTTTTCCACACAGCCAAGACAGCAATGCAGACTGTTGTTTAAGACCATGAGTTTCCACGAGACTACGATGCAGGTCTCCAGGTCGTGTTTGCAAACGGTATCATATCCTCAAGCAATGTACATGTCGGGGATTGGTCCTGCTTGATGCTGGAGCCTTTTCCGACCAGCAAGAGAATCTAGATGTTGCTTATGCCATAGAGTTTTCCACGAGACTGCGAGTGCAAGTCTCCAGGTCTGCGTGTTGACAAACGGTATCATTATCTCAAGTACTGGTACATGGGGATGCTGCTTGGAGCTCTCAGACCTTTTTCCACCAGCTATAGAGAATCTCGATTGTTGTTTAACTACAATGGTTTTCCCACGGAACTTACGTTGCAGGTCGTCCAGTGTCGGTGTGCAACGGTGAATCATCCTCCCTCATTACACACTATGCTAGAGTACATGGAGGATGCGTCTGCATGGCCCTCTCGATATCTTTCCGCCGCGGCAACCGAGAATGTAGTCCTTGGTGTTAACTGCCCAGAGTTCTTGTCCGACGAGACTGTCATGCTAGCAGGTCGCCAGGATCGTTGTTGCATACATACGCGGTATTATGAATCCTCAAAGCACGTGTTATCATGGCGAGACTGTGCTCCTTGACTTCGCCCGATTTACAGCCAGCAAGAGACGCTAGTTGTTTGTTCTGGCCATGAGTTTTCCCCGAGATTGCCCTCCCGATGCAGGTCTTCCAGGTCCGTGTGTTTGGCGCAATAAAACGGATCATATACGCTCAGAACATACTGTGGTTACTGGGGATGGTGCTTTGGCTCTCGACCTTTCCACCAGCACGAGAATCAGATGGTTGTTTCTCTGCCCGGCGTTTGTCCACGGAGACTACGAGCAGTTCTTCCACGAGATGTTGTTTGCAAACGGTGTCAATATCTCAACAGCGGGTTACATGGGATGGTCATGGATTGATACTGACACGTCGCGCTCTTTTCCCCCAGCAATGAGGTGTAGATTGTGTTTAGCGGCCACGATTTTTTCACGAGAAGTGCGATGTAGGTTTCAGGTCGTTGTTGCAAACGGTATCATCTCCTCAAACCATGTTACATGGGGAGTTGCTGCATTGTCTCCTAGACCTGTCCACCCAGCAAGAGAAATGTATAGAGTGCTTGTTTAAATGCGCCACTGAGTTTTCCCGAGCCTGCGATGCCGGTCTCCAGGTTGATGTTGTGGAAACAGCAGTAGCAGTCCTCAACAAATGTTCCCTGTGGATTGCTGCCTGACTCTCGACCTTGCACCACGCAGCGTATGGAATGATCTAGAATTGTTGCCTTCTGCCATGAGTTTTCCACGTGTATGCGCACTGCAAGGTCTCCAGGTCGTTTGTTGCCAAACGGTATTTCCAGAATCCTCAAACCAGAGTTACCTGGGGATTGCTGCGGAAAGCTTGACCTTCCACAGCTAAAGAAGGTCTAGATGTGTTACTTGCGATGAGGTCACCCACGAGACTCGATGAGGTCCTCACAGGTCGTTGTTTGCAACGGTATGCAGATCCTCCAAACCAGTGTACCATGGGGTTGCTGTTGACTCTTCTGATCCTTTTCCAGCCCTTGAAGAGAATCTACCCCCCCCCATCGCCTCCAGATGTGAGCTTGTGCCCTGATGTTTTCTCATAGACCGACATGATGAAGGTGTGCTCCAGGCGTTGTGTTTGCACTACAAGCAGTACTGGCGTACTCATCCTCAACACAGGTTACATGGGGATTGCTTGCATGACTTAGACTTTTCACCAGTCAAAGAGAAATGTAGGTTGTTGTTTACTGCCACGTGTTTTCCCCGATGACTGCGATGCAGGTCTCCAGGTCTGTTGTTGCAAACGGGTATATATCCTCAACAAAGTTACATGGGATTGCGGCCTGTTGTGACTCTCGACCTTTTTTACACCATCAAGGAAGTTAGATTTTGTGTTTACTGCCAGTGAGTTTTTCACAGAGACTGCTGTATGAAGGATACTCCAGGTCGATTGTTTGCAAACGGTAAGCCAATCTCACACAGGTTACCATGGGGACTTTCGCTGCTTGACTTCGGACCTTTTTCCACATCGCGACAAGCGAAGCTAGGATTGTTGTTTACTTAATGGTTTTCCACGAGACTACGATGTGCTCGGTCTTCCAGGTCGTTGTTGCAAAACGGCACATATCCTTAAACATGCCTGGGTTGACATGGGGATGGCTGCTTGACTCTCCGGAACCTTGTTCCCACAGCAAGAGCAATATAGGCTGTTGGTAGTAGCTGTCCACGAGTTTTTCCACGAGACTTGCGATGCATGGTCTCAGTGGTCGTTGTTTTTTCTTTGCAAATACATGGGGGTCTATATGATCCCTCAAGCTCCACGGTTTTACATGGGGATTCAGCTGCTTGCACTCTGACCTTTTGCCACACACGCAAAGAGACTGTAGTTGTGTTTACTGCCATGAAGTTTTCCTCGAGACTGCGATGCAGGTCTCCAGGTCGTGTTGCAAATCTTGGTAGTCATAGCCGAACAACAAGGTAGTACATTGGGGATTGCTTTGACTGACTCTCGGACCTTTTCCTCGACGCCAGTCATATAGAGAATCTAATTGTTGTTTACTTGCCCATGGTTTTCCACGAGACTTACGTGCAGGTACTCCCAGGTCGTGTTTGCAAACGGTTCATATCCTAACACTGGTTACATGGGCGCTGCGCTTGGACTCTCGACCTTTTCCCCAGAAGAGAATTAGATTGTTGTCCTGCATGAGTTTTCCACGAGACTACGATGTCCGGTCTCCAGGTCGTGTTTGCAAACGGTATCATCTATTCGCCAATGGTTGACATGGGGATGGATGCTTGGCAATCTCGAAATCGTTTTCCGACCAGCAAGAGAATGTAGATTGGTTGTTTACTGCCATGAGTTTTCCCCGAGATCTGCCTGGGGAGCCTCCGGTCGGTTGTTTGCAACGGTATCATATCTCCCCACCGGTTTACATGGGATGCTGTGGACTATCGAAACCTTTTCCACCGCAAGAGCATCTTAGATTGTGTTCGTGCCATGGCCGCAGTTTCACGAGACTATGCGATGTCAGGGTTCGCAGGCTCGTTGTTTGCCAAAGGTCTAATCATCAACACTGGTACATGGGGATGGCTGCTTGACTGCTCAGCCTTTTCCACCAGCACGAGAATGTAGTTGTTGTTACTGCCATGAGTTGCAAACGAGACGCGAATTGCACGGTCTCTGCAGGTTCGTGGTTGTGCAATACAAACGGTATCCTATCCTCAACGACTGGTTAATGGGGAGTGTGACTTGACTCCCGACCTTTTCCACCAAGCAAGAGTAATCTAGGATGTGTTATGCCACGGAAGGGTTTTCCACGAGATGCGGGTGCAGGTCTCCAGGTCGGTGTAGCAGAAATAGCGGTGGTATTCACTCTCCTCAACAGACATGATGACATGGGGATTGCTGAATTGCCACTCCGACACCTGTTTTCCACCACAAGAGGAATCTGAGATTGGTGCCTTATCCGGTCATGGTTGTGTGCACAGGATGCGGCGCTTGCTCGGCTGCAGTTCGTCTTTTGCAAACGGTATCATATATCAACAGTGGTTAGCCTGGGGATGGTGCGTGAACATCTCGACATTTCCACCAAGCAATGAGATCTACGATTGTGTTGTTTACTGCACTGAATTAGTTCCACGAGATCTACGGATGCAGGGTCTCCAGGCGTTGTTTGACAACGGTTTGTATCACTTATCCTGTCAGAAACAATGGGATACAAGGGGGATGGTGGCTCGTGTGTGACTCTAGACCTGTGTTGTCACACCATGCAAGTAGAATGTAGAGTGTTGTTTACTGCCATGCGTTTTACAACAGAACGAACTGCGCTGCTGAGAGTCTCCAGGCGTTTTTGCTAACGGTGCTTTAATCATTTATCCTCAACACAGTTACATGGGGATTGCTTGCTTGATCTCAGATGCCTTTTTCCACAGCAAGAGAATTAGATTGTGTTTACTGTCACATGAGTTGTTTCACGAGACTACGAGGCAGGTCTCCAGGTCGTTGTTTGCAAAAAACGGTATCTTATCCTCAACACTGGTGAAAATGGGGGATAGCTGCTTGACTCTCGACATTTTCCACAGCAAGAGGAACTGATGTGTTGTTTACTGCCATGAGTTTTCCACGAGACTACGAGATGGTCTCCAGGTCGTTGTTGCAAACGGATATGCATCTCCCTGCAAACAGCTGAGTTAGCTATCGGGGGACGGGCTGCTTGGCTCTCGACTTGTTCCCACACGAATGAGGGAGTATGGAGTAGATGTTGGTTTACTGCTGAGTTTTCCCACGAGACGCGATGAGGTCGAGGTCGTTGTTTGCAAACGGTATCAATCCTCAACATCGGTTTACATGGGGATTGTGTTGACTCTTCGACTCTTTTGGTCACCGCAGAGAATCTAGATTGTTGTTATGCGCAGTTTGAGTTTTCCACGAGACTACGATGCAGGTCTCCAGGTCGTTGTTTTCAAAACGGTATCATATCCTCAACAAACATGTTACATGGGGAGGGTGCTAGACTTCGCCCTTTTTCCACTCGCAGCAAGGAGGAATTCTAGATTGTGTTTACTGGCGCGGCATGAGTTGTTCCACGAGACTACGATGCACGTCTCCGGGCGTGGGTTGAAACGGTATTCATATCCTCAACAATGGTTTGCAAGGGGATGGCCTGCTTGACTCTCGCCCTTTTCCACCAGCAAGCGAATGTAGATTGTCGTTTACTGCCACGATTTTTCCACGGAGACTTGCGATGCAGGTCTCCAAGGTCGTTGGGTTTGCAAACTGGTATGCAGGAGCCTCAACCTGGGTACATGGGGAATTGCTGTTGCCTCCCGCCGACGCTTTTGTCGATACCGCAAGAGCAATCTGGTTAGTTGTTACTGCCAGGAGGGTTCCACTGGAGATCGTGGATGCAGGGTCTCCTAGGTCGTTCGTTTGCAAAACGGTATCATATCCTCCACACATGTTACATGGGGATTGCGTGCTGGACTTCGCGACCTTTTCACCAGCAAGAGAATCTAGATTGTTGATACTGCCATGAGGTTTTCCACGAGACTGCGATGCCCGGTCTCCAGGTCGTGTTGTGCAAAAACGGATCATATCGGTTCAACATGGTAACATGGGGCTGGCTGCTGTGACTCTCGACCTTGTCCACCAGCAAGGAATCTATGTAGTTGTGTACTGCGCAGGTTTTCGCCACGGACTACGAGGAAGGTTCCAGTCGTGTTGTTGGTCAACGGTATCATATCTGCAACAGTGGTACCATTGGGGATGGCTGCTTGACTCTCGACCTTTTCCACCGCAAGAGAATCTGGTTGTTTTTAGCTGCCACGAGTTTTCCACGAGGACTGCGATGAAGGTCTCCAGTCGTTGTTGCCACGATCATATCCTCAACACAGGTTATATGGGACTGGCTACTTGACTCTCGACCTTTTCGCCACCAGCAAGAGAATCTAGATTGGTTGTGTATGCATGTCGCGTTTCCACGAGGTGCTGCGATGCAGGTGCCGGTCGTTGTTTTGCAGAAACCGGTTATAATATCGTATTCAACACAGGTTACATGTGGATTGCTGCTGAATCATTCGATCCATTTGTTTCACCCCAGCAAAGAGGAATGTAGAGTTGTTTTCTGCCCTGGTTTTGCCACACGGACTGCGAGCGGTCTCCCCGGTCGTTGTTTGCAACAAGGTTATAGTACTTGAACCCTCATCGTGGAATGTAAACATGGGGGAATGATGCTTGCCTATCGACCACATTTTACACCTCGTCGTGAAGAGAATTCTGCGATTGTCTGCCTGTATGTCATATGTTTCTCCACGCGAGAACTGGCGATGCGGTTCAGGTCGTTGTTTGCAAATCCGGGTGTATCTATCCTCAACACTGGTTACATGGGGATAGGCTGCTTGACCTCGACCTTTTCCACGCAAGAAGCAATCTTAGCCTGTTGTGTCTACGCCATGAGTTTTCCACGAGGAACTACGCTGCAGGTTCCAGTTTGCGTGTTGCAACCGGTATCATATTTCAACACTGGTACATTGGGGCTGCTGCTTATCAGTTTNNGATTCTAGATGTTGTTTACCTGCCCGAGTTTTCCACGAGACTACGATGCAGGTTCTTCCAGGTCAGTTGCTTTCAACGTCTCATATCCTCAACACTGGTTACATGGGGATGGCTGCTTGACTCCCGACCTGTTTCCACCGCAAGAGATCTAGTGTTTGTTTACTGCCACGAGTTTTCCACGAGACTGCGATCGGTCTCCAGGTCGTTGTTTGCAACTGTATTCATATCCTCAACATAGGTTACATGGGGATGGTTGCTTTGACTCTCCGACCTTTTCCACCACAAGAGAATCTGATTGTTGTTTACTTGCCATGAGTTTCCACGAGACTACGATTCAGGTCTCCAGGTCGGTGTTGCAAACGGTATCATATCCTCAACACTGGTTACTGGGATGGCTGCGTGACTCTCGACCTTTTCCAAGCAAGAGATTCTAGATTGTTTGTTAACTGCCATTAGATTTCCACGAGACTACGATGCAGTCTCCAGGTCGTGTTTGCATAACGGTATCATATCCTCAACACAGGTTACATGGGGATGGCTGCTTGACTCTCGACCTTTTCCACCAGCAAGAGTAATTCTAGATTGTTGTTTAACTGCATGAGTTTCCACGAGACTGCGATGCAGGCTCCAGGTCGTTGTTTGCAAACGGTATCATATCCTCAACACAGGTTACATGGGGAGGGCTGCTTGACTCTCGACCTTTTCCCCCAGCAAGAGCTCTGGATTGTTTGCTGCACGGTTTCCACGAGACGCGAGAGGGCGCCAGGTGCAACGTATCATAGCCTCAACACACAGGACTACCTCCTTTCCACCGCAAGGAATCTGTTAAGGCCATGCGTGTTCAGGAACACGACAGGCTCCAGGGTATCATATCCTCAACACAGGTTACTAGGGGATGGCTGCTTGAACTCCCGAACCTTTTCCACAGCAAGAGAATATAGATTGTTGTTTACAAATGCCACGAGTTTTTTAGGGTCGTGTAGTTAGCTGGCCTAGAAGTTGCCTGCGGTAGCAGGATAGAAAAGCAAGTGGCAACTATCATGGTTGTTCTGGGAGCTGCCTGGAAGTCTGCTGTTCGGATGCAAGAAAGGAAATCACTGGCCACTACCGGGTTGTTAAGGCGCTGCGTAGAACCTGCTGATGGTAGAAGGAAGAAAAAGCAGTTGCCACTATCATGGTTGTTCTGGGAGCTGCCTGGAAGCTGCTGCTAGTAGCAAGAAAGAAAATCACTGGCCACTACCGGGTTGTTAAGGGAGCTGCCTAGAAGCTGCAGCTGGTAGCAGGAAATAAAACCTGTGGCCGCTACCAATGTTGTTCAGGGAGCTGCCTAGAAGCTGTAGCTGGTAGCAGGAAATAAAACCTGTGGCCGCTACCAGGTTTGACCAGGGAGCTGCCTAGAAGCTGCAGCTGGTAGCAGGAAATAAAAGCCGTGGCCGCTACCAGGTTTGACCAGGCAGCTGCCTAGATGCTGCAGCTGGTAGCAGGAAATAAAAGCAGTGGACGCTACAAGGTTTGACTAAGGAGGTTCATAGAAGCTGCAGCTGGTAGCAGGAAATAAAAGCAGTGGCCGCTACCAGGTTTAACCAGGGAGCTGCCTAGAAGCTGCAGCTGGTAGCAGGAAATAAAAGCAGTGGCCGCTACCAGGTTTGACCAGGGAGCTGCCTAGAAGCTGCAGCTGGTAGCAGGAGATAAAAGCAGTGGCTGCTACCAGTGTTGACCAGGGAGCTGCCTAGAAGCTGCAGCTGGTAGCAGGAAATAAAAGCTGTGGCCGCTACCAGTGTTGTTCAGGGAGCTGCCTGGAAGCTGCTGCAGGTAGCAGGAAATAAAAGCAGTGGTCGCTACCTGGTTTCTTCAGGCAGCTGCCTAGAAGCTGCTGCTGGTAGTAGGAAATAAAAGCAGTGGCCACTACCCAGGATGTTCAGGGGTAGCAGACTGTGTGGTAGGTGCACTTTTGATATTATACATCATGTACACCCAATCACGCAATAGCGGCAAGTCCTAAGCGCATCAACTATCGCTTGTGTTCAATGGAACACTCAGACTTCTTTCTCAAAATGCCATGTCCCGAGCGTGGGGGATTGTTACCCTTGCCCCAGCAGCCCTTGCACCATGTACAATTGTGGCCCTTGACAGAGACATCTACTCCCCCATGAGAAGAGCAAGGCCCACACTTGTTCACCCTCTTTGGGGGGTTTGGACGTGCACCCCCTTTTACGGATGGCATCGCAATTCCATGAGTGGTGGCCCCTGGCCTGGATGTTGCACCTGATGTCCTTGGAGGTTCAACAACAACTGTAGGAATCTTCTGCTGAACACCTGGTAGACGATCGTCAGGGCGCTGGAAGTCATCATCCCCTTGCAACAGCAACAACTTGGCGCTTTGCGCCTGCTGCATTGTCTTGATGTTCTGCTTGACAAACGACTCCAATGCCGGCACGGTCTTGAAGGACATGCTTCTGACCTCCTGCAGTTGTACCTTGGACAAGCTGCCTACCTGGGCGTTGAATGTCCCCATGAAGGCTGTGAAGTCGTACGAGTTTCCCTTTTGGAACTGACCCTGAAGCTGCCAAAACAGCTCTTGATCACTAGGCGAGAATGTGCTGTCGTAGAAGTCAGTCATGGTAGGCTGTCGGCCGCTTAACCTGATTCGCTTCAAGAAGGCAGGTGGAGAACGATGTTCACCGCTCCGCTTCGTAGAAGCATGAGGGCTCTTCAAAATAGCAGACTTGCTGGGGCCAGCTGACTTCTTGAGGCTGCCTCGTTGTGGACTTTCTGGCATTGTAGCAGCCGAGCTCTGTACCCTTTTGATAGGAATGAGGTCAAATCAGGGGTTATATATTGGATGGACAGGGATATGCAATATATACATAGATTGGCATTTATGTTCAGTAATAACAATCATAATTCCATAACATGCAGAACATAATGATGATAGAAAAGCCATTAGTAAAATGCAGGTACCTTCCTCCTCCTCCTCCCTCTCGTCATCATCGTCATCACCATCATCATCATCATCATCAAAAAGAGCAAGGACAGATCATACCAATATTGTATGATGGAACTTAGAAACCAATGCGAGTCGACTTACGGGAGAGTTTGCAAGTGCCTCCTGAATTGACGCACATCGCCGCCCAATCGACGAACACTCTGCATAGCCTCCGGCACCTCCACCTTGCCAGATAACACGGCCAGAATGAGGTTGACCATCATTAGCACCCAGACTCCACATTCTGTTGTGTCGGATCCATGTTGTAGGATAGGAGGGTCTCCAAGGGAAAGGCCCGGGTGCTCAAGGATGGCCTCCATCCCTGCATTCCATCCGACCAACCACTCGTGGATATCCAGAGATGAAAATTGGGCCTTTGTAGAGGGGTGAACAGAAGAGTTGTGGGGCGGAGACGGGTTGAGTGGGTCAATTTCTACAACAACAAGTTTGCCGTTGGACCTCACTGTAGCGACAAACGACCAGTGATATCCGAGCTCGGGTGGCAGCTTGGTGTTCACCATGCCAAGCCTAACTGCTGGCCTCTTGCCCGCCATCAGGCCCCGACTCACGGTCGTGATGTGAGCGGCTACACCGCTGACCTTGCACATTACATAGATGAAATCTGAGATGATACCATTGGACAACCATTGACCATCCTGAAGACCCTCTGGATGCCAGGGAGTCTGGTGGGCTGATAAGTGGGCTGACAGGGATGAAGCTACCTTATCCCAGACTAACCACGAAGTCATGGGGTTGTCATGTCGCAGATCAGCCTGATTCATCAAAGGGGAGGTGGTGACAAGGGCAGCAGATTGTGAGCCGTCCTCTCTCTTGATGGCTGCAGTCGACATTCGAGGTGACAGCAATGAAATCCCCAAGGCCTGGCCAGAGAGCTCCTCTGTTGTAGATGCACGCAAGGGTGAGGTGCCACCAACAAATGGCAAGGGCACTTGATACGCGGAGTGCTCACCCACTCCCTCACTTGCTGACTCTTGCTCCGTGACATCTGTCGGATCCAATACCCCCAGGGGTTTGTCCAGCAAACCGAAAGCTCTCGTTGGGGCTTGGTCAGAGCACCCTGTTGGAGTTTTTAAGAGGTGAGGTGAAAAAGCCTCCTCCTCTGCGTAGAAGCGTTCTTCATACGCCCGCATGCTATCTGCAGCTGGTTCGAGAACAGGTTCAGGTGGGGGAGATGTCAATGCCGAGAGCTCTACATACCCAAACTTCTCTCTTAGAGGGCCTGTCCTTGGGCGGGGCTGCAGGAGGTGTGCAAGCTTGGCTACTGTCAGCTGTAAGTTTCTCCCTCGCGCCCTTTATGGCGTACTGGATGACAGGGTTGAACTTAGCATCAGCGGGGTGGCCTTCTACCTGCAAGCATCATTTGAACCCTATTTAGTGATACTATATGAACTCAAGAGAGTACCAAACTGGACTCAATGGCTGAGACTTTGTGTCATTGGAATAAGATTGCCGATCTGGACGATATAGGAGGATCCTGTGATATATTTGGGGATTTAGAAGGAATCTGGGATATAATTGATAGGAAGATTAATCAATCATCATTGATCAAGATTGCTGTGGGAAGATCGAGGAAGATACATCAAGTAGACTTATCTTGATTTGGTATTGTTGACTGCCAATATCCCCTGGGTACCAAATGTAGTAAGCAGTGGTGAGAAGGATCAACAAGAAATTCAAATTGAATGTTACCTTCTGGGACCTGGACTTGTTGTAGTTATAGATACTGTCAGATGTCCGGAGAGTCGCCGTGTCAACACCCAGAAGACCGGTTCCGTTCTTGGTGACTGCGTTGCGGTTCAAGCTTCTGTTCACATTCTCATTCTTGCTGCTGCCGCGCTTGCTGAAGTTGTCCTCCTCGGTGGCAGTCTTCCTGGTGATGTACATTTGCATGCCATCAGGATCTGCAAAAACAAAATCACAGTTGGTTGAAATGTGACAACTATTTAGGTACCGTGATATGATACTGCACTCAAAGGACAACACAAAATAGGCTTACCGCTGAATCTTCCCTTCTGCGCTAGAGCTACCTGCTGCTCAAATACTTTCTTCATCGTTGATTGGAACAGAAATTCCCCGCTTGCTGCATCTTTGGCGCCCTTGAACATGTGAAACCACTTCACGAGCGCATACGCAATCTCTTCGGGCCTCTTGTACACCTGCAAGGAAAGAGCTCACATACTTTATATACTCACTTGTCGGGCACTTGCACTACTCAGAAGGGTCCAGGGATAGGGGAATGAGGAACCAACAGACTTATTGCATACGTCAAAGTTCTTGAAATGTCTGAACAGTAGTGTGTACAGCAGTGTAGAACAGTTTTGAAGTATAAGAATTTGACAGGACCCCGAACCCTACATTTGCCAGGCCCAAGATAACACTGTTCACAAGGTACCACCAGCGAACAGCCCCCCAAAACACATCTTACCCTCTTGACACCCAAGTCTGACCACAGAGAAGGTCTCAACTTTGCCCCCAGTACTTCCTCATCCGTCATCTTGCGAAACTCCTCCCGCTTCTTCAACTGGGGCAAAACTCGGATGCGATCACCATGGTCCCAGTGGAACATGGAGAGGGACAAGGCATTGATAGCCGGCCCTACGTCACAAAAGAGAATTGACAGCCAGGTTCAATGTTGGGCATGAGCGTGGATGGTGTTTGTGCTCCTCGAGCGCTTCTGGTTGCACAACCACAGCAATCAAGGGGTTTGAGGGAATACCCGGTGGTCATAATATAATCAGTCATCGGACTGAGTGCACTATGAGGAGTCCCAAATTAAGTTGATATCACAAAACAATACAATTCAGTTGACACGAATAGTGAGGGGGGAAAAACTGGGACGAGAGCTGTAAGTGAAGCTGGTAAATAGTTCAGTCACAGTACAAAGGATGCCCTTGCCTCATCGCCTTCCCAAGGCGAGCAACCACATGCAGGCAGTCTTCCCTAAGGCCGTCATCGCTTTGATTGAGGGGAGTGCGCTGGCCCAAGGTAGGAAATGCCTCCTTGAACGCGGCTCCCGCACATGCTGAGTTGTCGAGATATGCTAGAAGTGGTCCCTGATGCAAAAACAGAACACTAACGTTGACAACGTCAGTTTGATATAGTGAAAATTGGGCAGATGGGCATGGAAAGTAACTAACCCAACAAGCATATTTGCAACAAAATGCTAAGTGGTTTATAACCAGTCATGGACATACACATACATAGATATATGCAAGAAGGATAATTAAGGCATCCTAGAGCAATAAGTCACAGACTCACCGGTACACCGAGGAGCATATGCCTGTCATGCACCTTGCGCAGAAGAGTCTTCACCTCCCGAAGGGAGCATGTCTCAGTGCCAAAGTGTCCAATGCACAGCCCCTTCTCATTGCACACAGTAAGGAGCCAGTTGAACTTCCCTAAGGCACATAAGACACAAAACTAGTTGGGCGGGAGCGGGATATGGGACTTGGATGGACATCAAGCTATAATCAGAAGGAAAAGAAACCAAACAAGAAACCAACAAGAGGGATGGAATGCATACTACTTTTGTGACACTATATACTCACGTCCACGGACAAACTTGCAGACATAGGCCACGTGATCAATCGAGATGATCTCCGCTGTGTACGTTGCTTGAATGTCATCCTGTTAGAAACAAGCAAGTTGTAGTTAATTGGGATGGGTAGGAAACGTATGTAGCTCTATGTCTAGCACAGGCCACATGATGTGTATGAGCGCCACAAGCAAAGCCATTGGTGCAACCAGCCTTCTAAGTGCAATTCATTTGTAACATACCTGCAAAGCCAGACGCTCCCTGCCTTGGTACACGTACATGTCCCCAAATTGCTTAGAGTTGGGACGCCTGAGCTTGGCTTCCTCAAAATCTGCGACTTGGGCCACATTCGGATTTTTCTTCACCACAAAGCGATCCATGGGGCCAGATATATGTTGTCGATCCTTGAGGAAGACATTGAGCTCCAGGTATGCTAGCTCCGTGCGCTGCAGGCCCTCAACCTAAGTCAATAGTATTGGGCATAGTTGTAAGTACAAGGGAATGACATGTGATCTAAATAATCATATGATATGCACAACCACCTGACATAAAGAACCACTTGATATAGACAACCCCATGCCCAACAGCATTCACTTGAACCCACACACAAACAATGACACCTACTTCAATACAACGGATACCAAAAACATGTTTTCTTAAATACATGATGATGATGCAGCTGGTAGCAGAAAATATAAATCATCCACTATTATGGCATGTGTCCCCTCAAGTGCTACCATATGCCCATATGGCTCACCACAGTCCATGCACCCTCCCAACTTTCCACACAAACCCATGCACGAACAAGGAAAAAAAGAACTTGCCTGAAGGGCATGGAACTTTGCTTCCAGATCATTCAGCCCTACACCACGAGGGAACAAGAAGTTTGTCTCGTCCAATGCGGAGTGAGAGAACAAGGTGGTGCAGCCATCCACAAAGAAGAAGGGATACAGACGAAGCACCACTGCCTCAAAGTTCAGCTCAATGAAGCGATGCTCCAACGCATTGACCCCTACAACAAGACATAGTATGGTGGTTGGTACATGTACGTAAATCACATACAATAATGGCATTTGTCCCCTCAAGTGCTACCATATGTCCACATGTTACCCCCCACAGTCCAGGCACCCCTCCCAAGTCTCCCCCCTCCACCCACCCACCCACCCATAATGGCATGTGTCCCCTCAAGTGCTACCATATGTCCACATGTTACCCCACAGTCCAGGCACCCTTCCCAAATCTCCCCCCTCCACCCACCCACCCACCCACCCACACTCATACCACCTCCACCCCACCTACCCACCCACCCACACTCATACAACCCCCACCCCACCCACACACACATGCCCACCCACAAACACCACCTATCCATCATCATCATCATCAACCCCTAAAAAAAACCCAATATCCAACCTGATCCTTTGCGCCTGTCGTTGGGGTTTCCAGGGCATGCCTTGTTATTGCAGCAGAAACTGGAGTACAGCGCCTTGAAAGTGGTACCATCAGTGTTGAAGCCAGGCCGCAAACCGTTGTTGAACCCCTTACCCTCTAGCACACTGCGGAACCCCGATGTTGGGTCATGGCAATTAGGGCACCAAAGCTCCTTCCCTCCATTTCCGTCGCTGTGGCGAATGAGGGAATAGTGGTCCACCTAGGCAGTATTTATATGTGAATCAGAGAAGGTACTCTGTAGACAAACAAAAACAAGCATTTTCTGCATCTCATGCATGCATGCCCCTCACCCTTTCTCATCCAGCCATGCCCATGCACATGCAGTCATGCCCCTGCCCTTGCTCATGCTCATGCAGTCATGCAGACATGCCCAAGCCCATGCCCATGCACTCATGCCCCTGCCCATGCTAATGCAGACATGCCCATGCCCATGCAGAAATGCTCATGCCCATGCAGTCATGCCCCTGCCCCTGCTAATGCAGACATGCCCATGCTCATGCCCTTGCCCATGCTCATGCAGACATGCCCATGCCCATGCAGTCATGCCCATGCCCCTGCCCTTGCTCATGCAGTCAAGCTCATACCCATACCCATGCCCATGCACATGCAGTCAGGCCCCTGCCATGCAGTCATGCAGACCTACCCCTGCCCATGCAGTCATGACCCCTGCCCTGCTAATGCAGACATGCCCATGCCCTTGCCTATGCTCAACCAGTCATGCCCATGCTTATGAGGCCATGCCCCCGCCCATGCTCATGCAGTCAGTCTCCTGGACGATCTATCCAGACGCACCTGAGGCGATACTCGGTAGATAGTCACTAACGAATCTTGGATCACGCTCGGGTCGAGCGGCTTGCCAGTACGGAGAGTATATATCATTTGGCGAGCGAGTTCTTCTTGGGGGGCGCGAGTCGGGTGCAGGATAATGCTGCCATGCTTGGACTCATCGTACGCGGGTTCTAAGCGACCTTTGCGAAGCACTGGGTACCCGCTTGTTTGCTTCCATTGATCGCATATTGTCTTGAAGCGTCCATCGACCGCCATGTATCCCTATCTATGAGACGCGGCGTGGCGACGCCACGTGGTGACTGTAAGTAGAACAGGTATGAAGGCTGGGAATTAATTGGACAGCATCTTCTGAGTAGGGCTTGACGATTACATGCGCCATGCGGCAATTGCCATGCGTTTCATCACAGCGAGAGGCGGACTAGCAGTGAAAGGCCAATAAGGTGTTTCCGATGAGATGCCTTAGCAGTTCGAAGTTGAAATTGAATTCATTTGAAACAAGTTCGAGGAAACGTGTTGGACTGTGGAAAAGATGGGCCCGTTTGAAGGTTCGCAGTGGAAAAGTTTGAGGGCTTATGGAAAAGTTGCCCAGGCGGACTTTTGGCCTGGCAGTACAAAACTTTTCCATAAACCCCGAAACTTTTCCATACCTGGAAAAGTGCCCCGGGGTGGTGCCGGAACGGTACGCGGTACGGTCTCAACCTTAAAGTAACCGTATCGGTACAGTACAGCCGAGGACCCCTTGCCCTTGTCACTTATCAATGTACGCTGCACGTCGCAGGAACAGTCTACTTATGCTTAGACTTGCGCCGCTAGTGGGAAATGTGCTTATTCCCAACGGGTTAAGGGGTCCGGCTAAGCGACGGTTAAGTTCGGTTGGGAGGCCTTTAACGGGTGTTTGGTCGGAAACCTCTGGTCGGAAACACCATAAGTAAAGGTCCGGCTAAAGATCAACCGCCCCGGTTGGTGCACTGGCGCACCTCCCCCGCCATTAAGCTCGGTTAATTATAGGGGGGCCTGGTAAATTAGGGAATTCGCTCGGGTGACGTCGTCAAGTTGGTGTGTGCCGAGCGTACTCCTTCTGTGTGCAGTGGCAACGACATTGCTGACGAGGGTGCCCGCCCCGGTGCCCGCTATGCCCTCGATAACCCCTCCTCTTGTACCTTCGACTTCTCTATTTCTCACCTGAGCCACCTCCACAGCCTCCCAGCCTGGCCATGCTTCCAACCTCTACCTACGCCCTTCAACCCACACCCGCCCTACCGCCTTCTCTCCGACATCACGGACTCCCTAACAACCTTTCTCAATACCTATAGCACACACATGACCTTACCAAATTCCCCTTGCCCCTCAGTCGCTCGTGTCTTCTCCGCTGTACCCCCTTCATCCACCACTCTCGGCCCACCTTTTTGCCTCATGCTCCCACCCGAAGTTCGCTGCCCTCTACATTGCCCGACACAACGCCGCTGTCCTTCAAATCTATGACGCCATATGTGCTGGCTCCCTCGGCTGCTCCACATTCTATGTTGACGCATCCTCGTGAAACGCCCTCCCACTCGGTGTCTCCAACACCCGCCTACCCCCTTGGCTCCTCCCACACCTCCCACCCACTTGTGCATGCCTCCACCCTTGCTCTTGTACCCCTGTCGCCAAATTGTTTCAATCGATAGAGTTGTTACATAGTGAAGACTAAAGAGCAGATAGCTTATCATCGCAACTCGTGCGGCTATATAGAAAAGGAAGTCTTTAGGAAGGTTCCGAAGACACGTGCAGGCCATAGCTAGCCTATGGCCTGGCGGCAGGCACCCCGGGTCCTGGAGCCATAGGACCACGCGTGCGCTATGCCAACTCAGTGTCCGACTTAACGGACAATAACATCCCCCCCAATTCAAGGTATTCTTGGGTACAAGAATTCCTGGAATTAGCTGAGGGGCATAAAGAAAATACAGGAGTATAAAGGCTGACAGGGCTATTTAGATATGCTAACGGCTGGCAAGAGGGGCTGTAAATAATAAATTATTTGGGGCAGGATCCAAGGGGGCACGGCACATTGAGGGCAGGGATCTTTAGGTCAATGTCTGCTAGGGTAACAGGAGTCAGGAAGACTGCAGGGGAAAGCATGAAAGGAACTGGTAGTATAAAAGACTGACTAGCTGTCAGCAACTTCTTTAAGGTAGACGTCCCCCGCTGGCTCAGTTAATCAATCCAGATGGAGAGATAAGCTGAGGTACTTCCAAAGTCATCTATAAGGTAGCATTCACTCAGAGTCGACTACTAATATTATGGGGAGCTATGGACTATACTTAAGAGTCAGGGCAGCATAGGAGACAGGCTAAAGCACAGGAGAAGCTGCCTGGTAGCTGCCAATGGGGCTGCCAGGATGTCTGTCAGATAGGAATGATTCCCCCCATAATTTGGGATTACCCTAAATTAGAGAATTGCAGACATACTGTAGAAGCTAAGAGAGAGGTACTAAAGAACAAGAGGACAGCAGTACATGGGGAAGTACAGAGCATCACATTAATCCTAGAGTGTTCATGGCTAAAACAAGAATGTCAAATATGATAAGGTTAGGTACCAGATGCTGGGTATCCATCAAGGTCCAGCTGGGTGTGGAGTTTCTCCAGGAGGGTGGAGAAAGATGTTCTAGACATCTTTGGGGTGTCCAGCATGTTGATAAATGTGAAATCCATAGGGCTTCAGTGCATGCTGAGTTTGTTGACACACATTACTCTGCCCCCAGGATTCACACAGCTGATGGGGTGCATGAGCATCTTGGGCCAGGAAACCAGTACCCTTGCATGTGCTTGGACCATAGCTGCTTGTAGGCATATGGCCCACTGAATGGTGGGCCTGTCAGCTGTGGAGACAGTGGGGTATATGTGGACCATGTGCTGCAATCTGTTGACATGCTTGAGGAGGGGTCCACAAACTGAGAAGTGACTGTTGTGCATCTGTCTGCTGGGGAACTTGAACATTTCAGCAGCTAGAAGAGCAGGGAACTTGGTGGCTAGCTGGGCAATGAGGATGGGGACAGGCTGTCTAGGTTTGATGCTAAAGGCTCTAAGGGAGGAAGGGGAATTGTTGAGGGTAGTCAGCAGGGTTCCAAACTTGGTCTTGGAGAGGCCAGAGTTGTTCAAGAAATGGACTGGGTAGGTGTTCATGTTGACATGAGTTAGGGGCTGGTCAGGGGAGAGAGAAGTAGCTGAGGGAATCCATTGGTCAAATCTAAGGGCTTGGGAGAGCTCCTGTTGGGTGCAGGACCCTTGTCCATCAATAGGATAAGGACTCTCATAGCTGGTTCTGGCTTGGTCCAACAGGAGGTCCATCTCTCTTCTGGCTTGTGCTTCTGTCAGGTTACACAGCTCATCATGGGGAACAGTGGGGAGCCGCTGGCTGTAACTGTGGAGTAATCAGGGTCTGGGATGAAGTCATGGGATGATGTGGTATACAAGTCATCTTCCAGCAAGTCATGTTGGTGTGGTGAGAATTCCCCCCCATTGTCTGACTGGATCATAGAGGGAACGATGGATTGAACAAGGTCAGGCATGTCATCCTCACCAATTGCTGGAACTAGGTCTGGTAGGCTGCTAGAGCTGCTGGCATTGTCATGGGTAATGGTGCAACTGGCAGCAGCGTCATCATTGTAGCAGATGTGCTTGAGGTCTTGTTGGGTGACCATCATGATGACAGGAGGAATGGGTTTACAGGGGTATGGGGAAGGGGAAGGGTTCTTAGTGGTGCTAGTGATGTAGAGTCCATGCCGATTGGGGCATAAGAGAATACTCTTGGGGCCCTTGGCTGTGGGGAGGGAGAGAGTAGCAGCAACACTGGATGCATGGAATTGGAGGTTGGGGCAGAGTTTGTGTGCTGCATGTAGACTGATTATGTTGACCACAGTCAGGGGTGGAGCAATGAGCACGTCGTTGGGTGTGATCAGAGACCCAAGGTGACCCCTTATGTTGGCTTTTCCCTTCTGGAGGCAGAGCAGTGGTGATGCTCCAAGGTCTGCCAGGTGGAGACTAATAGGCTGGGGGAGATCCTGAATGTCATGCAAGATGGACGGGTTACTGGTGCAGTGGGAGTGGGCTGCACAGTCTAAAATCCACTCTGTCAGGAGGGCTGTCTGGAACTGGGCATGAGATGTACTGGACTGATCCTTATTTGCACCCTTATCATCATCATCATCATCATCAGAAGTGCCATCACTGGAAACTAGGTCTGGCATACACTCTTCTCTCCTAATATGACAAGCATCAGGATCAGGTGTGGGTCCAGAGAAAGCAGTGTCATCCATGGGAGCATGTGGGTCAGACAGGGGTGTGGACTTGCCTCTTGAATCAGCAAACTTGAGGGGCAGTGGGTTATCAGAAGTCAAGGCCATGAAGTTGTGCTCATCCTCATTGTCTGTGTTGGACTGGGAGGTGGAACAGTCATCATCTGCAACATGGGCATGCCCACGTCTGTCACGGCGGCCTCTGGGGGTCTCTGGCAGATGCTCTGCTGTCTCTCCTAGGTGACTTGGACTTGGTGGAGGACCTCTTGGCTGCATCCTTGGGGGGTGATGAGGATCCCCGACGTGCAGATGTGGATGAGAACGGTGGGGGCCTGTACTTCAGCTCTGTGGGGGGACTAGGGCAAGTGATTGAGTTGTGCCTATAGCCATTGCAGTTCCAGCATGTCATTTGTGTAGTTGGGAGACGGTCCTTCCTTGGGCGGCCTTGGAAGGCAGCAGCTGCCATGTGCTCAGTCTCTTCTGGGGAGATGCTGGAGTCAGAGATTTGGTTAGACACTTGGTACCTGATGATTTGGGTCTGGAAAGAGGCAAAATCAGGGCATACAGAGTTGTGAAAGGAGAACCTGAATCCATTGTATTCTGGACGAGGTGCAAGTCCTTGGACAATTATGCTGAGGAATGCAGGGATGGAGGTGTTGCTGACCCCATTCACTTGGGGAAGCAAGGTATATAGCTCATAACTGCGGGAGAGGTACGTTTGTACACTCGGGGAAAGGCCCGTTTTGCGCGGATATAGCGAATGGATTGATTATATGCGTATTTGTATTTTATCGTACCGATCAGGTGTCGTCAGGCTTGAGCCATGGTTCGGAAAGAGTGTATCTTTGCGACGGACCCATACCATCCCGTTCCACCCATATATTCGCGGATACAGAAGCTCGACCACTGTTACCTTGGTCGCTCATTAACTCGCGAGATGTACTACGCTCTCGTATGTGAAGGAAATTGCTGCGTATTGGCTCTCTTGGTGGCGATTCTCGCGTTCCTGCCGAGTGTAGCCCCTCATTCCAAGATCGGTAGGAAGCATAGACAGAGCTGAATGTGCTCGAACTGCGTAAATTAGAAATAGCATACCTCGAAAACAAGGTTTGTGTGAAGGCCTGTCGCCTGTTTTGCGACTGCCCCTCCTGTTGCGACAACGAACTGCTACTTCATTGCTTTGTGCGTGTGGCACAACAGGTACATCACGTGATTCGATGACGTGTCAGCTTCGAAGTAAATCTTCAAGGACATTTTCACTAAGCCACGCCACCCGAAATTGCAGCTGTGATGTTTACACCTCCCTCCCTGACGGCTGCCCCTTAGCGCCTCATGCCCGCAACAGTTGCGATTATCTTTTATGACTTGAACTCTTGTCAGCATTATTAATCTCTGTCTTAGTCCTAACTATCATTTTTTTCTGCAGCCCTCCAAGAAGTCGCAATTACGACGGCGAATTCATTCGCACCTGCACTATGCCCCCCCACCCCCCACCCCCACCCCCCCTCCCCCTCTCTGTAGTTAAGTTGGGGGGGGGGGGGGGGGGGGGGGGGGCGAGAAGACTTCAGTCCTGCGGCGATTTCTCCCGTTTTACAGCATAGGGTACCCGAGGGTACTCCATCTTCCTCCTCCTCCTAAGTAGTAAACGTCTTCGCTCCGTTCTCGCTACATTTCCGCCTGTCCGCTCCAAACAGTGATACGTAGCAACTAAGCACGCACAGGCGTACCTGTCGACCGACCAACGGACACTGTACCATGAAATCCATGATACTCCGAGGATCTACCAATGCGCGCGTGCAATCCCAAAGAACGGGCCGCACTCGTTCAGTTGGAGTGTTTGCATCCAGCAGCAAGTATGTTCTGATCACCGGTACGTCAGTGTGTGGGGGGGGAGGTCGGGGTTCAAGGTGGGGGGTGGTAGTGGCGGTCCATCTGTGTGGGTGGGTGGGGCCTGGGAGTAAGATGGATTAAGGTGGGGTGGTGATGGTGGTGGTCGATGTGTGTAATTGTGTGTGTGTGTGCTTGTTTGCCTGTGCTTGTGTGTGTTATGTTTGTTTGTGCTTGCATGTGTATGGTGTTTGTGTGCGTGTGTTTGTGTGCGGTTTGCGTGTTAGTGTTTTTCTATTTATTCTGTTGGTGTCTGTGTTTGTGTATTTATTTTGTGCGTGTTTGTGGTTAGTGTATTTATGTTTTTGTGTGTATGTGGTATGTGTATTTGTGTTAGTGTATTTATGTTTGTGTGTGTATGTGCATGCAGTTTGTGTTTCTGTGTATTGGGTACCAGAATGCACTTGCAGAAAGAACACTTACAAACACACGCAGACACACACACACACATCGACTTACACACCACCACACACACACCTCCCCCCCCCCCCCCCCCCCCCCCCCCCCTTGCTAGCCTCCTGATCAGTGCAATTAATAACGTACGTTCTAAGTATTTAGCGTGAAATTCCCTCTGAGCTTGATGAACCCAAGTGTTGAACTAGCACGATGAACCCCCCTGCGGAATGAAGGAACAACGGTACGGAAACGAATATTTGGCAGCCAACAGCCCTACTAAGGGTGCCCGGCGCCCAAAACTGAAAGTCAGATTTCTATCAGTGGCGCGAATCATTAGCCCTGCTATTTCGCAAGCCTTCATCCGCAATGATAATCAATAATCCCATAATTTTAATATTTGTGGGGGGAGCAGTATGGCTGTGTAGGATAACAGGAAGCACGGACCCAATACGTTGAAATGAAAGATCTAGCTCATGAAACCCTGAACGTTGATGTACCCTTGAACAACCCTATTCCGTTTCCATGATTGGCTCAACGAAATTTTCGATGATGGGCTCGTTGAAATCAGAAGGTGCAGGGTTTGAATCCCTACAGGAGCACTTCAGTGTTTGCGGTCGCTTTCAACCGCCATGGTAGCTTTGACCAGGTAAAGTAGCAGCTCGTTCCCTACCATGTAAGACGGGGATCCCTTAATACCACGCCCTACTAAGCGTTATCATTACTTCCAAGAATCCTGTTGTCCACACCAATGTGCTTACATTATGTAACGTACTCTGGCCTCATATGAGAGTGGTGCAGTCCTAGTGTGTACATGTATACACACTAGAATTAACGTTAATTAACTTTGATCACATTTAATTGAATGGAATAAAATCAAATTAAAATAACACAACGTTAAATACAATGAAATCAAAATCAATTAAAATCAATTGAATTAAGAATTCTGATAATTTCGCTCGGGACGCGCCTGAATTCTAGTGTCTACTTCTGTACAAGGCAGGGTTTTTCAGAACATACCGTTGCACGTCTCATACGCAGATTTCATAGGGTCCTCTACAATGCTAAGTAGTGGCTCAGTTGCTGTCATGCTGAGGTTATACATGGATCTCACTGCCCCTGTCTCCAGGTCAGAGTTCCTTTCTCCATATGAGTTCTTGAGGAACCTGTAGGCTTTAGCAGCAACGTTAGTGTTAGCTAGGACGGCCTGTTGGATGGGTTCAAAGCAATGCTTGAGGATCTCATTCAGGGCAACCGCGTTCTTTACCATGTTGATGGGGTAGGAAACAGCACGAGTCGCAATAGCTGCATTAGCATGGTCCACATTCGGATAATGAGATTCTTCCAGCGGGTATCCGTCGGCATCTGCTGGTTCATCTGCGGGGACAACGTCCTTCGCTGCCTCAATGGCAACGGAGATGCACCCAGGGTGGGACCTGAGGTGGCGGATGAGGAAGGGTCCAAACTTGTGCCATGGGACAGCAGGCGTGCCATCGAAGATGAGTGTAGGGGGCTTCGCTCCTGGAGTCGCCATGTTGTCTGTCGCGGCGCTGGGGTCTTGGGGTCTTGGTCTTCACACCGGGTTAATAAACCGGCCTGTGGGTAATCCGGGTGTGAAGCTGGTCGGGCTTCAGTCTTGGGTGTGCGGTTCGGAGGGAGTGGTGAAGGAGTGTTGACAACAAAGGGGGAACCAAATGGGTCCTGTTGGTCTGTAATTGTGGAGGTAGTAGCAGGAAGTAGGGATTGGGTGACGGAATTAGGGGGGTAGGGGGGGGGGGGTCTTCGAGGGTGTGCAGGGTTGATTCTCCGTGGCACAAGCAATCTTTATAGGATTGCGCAACGCTGTGTGTGATCTGATGAGTGTTCAACTCACGTCGAAGATCTACTCAGACTCCTAGACTGCGTCTACGTTTCGTCTTTGACGGATGGTAGAGACAACGGGAGAGTTGTGTGGGCAGTAGGCGAGGCAGCGCAGTATCAGCATGTATAGCGGTGCTCTCACGCGTTTTCTGACTTGGTGACTACTTATGTACTCCCTTAGAACTATCGGCTCTCCTGAGCCAGCTTCCCGTGGGACTGAGTCATCTTGAGATGACTCAGTGGCAGCTTCCTGTCACCTACGTCTCCGGTCTGATCTGTACCCTGTTAGGTTCCTGTCTACCGCCTCCTTTCACCACAGGTGCCCCTTTATGGGTCTCCTGTGTCTGTAACGTCATCCTTGTCTCCGTGTATAGATTGGTGCGTCTGTTCCGCTGCTTTAATCTACTGTCCACTCTACCGGAGTGATTTCAAGCTGATAGGTTACTGGGCTCCTCATCACTACCACTGCTTTGATAATGCAACTTCCGCGAGGGCCTCCTGCCGGCTTTGTGAAACTTACCAAACTTAATGGTGTTTCATGGGCTCGTGGGATCCGCAGTGTCATTGTGAGCAATGGATGCGACCGAATCCTCCCAACGGGGGTGAAGGTTCCTCTAGATTGGCTAGACGACTGCGCGCCAGCGGCCTCTGCTGCCGGAGAGGAGGGTCCTTCCGCCATCAAGGAAGTAACCCCCCCCGATCAATCCTCCAACTTTACGGTTCCTTCTCTCAATGTTCGACGCCTGTCCTCTGATGTTGAGGATGTCCTGATGAAGCTGTGTTGTGTACAGACACAGATCATCCGTTGTGCATCAGACCCGCAGCCTCATTGCGTCCCCTTCAATTATGATGAAGACTACTCTACTACTACTGATGATGAGGAGGACTTGAAGAGTGCTACGAGTGCTGACTTCGGTGGCGTGACCCCATCTGCTGCTGCCACTCGTGTCTTTGAGACTTCCGCTGTTTGGCCGGTGTATGAGCCTGCTGATCAGCAGATGCCTAATCGAGAGCTTTCGCCTGTGTATCAGCCTCAGCCTTCGTCGGCGCCTCCCTTTGAGCCTGTTCCCCCGGCTTACCCGGAGGTGGCTAAGCCCACTTTCTTGAAGGGCTTTGCTTCTTTTTCCTCTGCATCTGCCCCCATGGAGCGTGGCCTCCCTGGCTACCACACTCGCTCTCGCGAGGCTGCTGTTTCCTCTGCACGCACCTCTGCTGCTGGTGCCTCCCTGGACCCCCCTCCGCCTCCGCCGGTGGAGCTGCCTCCTGCCCCTGGCCCTCCTCCTATGCTATATACGCGGTCATGCGAATCTTGGGAGCATCTGCTCACTGGTGGATCTCCTCCGACTTTGAACTTGCGGGACTACCGCCTGATCAACCAGGATCGACGGGATGGTGAGTCCTTGAACCGCTCTTTGTACGGTCGGATGGATATGCAGGCTACAATGGCAAATGTTAGTGTGAAGCTGAGGCATCGCCGAGTGATGGCTTTCTCTGAGCTTGGTACCAGGTGTCGTTCTTTTCTTGGTCCAGTCACTTCTGGGATTCTGTATCCCCCAGATCATGGTGTTTCCTTTGGTGGTACGAGGCGTAGTGATCACGAGAAGCTTGGTTATCAGTTTGTGCGAGTGCCTGTCCCTCTGTGTCCTGTTAGCCCAGATTTCGAGCTGCTTATGAGTGTTGCGAGGTCCATTCCTGTGATTAGGAACATAGACGACCAGCGCGCTCTTGACGCTGGTCTTGCTGCGGAGTATTTCATGGACATTCGTAGGTCCTTGGCTCCTGTCCCTTCTGCGAATGGAGCTGGGTCTAATACCCTCATTCATGGTGAGTCTCGGTTTGATCCTGCACTGTTGGGGTTCAGTGCACTGCCTCTCGAACGTCAGGAGTTCATGTGTTTAACTATGATGCTCGCGAACATGGAGGACGATATGGTCAAGGTATACCAGGACTTTGCCACCCCTCGGGATATCCTTTTGGATATCCGGAAGACGCAGTCTGATGCCCTTGCCTCTAGAGTCCCTCTCATGCGTATCGAACTTCATAATGCGCACATGGGCCCTTCTGACCGTGTCGATGATTTCTTTCGCATGGTTCGCAGTCTGTGCACTGACCTCCGCAGTGCTGGACATCCTGTCACTCAGCGCCACGCCATGGAAACCATTGTGAATGGGATCCGTTTGATCCGATTTGAATCGCTGCGGATCCAGTACGGTATGATGTTGGCTAACAGACAGACTGTAGATTACTGGTCTTGTCTGGAGGCATTTTGAACATTGCTCTCCCCAGGTCCGACTCCAGGCATCCTGGTTGGTCCCGGGACGCTCCCCAGGTTCCTGCCAATGCTGCGTTTCAGCGTGGGCAGGGATCTGGTTCTCAGGGTTCTGGTTCCAACAAGCGACGTCTGGATTGCACTTGGGGCCCATGCCTCAGCAAGACGACCCACTCGGAGGATCGCTGTTTCACGAAGCATCCGCACCTGCGTAAGACCAAGCCTGGTGCACCGGTTACCAATCCGGTGCCCATGGCCTTGGCCCTTCCAGGTGTGCTTACTCCGCGGCAGCTGGCCTCCTTGCAGGCTCAGATTGATGGGTATGCTTTGGACAAGAAATAGGAGGTACGCTCTGTCCTTTTCTCTTGCACTGCGAAATTTTCAAATGTCTGCAGCCCGAGCCTGTCTGAGGGTGTCTGGCATGTTGATTCTGGAGCTGGGATGTCAATCACAGGTGATTTGTCTTTGTTCACTGTGTTTCATGCTTCTGAGACTGGGCCAGCAGTTAAATTTGGTGATGGTGTGGTTCAACGGTCTGTGGGTCAGGGTTCTATTGTGTTATGTAGTGATTGGTTACCAACACCAATCACTTTAACCAATGTTCTCTACATCCCACACTGTCCGGTGAACCTCATGTCAGTAAATGCTGTTGCCCATGCTCACAACTGCAAGATTTCTTTTGATAGTCTTAGTTGTACTGCCACACAGGGCTCTTCTGTTCTGTGGTCTTTCCCTGCCTCCAGTGATGGTGTGTACAAGTTTGCATGTAGGCCTTGTCACACCCCTCGTGGCCGTTTGTATGGTGCTGAAGATTATCCAGCTTTTGCTCTTGATGTTGATGAGGATGGTGGAGTTGTGATCCCTACCACTCCTGAATGGTTGTGGCATAGGCGGCTGGGTCACCCTGGCTATGATGCCATGCACAACCTTGTAAGGAAGGGTTTGGTTCAGAACTTACCCCTCACTCTCCAACAGGTGCAAAGACTGTCTAAGATCCCATGTGATGCTTGTCAGAAGGCAAAGGGAAAACGTATCCCTTTTCCTAAAGAAAGCAAAACTAGGATCCGTGCCCCATTACAACGCCTTCACTTGGACATCATGGGGCCATTTAATATTAGGGGCTTGCGTGGGGAGTTTTATGTTCTGTGTCTCACTGACCAATACTCTGGCTATGCTGAGGTCTTGTGCTTGAGAACCAGGGATGAAGCTCCCTTAGCAGTTCAAACTACCATCCTCAGATGGATGACTCAGCTGCATGGATTTGTTTTCAAGTGTCTTAGGTCTGACAGGGCTAAGGAATTTATAGTGAAGTGGTTCGAGGATTGGTTAGAATCGGTTGGTGCTGTGCATGAATTGTCCATGGCTTACACTGCTCAGCAGAATGCGACTGTGGAACGGTACAATGGGGTCCTTCAGAACGTAGCTAGGAGCATTCACTTGGAGTCTAAGCTCACTAAGTCCTTCTGGCCCTATGCCTTCCTCGCCGCGTGTTACCTACGCAACCGGCTGCCTAATCAGGGTGACAAGACTCCTTATGAGTTGTTCTTTGGGGTTCTACCTGATGTATCGTTATTGCGCGTGTTCGGGTGCCCATGCTATGTTACCTTAGTGAATGGGAAGAAGCGCAATAAGCTTGACGAAAGTGCGTTATCTGGTAGACTGGTTGGGTATTCTCTGGTGAGTAAGGGTTATTTTGTTTGGGTTCCTAAGTTGCGCCAGGTGGTAGAGAGTCGTGATGTGCTCTTCTATGAACAGTTTAGCTATAACTGTATCCCTGGGCTCTTTCCCTATGATGGATCTCAGTATTTTTCTCGCACCCCTGCCGCTATCATCGGTAAAGGGCTTGATACTACTGACAATGTCCTGGGCCCTTTACCAACCCCGATTGTTGACCGCTTTACTGGTCATGGGATGACGATGCGTCCCAGGCCAGGTAATGATGGTGCTGTATCGCGTGCGGCGGCATTGGGCCAGGGGGAGTCTGATGTTCCTTCAAGCTCTAATTTATTCGAATCTCAGGGGGTCGCCGGGCCTTCCTCTGCGCCACGTTTCGTCGGTGAAGTCGTAGGATTAGGACAGCCTCGGGTCATAGTGGAACCTAGTACAGGTCCACTGCCCACTAGTCGCCACCCCCCGTCCACCTATTCGGATAGCTCGCGGGAGTTGTTGATCACTTCACCCCCTGCTATACCTGGTGGTTTATACCGGACCAGGCATTGCGACGATGTGGCCGTCACAGATGATGTGAGTGATGACCTCGAACACTGGTCCGGGTCAGATACTGCGTATGGCTGGGGTGTTCCAGTGTACCCAGGCTTCGACGATTTAGAGGCAAAGGAGGCCGGCCTTGTTCAACCACGCATGAGTGCTGCGCTGGGGGCTTTATTACCGGTTACTGCTGATACTGCTGATATCCCCGCTGCCCATGTACAAGTACACTGCTTGTACGTGGGGGCTTTTATTTCTACCTCTACTGAACTCTCTTATAAAGCTGCAATGTTACCTACCAACCCAGACAGAGATCTCTGGCTGCAGGCTATGAAGGATGAGATGGCCTCCCTCCATGCTCATGGCACTTGGGTCCTCACTCCACAGCCTCCTAGGCAGAGGATTCTATCTGGCAGATGGTTATTTGTCAAGAAACATGGGGCTGATGGTTCTTTGCGTTTTAAAGCTCGTTTTGTAGTTCGTGGTTTTCTGCAACGTCCTGGGCTGGACTACCATGATGTATATGCCCCCGTCTCCTCTAAAGCAGGTCTTCGTGTGCTCCTTGCTGCCATCACTCATAGAAAAATGTTTGTGAGGCAGCTGGACATCAAGACTGCATTCTTGAATGCCAAGCTGGAACCTGGTCTGGACCTGTTCTGCTACCAGCCTGAGGGCTTTCATGAACTTGGTCCTGACAATGTTCCCCTTGTGTGCAAGCTAATTAAATCTCTTTATGGTTTGAAGCAGGCACCCAGGGCTTGGAGCAAAGATGTAAAGCAGGTTTTGGTTGCCCACGGTTTTACCATGTGCAAAGCTGAACCTGCTCTGTATTTCAGGAGGGATTCTACTGGTGGGTGGAGCTATGTCCTGACCTATGTGGATGACTTTATCTGTGCTTTTAGTGAGCTGCATAGGTATGCCTTGCTGATCAAGGCTATGGAAGCAGCTGGGTGGGAAGTCAAGGAAATGGGTGTACCTGTCCAGTTCCTTTCATTGGACATGACTTGTACACTGACGGCAGGTGTGTTAAGATCGACCTCTCCCAGCACTCCTACATTGTTGAGCTGGTGGAGCAGTTTGGTCTCACTGCTGCTACCAAGCCCAAGTTTTCAGTTCCCATGTCCAAGTGCACTGTCACTGATCCTCCTGGAGAACCTCTGGCCTCTAATAGCCAGTACCTCTCTCTTGTGGGGGCTTTGCTGTACCTGGCTACCTGCACAAGGCCTGATATTTCTTTTGCTGTTAGCTACCTGTCCAGGTTTTCTGCTCAACCCACTGCCCCCCTGTGGGCTGCAGCCAAGCGCTTGCTTTTGTATTTGAGAGAACATTCCCATCTGGGCCTCACTTACACTCACAGCCCTGGTTTCTCTTTTACTGTCTTTAGTGACTCATCCTTTGCTGATGATGGGTCTGACAGGAGATCTCAGACTGGCTATGCTGTGCTTGCTGGAGTCTGCCTTGTGAATTGGATGAGCAAAAGGCAACCCACTGTTGCTGTTAGCTCCAGTGAGGCTGAGTATCAGGCCCTGTCTCAGACTGCCAGGGAGGTGCAATGGTTGAAAAAGTTGAGAATTGATCTAGGGCTGCCTTGTGACCTGGTCACCATTCAGGGTGACAACTTGGGGTCCTTGAGCTGGGCCAATGACTGTCAGCTGCTCCCTCGCAACAAGCACATTGATGTCATCCATCACTATATCCAGGAGCTGGTGGAGGATGGCCAGGTGGATGTTGCCTATGTTAACACTAAGGACAACTGTGCTGACCCCTTCACCAAGCCCCTTGATCCTATGGTGTTCTGGCGTTTCATTCACATGTTTGGAATGACTGCTTCTCCTTAAACCAAATTTTTGGGTACATGTATTCTAGAATTTTGGTTACATGTATTCTGGAATTTTTGGTTACATTTAGAGTTTCTTTAAGTTATCATTGATTGGCATTAGGTTCCTATTCCCGGATCGGGTTTTCTATACCGTTGTTACCCGACTTTGATATTTAGTTGTCCTCTTATATCCACTTGGCAAATTTTGATTCTTTGCCTTGCTTCATACCTTCCCTTACACCCTTCGGGTTTCATTTGAAGTTTCTCTCGATTTTTATTTTTCGGAGTTCTTTGATTTTTTTTTTTTTTTTTAATTTGTTACATATAGTTCTATGTCACCAGTGCCATAGGTGGAGTAGTACTATTGTATGTCACCTGTGTCATAGGTGGAGTATCAGCATGTATAGCGGTGCTCTCACGCGTTTTCTGACTTGGTGACTACTTATGTACTCCCTTAGAACTAGCGGCTCTCCTGAGCCAGCTTCCCGTGGGACTGAGTCATCTTGAGATGACTCAGTGGCAGCTTCCTGTCACCTACGTCTCCGGTCTGATCTGTACCCTGTTAGGTTCCTGTCTACCGCCTCCTTTCACCACAGGTGCCCCTTTATGGGTCTCCTGTGTCTGTAACGTTATCCTTGTCTCCGTGTATAGATTGGTGCGTCTGTTCCGCTGCTTTAATCTACTGTCCACTCTACCGGAGTGATTTCAAGCTGATACGCAGGTTAGATTTCTCACGTGAATACGTAGACAATCCAGGGCCAAAAGCAGTACTCAAGCCGTCGAGCTAGTCTGAGGGAAAACTGTCACCTTGTGCAGGGCTGAAGATCCACTTGGCACGGGCGCTGGGGCGCTGTCTGCGGTTAGCGGTCGGGCCGATAACCTTTCAATCGATAGAGTTGTTACACAGTGAAGACTGAAGAGCAGATAGCTTATCATCGCAACTCGTGCGGCTATATAGAAAAGGAAGTCTTCAGGAAGGTTCCGAAGACACGTGCAGGCCATAGCTAGCCTATGGCCTGGCGGCAGGCAACCCGGGTCCTGGAGCCATAGGACCACGCGTGCGCTATGCCAACTCAGTGTCCGACTTAACGGACAATAACAAATTGCGCCCCGACATCCTCTTCCTTTCCGGTCTCTCCCCTTTTGACACCCCCTCCCACGACGCCACCCTCACCCCGTCAGAACTTTCCACCCTCCAAGCCGCCCACACTGTCTATCTCTGTGAACTCACATACACTTGGGACGCCCGCTATCATACCACCCTTGCCATTAAACGCGCTCAGCATTCCACCCTCCGTTCGGCTTTTCGCTGCTGGTTGGCGGGTCATCTCCCCGGACCCCATCATCCTCGGCTCCTTCGGTACCCTCTTCGCCTCCCTTATTCCCATTTTTCTTCTCTTGGTATCCATCCTACTGACACCACCCGCCTCCTCCACTCCCTCCACCTGCATGCCGTCCGATGCGTACATACCATTGTGTGTACCCGCCGGCGCATGGAATCTGCTACACACTCGTCCCACACTCCTTCTTCCGCCACCGGCTATCGTGGGGGGTACCGCCCCCCCTAGCCACCCCCCCGGTTTGATGGTGTTGGACAGCTTCCTTAATCACGCCGAATTGGCGTACTGCTTTTCTTTTCTTTTCTTAGCAGGGCTAGGCCAATGCAAAAAAGGGGAGATGGATGACAGAAATGCAGATAGTGCAAGGCAATGTTCGCTTGAAACGTTATAATCATAGTACCTAGTCTGTCCATGCATCAGGTAAACCCTCATCATCAGGATATGTACCGTATGTATTTTACAGTCCAATAGTAGCCAAATAGGTAGGGCTGTCAATACCGTACGGTATTTTAAATTACCGTACAATATATCGTAATATACCGTACGGTATCGATACCGTACGATATTTTTATAACTTTTTTGGGGAAAATCAGTATAAGACCAAGGGGATATAACAGGAAATACCGTACACACGTTCATACACTTCAAATCAAGTCAAATGAACCAATACTGAGGGAGATAGAAAAACACGGTTATATCGCGATATATTGAGTGCTGGTAATATAAGGAAGTTTCCAGCGGAATGCAAGTTTACGGTTCCATAGTCTACCCCAGCGGGCTTTAAGGATGTGGAATTTCGTTTTATGTTGGATAAGGGTTGAGGTCCAAAATTTGTTACTTGCTTGAGGAAGTTGGTGGGGAGTGTTATCAGCCCAGGTGGTTGCATAGATCCCTTTAAGAGGGTGTTGGCCAAGGTGGCAGCTAGTGGGCAGGTTAGAGGTGATATTGAAATTGAAATTGAAATTGTTACATCCGTGTAGAATCGTTACTCACTGGACGTGAAGTTAAGGACACCATAGCGTAAGCCGGAGCTAGCTATAGTCACCGTAGGACCATCTCAGTAAAAAGAATTACCACCGATGCCTGACCGGCAGGCACCGTAGCCACATCATGCCAGTGCAGCTTAATACGGGGGGGTTTTCACCCCGGTTGGGAAGCACCGGCACAATACAGCTGGTAAGACAAAACCTGAGAGGGGGGACGGTCTGTGTGCTAGTCCCCGGGTATCGACCTGGGGTGTGCTTCCATAAAGCGTCTGCACTGTAAAATACTCTGAAAGCTAGTGATGGTGTGGGAGTGGACTGTGTCCGCCAGTTTGAGGGCACATGATCTTTGAAGTCCAAGAGTGGTCATAGAAGTCAAAAAAGAGGTTGGAATAGTACAAGTTGTTCCAACGGTGATAACTTCGTAGTGAACACGGTATCCAGCTGATCTGAGGCCATTTACTAATTCAACATGCTGGGCGTGTTTAGTGATAAACTTAGTAGCATGGTTGGTATCAGAGCAGTATCCAAGCTCAAGAACCCAGAGTTCTTTATCAGACATACAGGTAGGAGAGTCTATGTCAGGTAGGACGGCAAGGTCAGGTCTCATTCTCTTCCAGTCCGCTACAGTAATAGTGGAGGGGCGTAGCCAGTCAGGGAGACGTTTGCCCAGGACCCCCCTGGGGAGGTCCTCTTCCTTGCCAGCGTCCATGATCATTCTGCGAGATCCCAGGGCTCCGGTGCAAATGGACTCGTGGATGAGTCGCACTGCGACGTCATGTCTCTTGATATAGAGCCCCTTGAAAGTCCGGTGTGTGCAGCCCGCCAGGATGTGGCCCGCTTCGTCCTCACAGGTGTGGCAAATGGGGCATAGGGAGTTCGTGGGGGGGTGAGTGCTGGTAATATAAGGGAGTTTCCAGCGGAATGCAAGTTTACGGTTCCACAGTCTACCCCAGCGGCTTTAAGGATGTGGAATTTCGTTTTATGTTGGATAAGGGTTGAGGTCCAAAATGTGTCACTTGCTTGAGGAAGTTGGTGGGGAGTGTTATCAGCCCAGGTGGTTGCATAGATCCCTTTAAGAGGGTGTTGGCCAAGGTGGCAGCTAGTGGGCAGGTTAGAGGTGATACCTTGTGTAAGGTTAGGTGCTAAAATTCGTGGGGGAATATCTCCCATGGGTGTGCGAGGAGGTTGAACTGTGGGCCAGTAAACATTGTGGCGGGGGATTTCCCCAGTGGTGTCAGTAAAATTGGTTAAGGTGGGGTGCTCAGCTGCTTTGCGTGCCAGAGTGTCTGCTCTGTCATTTCCAAGGATACCTGTGTGGGAACGGACTTTACAAAGAGTGGTGTGTGAGCCATGCAGGATGCGTTGAATGAGGTGTTTTTGAATTGATTGCAGTAATTCAGTATGAATAGAACGGGTTGTAGTGGTAGGGTCGTGAATCATTTTTTTTATAAGTTGAAGAGAGCAGAGGCTGTCTGTATGGAGGGTAAGAGATTTGTCATAATCAATGTTGAGAAGGGCTTGGTGGATGGCTACCAGTTCTGCCCGGTTGTTAGTTTTGGTGGCCCCTATTCTCCCAGGGTTGATGGTGTAACTTAGCCCTGCAGCCGGGACATAGACTGCAGCACCTATTTTGCTAGGATGCCCTGGTTTACCTTTTATTAGACTGCCATCTGTGTAGACCTGGAGGCCTGAGGAGGGGGTAGCTAGGTAAAGACAAGGGTGGGTAATGGTAAGAGGGGAGGGAGGAGGGTGTTGGTGGAGTGGAGTTTGCCAAGGAGTTTTGTAAGGGGCAGCAAGATCATCAGGGAGGAGCATCAGGGTGCAGGTAGGGCTGAGAGTATTTTCAGCATGGTCAGCACTGGCTAGGGCCCACCTTAGAGCTTGGTGTGCTTGTGTGGTGGAGTTGGGAACGTCCACCAGTGAGCCCCCAGTCCAGATGGTAAGAAAGGGGTCTTGGTTGGAGCCAAAGAGCTGGTCAGCAGGGCTGGTAGAGGAGAAGCTGGTGAGGCTTCGGTCGTAGCTAAGGGGGTTCGAAGTACGATGGTGAGTAATGCCCAGAGCAGCTGCTGCTTGGTAGAGAAAAGGAGAAAGAATGTTGGTGGCGGCAGGGGCAGCTCTGTATCTGGTGAAGAGGGCAGCTAAGTCTGTGTGGTATGTTCCTCCTTGAGTCAGTTGGTTCCATTTGGTAGGGTGGTGGTTTTTAAAATGGTCATAGTTTTGTTTTAGAGAGGTGAGTCTGTCGTTGGGAATGTGCCCAAGACAGTGACCAGTGGGGTTATAAAGATATGAGGCGTTGGTGTGTGTGTGTGTGGATTGGCCATCCAGAGTAGTGAGGATGCCTGTTTGTATAATGTAGGATGAGGGTGGTTGGATGTCCCAGTCTGGGTGCCTGTCGTGTGTGTCAATTTTCAAAAGTTTGTGAACAAGGTTATGGTTGTCAGCATTAAATCCTGGAGAGGTGGCCCATTGGCCTTGTTGCTGGAGGTTAGTGAGGTGGGTGTCCTTCCTGGGGTTGAGGTGTGTGGATATTGGGGGAGTGGTTTTAAAGGTGTGGGTTAGTTGGTCATATGCTGGTTGTCCCACTAGTTCAACAAGATGAGCCGCATGGTGAGATTGGGGTTTCCAATATATGGTGGAGGTAGTGGAGGTAAGAGGTGTGCTGTGGTGGATGCTGTATCCCATGTGTGTGTAGGAGTTGATATGGTCGTTGTGCATAATTGTTGGGGTCCATTGGACGTGGACAACGGTAGTGGTGGCAGGTTTGTCGTCGTTGTAAGAGCGCTTGCCCCGCCAGCTCGTTATGTGCAGGGCTTTGTACTGGGATCCGTAGGTAAGGTGGAGCAGGCGCGCCGGTGGTGCAGGTGCGCTGCTGTCGGGAAATGTCATGGCCTCGCGGATCCTGTCAGGATGTGAAGTGGGAGTTATTTTACATGCGCGGTAAAATTTAGAAGTGGAGAAGTGTCGAATCCAAGATTTGCACAAGTAGTGGCGTCCTGACCAGGTGGCATCACTGCTGGGGCAGCCCCATGCTTGGTGCGCGTGGCTGCCTGCGATCTGCGTGGGCCACGCCCACCATTGGTTTCCTTCCAGGTCCCCAGTGGGATCCGCCTCGTAGTCTGAATCAGTAACGGTGGCGTGAGGTTGGTAGCGCTGGGTAAGTGGAGTGGAGGGTTCGTTAGGAGCGGGAGATTTAACGTTGCCTGTTGTGTTCTGCGCAATTGCGTAACCAGGCGCAAGTTGTCGGTGAGAGAGAGGGAGTGGGTCAAAGTGTATTGGAGGACCGACGGTTTGGAGGGAAGAGAGGTGAGCGGTGAGGCGGTTCAGAGATCGTTTGTGGTGTTAAGTAATTTTGTGTAAGGTAATAAGGGAGAGATCTGTAGTGCTGATAAGGTGGGTTCCCATGGGGGTGACCAGGTCATGGTATGAGTAAATGTCCAGGTCATGAAATGGAGTCATGAGTGAGACAGGAATTGCCTGTGGGGGGAGAGGGAGAGAGTGTATGTTAAGTGTGTCAAGAAGTTCTGTGTCATTCCATTCCACACTGTCAAATGTGTGGGTTCCAAAAACCTGAGGATGAAATGCATATGTTTGAGTGCCCTTTTTATAATGATATTCGCCTCCGCTACCAGAAGCTGTTTACAGATATTTATAGGCATGTCCATGAGGATACCAACTTAACCGTATGGAATGTGGAATTCTGCGATTCCACATTCAGAACCTTTATGAATGGAAATGGCACTAAGTCTTTTTGGAGCAACCTAGCCGACTATCTTTCTACTTGTAGAAGAGCAAGACAGGAAGCCCTGGACTGCTTAGTGGCACCGTAATTTATCATCCCTTCTTTTCTTCTTCTTGTGACTTCTCATTTGTTAGCTTCTTACCTCCGCCACTGTAAGTGGTTGAGATCTGGGTCCGGCTCTAAGGGGTTTAATACCTACGCCACCAAAACGGTGGTTGGGAGTTTGGTTTGTTTGTCCTCGACACACCCCTGATGTAATGGGGTTTTTTGCTTTGTGGGTGCTTTTTCTTTTTGTTTAAAGCACAGAGTCTCATACACCCTCGCGGTGTCAAGTAGACTTTAACATGTAATGTAATGTAATGTAATGTAATTCCAAGAAATTATTATGTCAGATTTTTAATAATTTCCAGCTGGCGGGCTAGGGACATTTATTTAAGTTGCTTGCGGGAGAGAGAGAGAGGATCTAGAGTGGTCATGGTGGAGGTTGATTTGTTAAGAAGAGCCCTGGTGAGGATTCCCAGGTGACCTTGGTCGTTCATGGACTGGGTGAGGGCTGTTGCAGTAATCTGGGTATATTCGGTGAGTAGAGAGGGCACCCCTAGTCCTGCCTCTGTTTTGGGGAGGTGGAGTGCTCTTGTCGGAAAAGATCTAGGAAGGGAGCAGCAGAGTTTAACTGTTTTTAATACTGCTCTGTCAATGACATGAATGTCGGTTAGTGAGAAGGGGGCTACTATCATGGGGTATTTAATAGCTGCTCTGACACATTGTGAAATTATTCGTAAGCATTGAGTGGGGGTTGCCCTGTTTTTAGCTTTAGTGAGGATACTCAAGCCTTTGTTGTGAATGGTTTCAATAGTAGAGTGGAGTTGAGTTTTCCAATTTAGGGTAAGTGAGATGTGAACCCCCAAGTATTTGTAGGCTTGGTCTGGGGGCTGGTAGGTAGCATAGGAATTTCCTAAGGGATTTTTTTCTAACCTTTGTTTAAGAGTGTTGTTGTGAGTAGTTTGTGAGGGGTGTGATTTGTGGAGTATGCCACTGACCACACATTTAGTGGCGTTAAGAGGAATGCCCGACCAGATGCTACAAGTTTGGACTTCATTACCACATTGGAGACGGAGGTCCTCTGAGCTGCCGGGTAGGACGGCAGTGTCGTCAGCATACCCCAAGCTGCTAGTGTGATTTTCATCTGCTGTTTTGGGGGGTAGGGATGCTGCTCTGTATCCTCGTCCCCCAGAACGGAGCCATCTGTGTAGGGGTTCTAGAAAAATAATGAAGAGTAAGGGGGAGAGAGTGTCTCCCTGGATAGTGCCCCTGGTGATGGGGATAGGGGAGCCAGATGTATTGTTGAGGAGGATGTGTGTAGTAGAGTTTGTGTCAATTCCTTTAATAGTGTCTATAGTATCGTGGGTGTAACCCAAGCTGTGCATGATGCAAAGAAGTTTTTGGTGGTCAATCATGTTGAAAGCAGAGCTAAAGTCAAAGTAGGCAGCATAGAGGTCCTGGTGGAAGAGGGCAGCATCCTCAATGTTGTGGAGGAGGGTCAAGAGTTGTCTATAGGTACTTTTGTCTTTTCTGAAACCCTCTTGGCAGGCACTAAGAATGTGGTTGGTTTCAGAGTAGGTAGTAATAGTATTAGTGACAAGAGAGGTCCAGAGTTTGGCTACAGCATTGTTAAGGCCTATTGGCCTGTAGTTTTGAGGCAAGCAAGGATCTGATTTTTTGTAGAGCATGACTGTGTGTGAGGTTTTCCAGCAGTCTGGTGTTTCTCCCAGGATCCATACTAGCTGCAGAGAGGGGAGGGAGGAGGGTGTTGGTGGAGTGGAGTTTGCCAAGGATTTTTGGCAAGAGATTTAAGTTTCCGAGGGTAGGTGATGACAATGTCAGAGAGGGTAAGAGTGGGAGGTGGTGTGATAGTAGAGGGCTCCCAAGATGAGGAAAGGCTTTGCATGTAGTATGTCCATTGGTCAATAAAATCTGGGAGTTTAGGAAAGTAAGTAGCTTGGCTGTGGGGGTTGCATATAAGAATGAGATGTAGTTTTTGAGTGGAGGGTGGAGTGTGAGATTTGCTGCCAAGCCAAATTTCAGAGGTAGCATAAAATTCAGACTGTGGTCTAGAGTCAATATAGTGAATCCAGGAGTGATGGAGAAGAGTTTTGTAAGGGGCAGCAAGATCATCAGGGAGGAGCATCAGGGTGCAGGTAGGGCTGAGAGTATTTTCAGCATGGTCAGCACTGGCTAGGGCCCACCTTAGAGCTTGGTGTGCTTGTGTGGTGGAGTTGGGAACGTCCACCAGTGAGCCCCCAGTCCAGATGGTAAGAAAGGGGTCTTGGTTGGAGCCAAAGAGCTGGTCAGCAAGGACTGGTAGAGGAGAAGCTGGTGAGGCTTCGGTCGTAGCTAAGGGGGTTAGAAGTACGATGGTGAGTAATGCCCAGAGCAGCTGCTGCTTGGTAGAGAAAAGGAGAAAGAATGTACATTCTTTGTCCGCCATGTTGGTTGCGGCAGGGGCAGCTCTGTATCTGGTGAAGAGGGCAGCTAAGTCAGTGTGGTATGGTCCTCCTTGAGTCAGTTGGTTCCATTTGGTAGGGTGGTGGTTTTTAAAATGGTCATAGTTTTGTTTTAGAGAGGTGAGTCTGTCGTTGGGTATGTGCCCAAGACAGTGACCAGTGGGGTTATAAAGATATGAGGCGTTGGTGTGTGTGTGTGTGGATTGGCCATCCAGAGTAGTGAGGATGCCTGTTTGTATAGTGTAGGCTGAGGGTGGTTGAATGTCCCAGTCTGGGTGCCTGTCGTGTGTGTCAATTTTCAAAAGTTTGTGAACAAGGTTATGGCTGTCAGCATTAAATCCTGGAGAGGTGGCCCATTGGCCTTGTTGCTGGAGGTTAGTGAGGTGGATGTCCTTCCTGGGGTTGAGGTGTGTGGTTGTTGGGGGAGTGGTTTTAAAGGTGTGGGTTAATTGAGCATATGCTGGTTGTCCCACCAGTTCAGCAAGATGAGCCGCATGGTGAGATTGAGGTTTCCAATATATGGTGGAGGTAGTGGAGGTAAGAGGTGTGCTGTGGTGGATGCTGTATCCCATGTGTGTGTAGGAGTTGATATGGTCGTTGTGCATAATTGTTGGGGCCCATTGGACGTGGACAACGGTAGTGGTGGCAAGTTTGTCGTCGTTGTAAGAGCGCTTGCCCCGCCAGCTCGTTATGTGCAGGGCTTTATACTGGGATCCGTAGGTAAGGTGGAGCAGGCGCGCCGGTGGTGCAGGTGCGCTGCTGTCGGGAAATGTCATGGCCTCGCGGATCCTGTCAGGATGTGAAGTGGGAGTTATTTTATATGCGCGGTAAAATTTAGAAGTGGAGGAGTGTCGAATCCAAGATTTGCACAAGTAGTGGCGTGCTGACCAGGTGGCATCACTGCTGGGGCAGCCCCATGCTTGGTGCGCGTGGCTGCCTGCGATCTGCGTGGGCCACGCCCACCATTGGTTTCCTTCCAGGTCCCTTGTGGGATCCGCCTCGTAGTCTGAATCAGTAACGGTGGCGTGAGGTTGGTAGCGCTGGGTGAGTGGAGTAGAGGGTTCGTTAGGAGCGGGAGATTTAACGTTGTCCGTTGTGTTCTGCGCAATTGCGTAACCAGGCGCAAGTTGTCGGTGAGAGAGAGGAAGTGGGTCAGAGTGTATTGGAGGACCGACGGTTTGGAGGGAAGAGAGGTGAGCGGTGAGGCGGTTCAGAGATCGTTTGTGGTGTTAAGTAATTTTGTGTAAGGTAATAAGGGAGAGATCTGTAGTGCTGATAAGGTGGGTTCCCATGGGGGTGACCAGGTCATGGTATGAGTAAATGTCCAGGTCATGAAATGGAGTCATGAGTGAGACAGGAATTGCCTGTGGGGGGAGAGGGAGAGAGTGTATGTTAAGTTTGCCAAGAAGTTCTGTGTCATTCCAAGAAATTATTAAGTCAGATTTTTTATAATTTCCAGCTGGCGGGCTAGGGACATATATTTAAGTTGCTTGCGGGAGAGAGAGAGAGGATCTAGAGTGGTCATGGTGGAGGTTGATTTGTTAAGAAGAGCCCTGGTGAGGATTCCCAGGTGACCTTGGTCGTTCATGGACTGGGTGAGGGCTGTTGCAGTAATCTGGGTATATTCGGTGAGTAGAGAGGGCACCCCTAGTCCTGCCTCTGTTTTGGGGAGGTGGAGTGCTCTTGTCGGAAAAGATCTAGGAAGGGAGCAGCAGAGTTTAACTGTTTTTAATACTGCTCTGTCAATGACATGAATGTCGGTTAGTGAGAAGGGGGCTACTATCATGGGGTATTTAATAGCTGCTCTGACACATTGTGAAATTATTCGTAAGCATTGAGTGGGGGTTGCCCTGTTTTTAGCTTTAGTGAGGATACTCAAGCCTTTGTTGTGAATGGTTTCAATAGTAGAGTGGAGTTGAGTTTTCCAATTTAGGGTAAGTGAGATGTGAACCCCCAAGTATTTGTAGGCTTGGTCTGGGGGCTGGTAGGTAGCATAGGAATTTCCTAAGGGATTTTTTTCTAACCTTTGTTTAAGAGTGTTGTTGTGAGTAGTTTGTGAGGGGTGTGATTTGTGGAGTATGCCACTGACCACACATTTAGTGGCGTTAAGAGGAATGCCCGACCAGATGCTACAAGTTTGGACTTTATTACCACATTGGAGACGGAGGTCCTCTGAGCTGCCGGGTAGGACGGCAGTGTCGTCAGCATACCCCAAGCTGCTAGTGTGATTTTCATCTGCTGTTTTGGGGGGTAGGGATGCTGCTCTGTATCCTCATCCCCCAGAACGGAGCCATCTGTGTAGGGGTTCTAGAAAAATAATGAAGAGTAAGGGGGAGAGAGTGTCTCCCTGGATAGTGCCCCTGGTGATGGGGATAGGGGAGCCAGATGTATTGTTGAGGAGGATGTGTGTAGTAGAGTTTGTGTCAATTCCTTTAATAGTGTCTATAGTATCGTGGGTGTAACCCAAGTTGTGCATGATGCAAAGAAGTTTTTGGTGGCCAATCATGTTGAAAGCAGAGCTAAAGTCAAAGTAGGCAGCATAGAGGTCCTGGTGGAAGAGGGCAGCATCCTCAATGTTGTGGAGGAGGGTCAAGAGTTGTCTATAGGTACTTTTGTCTTTTCTGAAACCCTCTTGGCAGGCACTAAGAATGTGGTCGGTTTCAGAGTAGGTAGTAATAGTGTTAGTGACAAGAGAGGTCCAGAGTTTGGCTACAGCACTGTTAAGGCCTATTGGCCTGTAGTTTTGAGGCAAGCAAGGATCTGATTTTTTGTAGAGCATGACTGTGTGTGAGGTTTTCCAGCAGTCTGGTGTTTCTCCCAGGATCCATACTAGCTGCATGAGTTTGTGTATGGTGAGGTGCATTTCCTGTGGGAGGCACATAAGTAGTTCATTAGGTATGCCGTCTGGGCCTGTGGCTTTGTTGGTGGAGAGTTTCCTAATACAGTCATCATAGGTGGTTGAGGAGGAGAGATAGGTGTAAGGGGAGGCAGTGTTTTGTATGGAGTTGGCTGGGGTTTCAAGGTGATATTTATCCGTGTGTGTTTCCCATGGTGGGGGGGTGGCATGTCGTCTAAAGTCATCTGAGATGGGTGGTGTGGGAGGTGACATAAGTTTACCCATGTGTTTAGTCATAACTTCCAGGAGACCCTGGGTGCTGGTGCTAAGTGTGTTTGAGGATGCGTCCAGTAGAGCAGTGGGTGTATGTGTGTGATTTTCAGGAGAGAAAATATACCTGTGAGTTTGTCGTGCCTGTGTGCTGAGGCGGCGTCGGAATTTCTTGATGGAGGCGGTTGCTCTCTCCTCTTTGAGTGCAGCCTGCATGTTACGTAGTTCTGTAATACTTTATTTAATATCAGCAATTAGAGAGAGGCATTAGTCAGGGAGGAGTGAGTTTTGTAGGTGTTGTTGTATTTTAATTTTAGTGGTAGGTGAGTATGTGCCTGCCGTGTGAGGTGTGCTTCTAAGCTCCATGTATTTTTGTTGGTCAAGATGGTTGGAGGCTGTTCGAAGTGATTTAATGTGTTTAATATGGTAGTTAAGACGTCTGTAAGTTTTAGCTGTTTGCCTGGGCAAGAATGTGCCTGGTGTGCTAGGCTTAGTGGGGCAGGTGTCAGTCATGATGGAGAGAGCTTGGTGAAGAGTGATCATGAGATGATCTGCCATACATGCTGTAATGGTTTTCTGGCATGGTGGCTGTGAGTTCTTGTCTAATAGATTGAATGTGTGCAGATGTTTTATCTTCTCCCAGTAAAGTTTGTGCTATAGTCCAGGCTTTATTTATGTTGATGTGGCTGTGCTGAAATTGATGGAGAAATTCATTTGAAATTGCCTCTTTAGCTTTGGCCATGTCCTGTTGTTTGAGAGGAAGTTGCAGTTGGGGTGTTGGATTGTGAGGTGGTGTGTCCAGGTTGGGAGGGGGAAAGAGAGAGGAGGTAATTTGTTGTTCCAGGGTCAAGTGGTCAAGTGTGTCTCCCATTTGGTGTGTGGTTTCTGTCACCGTGGTTGCAGGTGGGGGGTTGATTAGAATGATGTCATCTATCCTGCTGCTGTAGGAAGTGTTGTCTGAGTAAGTATGGGGGCGTGGTGATGGTTGAATGTGAATTGGGTATTTATTAAGATGCTGATAGTGAGGCTGGTCCTCCAGGTGCTGGACTGTGTTGCTTCTATCAGTGAGGTAGTAAGCTGCATTCCAGTCTCCCCCTGCAATATAGTGGTGAGAGGGGTTCTGGGATATGATGTAGTGAATGTGTTCATAGATACGGGCTCTTTTGGCAGAGTCATTGCAGGGCATGTAGACGCCTAAAATGTGAGTGATGTTGTTAATAGTTTGATGAGTGAGATGACCAGCTATGTCAGTGGGGATTTCATGTTTAATTGGGTGGGTAGTAAGAGTCTTTTTTATGAGTGTGATAACTCCAGCTGAGCGGGTAGCAATGTTGTCTGCATTGGTAGCTTGCTTAATGGTTTCGCTGCTGTGATGGAAGTGGTAGTCAGAAAAGTCTTGTTTGATCATATTAATTATACCTGTGTTGTTGGAGATGAGTTTTGTTTCGGTGAGAATAGCAATGTCTGGCTCATAAGTTCGAATATGGTCATAGAGTGTTTCCCAGGATGAGAAGATGCCTCTGCAGTTGGAGGTGATAATGTTAGTGTGATATAGTGCAGTTTGCTGTTGTTGAACAGGATGTAAGGTAGTATGAATTATTTTAATTCTTTTCGTTGGCAGGGTTTTAGTAGTGGGTCTGAAAGGATCAGGTTTCTTGGTAGGAGGTTCTGCTCCAAAGATTCTGCATTGGCGAAACTTAGTGAAGTCAGGAAGGACGACTTTGCTAGGTATAGGGAGAGGTGTGTTGTGCATCTGATGTGTGCAGGAGTGTGAGCGTTTTGTAGTTAAATGATTTTTCTTTGTAGAGGATGTTTTTTGTTTTGATCTGGGAGGTTCCTCTTCTTCAGAGACTAGGTAAATAGTTTCTGTGAGGTCTTTTTGATTTAAAGAAGGAGGATCTATGAGGTCTTCGTGATCTGAGAAAGTGGAGTCTAGGAGAGTGAGATCTGGGAAGGTGAGAGCTGAGGAGTTGTCCTGATCTGGTAAATTGTGATCTGTGAGTTCTGCAGGCCATGGGGAATTAATGTGGTCCATACTGTAGGGAGAGTCAGGATGGTTGTGAGTGGGTGTGGTGCTACTAGTAGGAGATACCATGTCAACGTTCTGCAGCATAGGGTGGCCTAGTGTGTGGTTAATTTATGGTTGAAAGGGGTAGGATAGGAAGGAGGTTGGTGTTTTAGTAAGAGTGTAGATGTGCCCTTGGAGTTTGATCCAGTCTTGTGAGTGGAGGAGACTAGGGCCGTTGTGTTCAGAGTTCATGTCCCACCACTTCCCATTTATTTGCTTAATGGTGATAGCATGTCCATATCCACAGTTATAGTGGAGGATAAACCTTGAGCAGCTAGGAGGAAGTCGAGAAAGGATTTGCTGTTTTGTGCTGCCAGGCATAATTCCTGCAGAATAATGCCCAGATGTGTCTTCAGTTGTTGGTGTAGTGGTGGGAGGATGGGATGGGATGTATGTTTGTGAATTTCTGTGGCCAGTGAGAAAGCCTAAGTGAGATTTCCTTTTTGCCAGGTAGTAGTTGACTAAAGGGATTGTGTAGTTACCGGTTAGTTTGTTAAAACAGGTATGTTCTAGATCCCATTCATGTTGAGTGTAGTTAGTGACGTGTGTGTTGAGGTTTATGGAGAACTGTAAGACATCTTTGTAGTCCAGGGCCTTGTATCCGAGGTAAGCGTTAATAGAATGAATTTGACAGTGAGAGGATATTTGAGGTTCCCAATAACTAGAACTGTTTACAGAGGTGGAACGAAGTCTGGGGGTAGGTCTGCCTCCCCTAGGGGTTGTTTCCCAGGTGGGATAGGTCAAAGTTCTAAAGTCCTGAGTGAAGAGCTAGAGTTCTGCTTTGCAGAGGAATTAGAAAGAAGGAGGCTATTCACGGTTGACTTATCAATAGTGGGTGTACTGTGCTTGGTACACCCTATGATCCAACAAGTAGCCAGGAGGAGGAGAACAACCAGGGAGATGCTATAGGGTATAGATGCTATAGGTTATATGCTATAGGGTTGATTGTAAAGTTGGTTGTGAGCATAAGGACTTGCAACTTCGTCATTGATTAATGTTGTCGAGGACGACAATGCCATGAGGGGCACATCGGGACTTGCACCCACGCCATTTGAGGCTGTATTAATCGTCAGAGACGATGATGCCACGAGGGGCACATCGGGACTTGCACCCACGCCACGAGGGGCTGTATTAATCGTCAGAGACGACAATGCCACGAGGGGCATATCGGGACTTGCACCCACGCCGCGAGGGGCGGTATTAGTAGCCGTGAGAGGCTTAGAGAATATGGGGTTTCGAAGTTGGCCAATGAGTGTAGTGTTGAGATGTTTGCAGTTTATAAGATAGTGCGGTGTGGTAGCCATGGGAACGACGTATGCGGCGGTGTGGTGAGAAGGCGGGGAAGCGAGGCGGGGATTAGCAGCTTGTTTCTCGCGGCGGTTCGATTTCCTATCGATCTTACCTTGTTGCACCCTGTTTTGTTGAGCTCCCAATGAATACATGCTGGTGGCTGGGTAAGTGTAAGGTGCGAAGAAAGATAAGGGAGTGCGGAGAGAGACTGTTGAAGCGGCGGTGATATTCAAACAGTTGACAAAAAGAAGGGCAATGATAAGGTGGATGACAGAGTTCGTAGTAGGAGGATTTCGTCTGTCTTGTTTGTTCAAGATATTTTTTTATTGGTTAGGGTTGGGATGATTTTTAGGTTTGGCAGAACTTGGTTCAGCGTGGGTCCTAGGTAGATCCTTGGAGCTTTTGCTCTCAGCACGGATGCTGCCTGTAGGATCTTGTTGTCCGGGTTGTCCATTGAAAGATGAGGATATTTTAATGTTAGGGTGATCTGTCACTTTCGCAGATTTGGTATTGAGTGTGTGTACAGGGTTCCAAGCACTGGTGTTGGGGGCTTCGCATTCCCCTACCTCCCTCCTGCGGGGGCAATCTGCGTTTGGACTTCTCCAAGGTGCTTCTTGCCCGGAATCGGGATGCTTGGTCGCCGGCAGTTGTTATTGATCATTGGGGAGGAGAGGGGGGTTAGAGAATTCGGCAAATCTGGTTTGAGTGGACATCTCAAATCAGGAAAGTGCGCGAATTGATGATCATTGCAAAGCCTAGCGTCGTCGCATCCCGATTCCAGTCTCCGCTTATGCGGAGGAGAAGTAGCGCCTACGAAATGTGCTTCGGAAAAAGTGACCTGTCAAAAGTTTCAGACAGTTTTTTGATATATCGTACGGTACACGGTAAAATAAATATCGGGCGATATAAAGCTTGACAGCCCTACAAATAGGCTAAGAGACCTGTCCAACCGTGGCAGGAGGGGCCTCAGCCAGACAATGAGACAAACCATCCTCGACAGAGCCATCGTCACCAGCCTTTTCGCCATCGGTCCATGCATTAGACAGCCCCTCATCTAGCTCTTCATCCTCATCTGCCAGCCACTCGTCTATCATCAGGCTGTGCATCCACAACAAACTCCTCACCATCAGACTGAGTATCCTCATCAGAGCCATCGCCACCACCCTCTGCAACTCGCAAAATTCCCTCGCTAGCTGTCTTCTTAGCAAGTGCAGTTTCGTCGAGCCGAGGAAAATAGGACGAGATGAAAGGCTGCCCAGGGCGCGGTTGCAGGAAGGGAGAGCAGCAGAGAAGGGACGAAGAGGGGAGGGGGCACCATTAGGCAGGGAGACAGAGGGAGGAGCCCAGGAGCCAATCAAGGATTCCAGAGTCTTCCATGGCAATGTCTGAGTGCCCAAAGCTGGTTGATGATTCATCAACTCGAGGGCTGGAACGAAATTGAAAGTAAAAAAAAGAAAAGTCGGCGTGAAATAAGGAAGCTGCCCAAAGGGGATTACCCCCCCCCCCCCCCCCCCCCCCCCCCCCCCCCCCCCCCCCCAATTGTATATTGAAATTGAAATTGGAATTGAAATTGTTACATCCGTGTAGAACCGTTACTCACAGGACGTGAAGTTAAGGACACCATAGCGTAAGCCGGAGCTAGCTACAGTCACCGTAGGACCATCTCAGAAAAAAGAATTACCAACTACATCATACCAGTGCAGCTTAATACGGGGTTTTTTCACCCCGGTTGGGAAGCACCGGCACAATACAGCTGGTAAGACAAAACCTGAGAGGGGGGACGGTCTGTGTGCTAGTCCCCGGGTATCGACCCGGGGTGTGCTTCCATGAAGCGTCTGCACTGTAAAATACTCTGAAAGCTAGTAATGGTGTGAGCGTGGACTGTGTCTGCCAGTTTGAGGCACAGGTTCTCTGGAGTCCAAGAGTGGTCATAGAAGTCAAAAAAGAGGTAGGAATAGTACCAGTTGTACCAACGGTAATAACTTCATAGTGAACAAGGTATCCAGCCGATCGAAGGCCATTTACTAATTCAACATGCTGGGCATGTTTAGTAATAAACTTAGTAGCATGGTTAGTATCAGAGCAGTATCCAAGCTCAAGAACCCAGAGTTCTTTATCAGACATACAGGTAGGAGAGTCTATGTCAGGTAGGACGGCAAGATCAGGTCTCATCCCCTTCCAATCCGCTACAGTAATAGTGGAGGGGCGTAGCCAGTCAGGGAGACGTTTGCCCAGGACCCCCCTGGGGAGGTCCTCTTCCTTGCCAGCGTCCATGATCATTCTGCGAGATCCCAGGGCGCCGGTGCAAATGGCCTTGTGGATGAGTCGCACTGCGGCGTCATGTCTTTTGATATAGAGCCCCTTGAAAGTCCGGTGTGTGCAGCCCGCCAGGATGTGGCCCGCTCTGTCCTCACAGGTGTGGCAAATGGGGCATAGGGAGTTCGTGGGGGGGTGAGTGCTGGTAATATAAGGAAGTTTCCAGCGGAATGCAAGTTTACGGTTCCATAGTCTACCCCAGCGGGCTTTAAGGATGTGGAATTTCGTTTTATGTTGGATAAGGGTTGAGGTCCAAAATTTGTTACTTGCTTGAGGAAGTTGGTGGGGAGTGTTATCAGCCCAGGTGGTTGCATAGATCCCTTTAAGAGGGTGTTGGCCAAGGTGGCAGCTAGTGGGCAGGTTAGAGGTGATATTGAAATTGAAATTGAAATTGTTACATCCGTGTAGAATCGTTACTCACTGGACGTGAAGTTAAGGACACCATAGCGTAAGCCGGAGCTAGCTATTGTCACCGTAGGACCATCTCAGTAAAAAGAATTACCACCGATGCCTGACCGGCAGGCACCGTAGCCACATCATGCCAGTGCAGCTTAATACGGGGTTTTTTCACCCCGGTTGGGAAGCACCGGCACAATACAGCTGGTAAGACAAAACCTGAGAGGGGGGACGGTCTGTGTGCTAGTCCCCGGGTATCGACCCGGGGTGTGCTTCCATAAAGCGTCTGCACTGTAAAATACTCTGGAAACTAGTAATGGTGTGAGAATGGACTGTGTCCGCCAGTTTGAGGGCACAGGATCTCTGAAGTCCAAGAGTGGTCATAGAAGTCAAAAAAGAGGTAGGAATAGTACCAGTTGTACCAACGGTAATAACTTCATAGTGAACAAGGTATCCAGCCGATCGAAGGCCATTTACTAATTCAACATGCTGGGCATGTTTAGTAATAAACTTAGTAGCATGGTTAGTATCAGAGCAGTATCCAAGCTCAAGAACCCAGAGTTCTTTATCAGACATACAGGTAGGAGAGTCTATGTCAGGTAGGACGGCAAGATCAGGTCTCATCCCCTTCCAATCCGCTACAGTAATAGTGGAGGGGCGTAGCCAGTCAGGGAGACGTTTGCCCAGGACCCCCCTGGGGAGGTCCTCTTCCTTGCCAGCGTCCATGATCATTCTGCGGGATCCCAGGGCTCCTGTGCAAATGGCCTTGTGGATGAGTCGCACTGCGGCGTCATGTCTTTTGATATAGAGCCCCTTGAAAGTCCGGTGTGTGCAGCCCGCCAGGATGTGGCCCGCTCCGTCCTCACAGGTGTGGCAAATGGGGCATAGGGAGTTCGTGGGGGGGTGAGTGCTGGTAATATAAGGAAGTTTCCAGCGGAATGCAAGTTTACGGTTCCATAGTCTACCCCAGCGGGCTTTAAGGATGTGGAATTTCGTTTTATGTTGGATAAGGGTTGAGGTCCAAAATTTGTTACTTGCTTGAGGAAGTTGGTGGGGAGTGTTATCAGCCCAGGTGGTTGCATAGATCCCTTTAAGAGGGTGTTGGCCAAGGTGGCAGCTAGTGGGCAGGTTAGAGGTGATATTGAAATTGAAATTGAAATTGTTACATCCGTGTAGAATCGTTACTCACTGGACGTGAAGTTAAGGACACCATAGCGTAAGCCGGAGCTAGCTATAGTCACCGTAGGACCATCTCAGTAAAAAGAATTACCACCGATGCCTGACAGGCAGGCACGTAGTCCACATCATGCCAGTGCAGCTTAATACGGGGTTTTTTCACCCGGTTGGGAAGCACCGGCACAATACAGCTGGTAAGACAAAACCTGAGAGGGGGGACGGTCTGTGTGTGCTAGTCCCCGGGTATTGACCCGGGGTGTGCTTCCATAAAGCGTCCTGCACTGTAAAATACTCTGGAAAATAGTAATGGTGTGAGAATGGACTGTGTCCGCCAGTTTGAGGGCACAGGATCTCTGAAGTCCAAGAGTGGTCATAGAAGTCAAAAAGAGGTAGGAAATAGTACCAGTTGTAACCAACGGTAATAACTTCATAGTGTGACCAAGGTATCCAGAGGGCCGATCGAAGGCCATTTACTACATTAATTACATTACATTACATTTAAATGTTTAAAGAGACTTGACATTGGTCAGCACTAAGAATGTGGTCGGTTTCAGAGTAAGGTAGTAATAAGTTTTAGTGGACAAGAAGAGTCAGAGTTTGGCTACAGCATGTTAAGGCCTATTGGCCTGTAGTTTTTGAGGCAAGCAAGGATCTGATTTTTGTAGAGCATGACTGGTGTGAGGTTTTCCAGCAGCTGGTGTTTCTCCCAGGATCCATACTAGCTGCATGAGTTTGTGTATGGTGAGGTGCATTTTCCTGTGGGAGGCACATAAGTATTCATTAGGTATGCCGTCTGGGCCTGTGGCTTGTTTGGTGGAGAGTTCCTATAGTCATCATAGGTGGTTGAGGAGAGAGATAGGTGTAAGGGAGGCAGTGTTTTGTATGGAGTTGGCTGGGGTTTCAAGTTGATATTTATCCGTGTGTGTTTCCCATGGTGGGGGGGTGCATGTCGTCTAAAGTCATCTGAGATGGGTGGTGTGGGAGGTGACAATAAGTTTACCCATGTGTTTAGTCATAACTCTCAGGAGACCCTGGGTGCTGGTGCTAATTGTGTTTGAGGTGCGTCCAGTAGAGCAGTGGGGTATGTGTGTGATTTCAGGAGAGAAAATTACGCTGTGAGTTTGTCGTGCCTGTGTGCTGAGGCGGCGTCGGAATTTCTGATGGAGGCGGTTGCTCTCTCCTCTTGAGTCAGCCTGCATGTTACGTAGTTCTGTAATACTTTATTTAATATCAGCAATTAGAGAGAGGCATTAGTCAGGGAGGAGTGAGTTTTGTAGTGTTGTGTGTATTTAATTTTAGTGGTAGGTGAGTATGTGCCTGCCGGTGAGGTGTTTCTAGCTCCATGTATTTTTTGGTCAAGATGGTTGGAGGCTGTTCGAAGTGATTTAATGTGTTTTAATATGGTAGTTAAGACGTCTGTAAGTTTTAGCTGTTGCCTGGGCAAGAATGTGCCTGGTGTGCTAGGCTTATGTGGGGCAGGTGTCAGTCATGATGGAGAGAGCTTGGTGAAAGAGTGATCATGAGATGATCTGCCATACATGCTGTAATGGTTTCTGGCATGGTGGCTGTGAGTTCTTGTCTATAGATTGAATGTGTGCAGATGTTTTATCTTCTCCCAGTAAAGTTTGTGCATAGTCCCGGCTTTATTTATGTTGATGTGGCTGTGCTGAAATTGATGAGAAATTCATTTGAAATTGCCTCTTTAGCTTTGGCCATGTCCTGTTGTTTGAGAGGAAGTTGCAGTTGGGTGTTTGGATTGTGAGGTGGTGTGTCCAGGTTGGGAGGGGGAAAGAGAGAGGAGGTATTTGTTGTTCCAGGGTCAAGTGGTCAAGTGTGTCTCCCATTTGGTGTGTGGTTTCTGTCACCGGGTTGCAGGTGGGGGTTGATTAGAATGATGTCATCTATCCTGCTGCTGTAGGAAGTGTTGTCTGAGTAAGTATGGGGGCGTGGTGATGGTTGAATGTGAATTGGGTATTTATTAAGATGCTGATAGTGAGCTGGTCCTCCAGGTGCTGGACTGTGTTGCTTCTATCAGGGGGTAAGCTGCATTCCAGTCTCCCCCTGCAATAATAGTGGTGAGGGGTTCTGGGATATGATGTAGTGAATGTGTTCATAGATACGGGCTCTTTTGGCAGAGTCATTGCAGGGCATGTAGAACGCCTAAAATGTGAGTGATGTGTTAATAGTTTTGATAGTGAGATGACCAGCTATTCATGGGGATTTCATGTTTTAATTGGGGTGGGTAGTAAGAGTCTTTTTTATGAGTGTGATAACTCCAGCTGAGCGGGTAGCAATGTTGTCTGCATTGGTAGCTTGCTTAATGGTTTCGCTGCGTTATGAAGTGGTAGTCAGAAAAGTCTGTTTGATCATATTATTATACCTGTGTTGTTGGAGATGATTTTGTTTCGGTGAGAAATAGCAATGTCTGGCTCATAGTTCGAATAGGTCATAGAGTGTTTCCCAGGATGAGAAGATGCCTCTGCAGTTGGAGTGATAATGTTAGTGTGATATAGTTGCAGTTTGCGTTGTTTGAACAGGATGTAAGGTATTATGAATATTTTTAATTCTTTTCGTTGGCAGGTTTTAGTAGGGGTCTGAAAATCAGGTTTTCTTGGTAGGAGGTTCTGCTCCAAAGATTCTGCATTGGCGAAACTTAGTGAAGTCAGGAAGGACGACTTTGCTAGGTATAGGGAGAGGTGTGTTGTGCATCTGATGTGTGGCAGGAGTGTGGCGTTTTTGTAGTTAAATGATTTTTCTTGTATAGGATGTTTTTGTTTTTGATCTGGGAGGTTCCTCTTCTTCAGAGACTAGTAATAGTTTCTGTGAGGTCTTTTTGATTTAAAGAAGGAGGATTATGAGGTCTTCGGATCTGAGAAAGTGGAGTCTAGAGAGTGAGATCTGGGAAGGTGAGAGCTGAGGAGTTGTCCTGATCTGGTAATTGTGATCTGTGATTTCTGCAGGCCATGGGGAATTAATGTGGTCCATACTGTAGGGAAGTCAGGATGGTTGTGAGTGGGTGTGGTGCTACTAGTAGAATACCATGTCAACGTTCTGCAGCATAGGGTGGCCTAGTGTGTGGTTATTTATGGTTGAAAGGGGTAGGTAGGGGAGGTTGGTGTTTTAGTAAGAGTGTAGATGTGCCCTTGGAGTTTGATCCAGTCTTGTGAGTGGAGGAGACTAGGCCGTTGTGTTTCAGAGTTCATGTCCCACCACTTCCCATTTATTTGCTTAATGGTGATAGCATGTCCTATCCAACAGTTATAGTGGAGGATAAACCTGAGCAGCTAGGAGGAAGTCGAGAAGGATTTGCTGTTTTGTGCTGCCAGGCTAATTCCTGCAGAATAATGCCCAGATTGTCTCAGTTGTTTTGGTGTAGTGGTGGGAGGATGGGATGGGATGTATGTTTGTGATTTCTGTTGGCCATGAGAAAGCCTAAGTGAGATTTCCTTTTTGCCAGGTAGTAGTTGACTAAGGGATTGTGTAGTTACCGGTTAGTTTGTTAAAACAGGTATGTTCTAGATCCCATTCATGTTGAGTGTAGTTAGTGACGTGTGTGTTTGAGGTTTTATGGAGAACTGTAAGACATCTTTGTTCCAGGCCTTGTTCCGAGGTAAGCGTTAATAGAATGAATTTGACAGTGAGAGGATATTTGAGTTTCCCAATAACTAGAACTGTTTACAGAGGTGGAACGAAGTCTGGGGTAGGTCTGCCTCCCTAGGGGTTGTTCCCCAGTGGGATAGGTCAAGTTCTAAAGTCCTGTGAAGAGCTAGAGTTTCGCTTTGCAGAGGAATTAGAAAGAAGGAGGCTATTCACGGTTGACTTATCAATAGTGGGGTGTACTGTGCTTGGTACACCCTAATGATCCAACAAGTAGCCAGGAGGAGGAGAACAACCAGGGAAGATGCTATAGTATAGATGCTATAGGTTTATGCTTAGTGTTGATTGTAAGTTGGTTGTAGCATAAGGACTTGCAACTTCGTCATTGATTAATGTTGTCGAGACGACAATGCCATGAGGGGCACATCGGGACTTGCACCCACGGCCATTTAGGCTGTATTAATCGTCAGGACGATGATGCCACGAGGGGCACATCGGGACTTGCACCCACGCCACGAGGGCTGTATTAATCGTCATAGACACAATGCCACGAGGGGCATATCGGGACTTGCACCCACCGCCGCGAGGGCGGTATTAGTAGCCGTGAAGGCTTAGAGAATATGGGGTTTCGAAGTTGGCCAATGAGTGTAGTGTTGAGATGTTTGCAGTTTATAGATAGTGCGGTGTGGGTAGCCATGGGAACGACGTATGCGGCGGTGGGTGATGAAGGCGGGGAGCGAGGCGGGGATTAGCAGCTTGTTTTCTCCCGCGGCGGTTCGATTTTCCTATCGATCTACCTTGTTGCACCCTGTTTGTTGAGGCTCCCAATGATACATGCTGTGGCTGGGTAAGTAGGGTGCGAAGAAAGATAAGGGAGGCGAAGAGACTGTTGAAGCGGCGGTGATATTCAAAACAGTTGACAAAAGAAGGGCAATGATAGGTGGATGACAGAGTTCGTAGTAGGAGGATTTCGTCTGTCTTGTTTGTTCAAGATATTTTTTATTGGTTAGGGTTGGGATGATTTTTAGGTTTTGGCATAAAACTTGGTTCAGCGTGGGTCTAGGTAGATCCTTGGAGCTTTTGCTCTCAGCACGGATGCTGCCTGTAGGATCTTGTTGTCCGGTTGTACCATTGAAAGATGAGGATTTTAATGTTAGGGTGATCTGTCACGTTCGCAGATTTGGTATTGAGTGTGTGTACAGGGTTCCAAGCACTGGTGTTGGGGGCTTCGCATTCCCCTACACTCCCTCCTGCGGGGGCAATCGGCGTTTGGAACTTCTCCAAGGTGCTTCTTGCCCGGAATCGGGATGCTTGGTCGCCGGCAGTGTTTATTGATCATTGGGGAGGAGAGGGGGGTTATAGAATTCGGCAAATCTGGTTTGAGTGGACATCCTCAAATCAGGAAAGTGCGCGAATTGATGATCATTGCAAAGCCTAGCGTCGTCGCATCCAGCTATAAAAGTTTTTTTTTTAAAATTTTTAAAAATTTTATTTAAAAAAAAATAAAAATTTTTTCATAAAAAAAAACAATTCTTCATAAAAATCTTTTTACAAACACAACAGAAAACAACCATCCCCACTTACATTTCTTCAACCTTCCACTATTTTTTTCTTTTTTTTCAAGAATTTTTTCATTTTTTTTTTTCACCCACACACCTACACTCCCTTTTTTTTTCCTAACAACTCTTTCGGCCACTCCCCCCCACTTTCACAACAAACTTTTTTACAAAACTTTTTTTCTTCCCCTTCCCCTTAATTTTTTTTTTCCTCCAGTTTACTTTACGTTTTCTCCCACTTTTTCACCCCCCCCCCCCTTCCCCCCCCCCCTTCATCTTTCCTCTTTCACCTTCTTTTTCTTCTCTTTTTTTTCCATTTCACCTCCCCCCCTCTCTCCCACCCTTCCAGTCCCCCCCCTTTTCTTTTTCTTCCTCTTTACTTTCTTCCCCACATTTTTCCCCCCCCCCCCTTTCCCCCCCCCCCCCACCCCCTTCTCCCCCCCCCCTTTTCTTCCTTTTTCCACCCCCTCCCCCTCCTTTTCACAAACGCCTCCCCCCTTCCCTTTCTTTCCCTTTTTCCCCCCCCCCCCTTCCCCTCCCCCAACCCTTCTTCCCCCCTCCCCCCTTTTTTCCCCCCCTCCCCCCCATTTTTCCTTCATGAAAAGGATTCCCGTCTCCGCTTCTGGCGCGGCGCCGTCTCGCCTCCATCCCTGTGCTTCGTCACCCTTGCCCTTCCACCGTTTCAGCCCGATTTTTTTGCTCTCTCGTCCGTCCCCCTTTCCCCTCCTCTCAGGAGGCTATATAAAGCTTGACAGCCCCACAAATATGCTAAGAGACCTGTCCAACCGTGCTAGAGGGGGCTCAGCCAGACATGAGACAAACGCATCCTCGACAGAGCCATCGTTCACCACAGCCCTTTTCGCCATGTCCATGCATTAGGACACAGCCCCTCATCTAGCTCTTCATCCTCATCTGCGCCCAACTCGTCGATCATCAGGACTTGCATTCCACACAAACTCACGCACCATAAGACTGAGTAATCCTCATCAGAGCAGATCGCCATCCCCTCTGCACCGTCGCAAAATTCACTCGCAGTAGCTGTCTTCTTAGCAAGACAGTTTCGCGAGCTGAAGGGAAAATAGGACGAGTATGAAAGGCTGTCCGCAGTGGCGCGGTTGCAGAAGGGAGAGCAGCAGAGCAAGGGCGAAGAGGGGAGGGGGCAGCCATTAGGCAGGAACTGGTCTTCGGCGAGTTGAGCCAACTGATTGCGCCCCACATTTCTAAGGATCTCCAAGAGTCTTCTTCAGGGCCAATGTCTGCGCTGGCCCAAAGCTGGTTGCTGATTCATCAATCGAGGGCTGGAACGAAATTGAATAGTAAAAAAGAGAAAATGCGGCGTGAATAAGGAAGCTGCCCAAAGGGGATTACCCCCCCCCCCCCCCCCCACACCCCCCCCCCCCCCCCCCCCCCAATTGTATCATTGAAATTGAAATGGAATTGAAATTGTTACATCCACGTGTAGAACCGTTACTCACAGGACGTGAAGTTCAAGACCCATAGCGTAACCGGAGCTAGCTACAGTCACCGTAGGACCATCTCAGAAAAAGTAACTTACCAACTAACTCATACCAGTGCAGCTTAATACGGGTGTTTTCACCCCGGTTGGGAAGCACCGGCACAATACAGCTGGTAAGACAAAACCTGTAGAGGGGGACGGTCTGTGTGCTGTCGCCCGGGTATCGACCCGGGGTGTGCTTCCATAAAGCGTCTGCACTGTAAAATACTGAAACTAGTAATGGGTGAGCGGATGTGTCTTTGCCAGTTTGAGGCACAGTTTCCGGTTGTGTGTGTGGATTGGCCACCCCAGGTAGTGAGGATGCAATGGTTTGTATAAGTGTAGGGGACTAGAGGCTGGTGAATGTCCAGTCCTGGGATGACTGTGCGTAGTGTAGCGTCAATTTTCAAAAGTTTTGTGCAACAAGGTGTATGCCGTCTAAGTCAGCATTAAATCATGCCGAAGAGGTGCGCCCCATGGCCTTGTTGCGGGAGGTTTTAGTGAGGGGGATGTCCTTCCTGGGGTGAGTGTGTTGTGCGTTGTTGCGGTGGTGAGTGCAGTAAAATGTGATGGATTAATTGAGGAATATGCTGGTTTAAGCTCCCAAAAGGCGGCAAGATGAGACCGCATGGTGAGCATGAGGTTTCAATATATGGTGGAGTAGTGGAAGAGATAAGAGGTGTGCTGTGGTAGGATGCCTGTATCCAAGGGTGTAAAGGAGTTGATATGCAGTCGTTGTGCATAATTGATTGCGGACCCATTAGGACTGTGGACAACGGTAGTAGTTGGTGGCAAGTTTGTCGTCGTTGTAAGAGCGCTTGCCCCGCCAGCTCGTTATGTGCAGGGCTTATGTACTGGGATCCGTAGGTAAGGTGGAGCAGGCGCGCCGGTGGTGCAGGTGCGCGGCTGTTCGGGAATGTCATGGCCTCGCGGATCCTGTCAGGATGTGAAGTGGGATTTATTTTATATGCGCGGTAAAATTTAGAAGTGAGGGAGTGTCGAATCCAAGATTTGCACAAGTAGTGGCGTGCTGACCAGGTGGCATCACTGCTGGGGCAGCCCCATGCTTGGTGCGCGTGGCTGCCTGCGATCTGCGTGGCCACGCCCACCATTGTTTCCTTCCGGTCCCCAGTGGGATCCGCCTCGTAGTCTGAAGCAGTAACGGTGGCGTGAGGTTGGTAGGCGCTGGGTGAGTGAGTAGAGGGTTCGTTAGGAGCGGGAGATTTAACGTTGTCCGTTGTGTTCTGCTCAATTGCGTAACCAGGCGCAAGTGTGTCGGTGGAGAGAGGAAGTGGTCAGAGTGTAGTATGGAGGACCGACGGTTGGAGGAGAGAGAGGTGAGCGGTGAGGCGTTTCAGAGACGTTTGTGGTGTTTAGTAATTTTGTGTAAGGTGATAAGGGAGAGATCTGTAGTGCTGATAAGATGGGTTCCCATAAGGGTGACCAGGTCATGGTATGAGTAAATGTCCAGGTCATGAAATGGAGTCAGGAGTGAGACAGGAATTGCCTGTGGGGGGAGAGGGAGAGAGTGTATGTTAAGTTTGTCAAGAAGTTCGTGTCATTCCAAGAAATTATTATGTCAGATAATTTTAATAATTTCCAGCTGCGGGCTAGGGACATATATTAAGTTGCTTGCGGGAGAGAGAGAGAGGAGGATCTAGAGTGGTCATGGTGGAGGTTGATTGTTAAGAAGAGCCCTGTGAGGATTCCCAGGTGACCTTGGTCGTTCATGGACTGGGTGAGGGCTGTTGCAGTAAATCTGGGTGTATTCAGTGAGTAGAGAGGGCACCCCTAGTCCTGCCTCTGTTTTGGGGAGGGTGTTGTGCTCTTGTCGGAAAAGATCTAGGAAGGGAGCAGCAGAGTTTAACTGTTTTTATATCTGCTCTGTCAATGGACATGAATGTCGTTAGTGAGAAGGGGGCTACTATCATCGGGTATTAATAGCTGCTCTGACACATTGTGAAATTATTCGTAAGCATTGAGTGGGAGTTTGCCCTGTTTTTAGCTTAGTGAGGATGCTCAAGCCTTTGTTGTGTATGGTTTCAATAGTAGAGTGGAGTTGAGTTTTTCCAATTTAAGTAAGTGAGATGTGAACCCCCAAGTATTGGTAGGCTTGGTCTGGAGGCTGGTAGGTAGCATAGGAATTTCCTAAGGGAATTTTTTCCAACCTTTGTTTAAGAATGTTGTTGTGAGTAGGTTGTGAGGGGTGTGATTTGTGGAGTATGCCACTGACCACACATTTAGTGGCGTTCAGAGGAATGCCCGACCAGATGCTACAAATTTTGACTATACCACATTGGATACGAAGGTCCTCTGAGCTGCCGGTTAGGACGGCAGTGTCGTCAGCATACCCCAAGCTGCTAGTGTGATTTTCATCTGCTGTTTTGGGGGGTAGGGATGCTGCTCTGTATCCTCGTCCCCCAGAACGGAGCCATCTGTGTAGGGGTTCTAGAAAAATAATGAAGAGTAAGGGGGAGAGAGTGTCTCCCTGGATAGTGCCCCTGGTGATGGGGATAGGGGAGCCAGATGTATTGTTGAGGAGGATATGTGTAGTTGAGTTTGTGTAAATTCCTTTAATAGTGTCTATATATAGTGTCGTGGGTGTAACCCAAGCTGTGCATGATGCAAAGAAGTTTTTGGTGGTCAATCATGTTGAAAGCAGAGCTAAAGTCAAAGTTGGCAGCATAGAGGTCCTGGTGGAAGAGGGCAGCATCCTCAATGTTGTGGAGTAGGGTCAAGAGTTGTCTATAGTTACTTTTGTCTTTTCTGAAACCCTCTTGGCAGGCACTAAGAATGTGGTTGGTTTCAGAGTAGGTAGTAATAGTGTTAGTGACAAGAGAGGTCCAGAGTTTGGCTACAGCATTGTTACGGCCTATTGGCTGTAGTTTGAGGCAAGCAAGGATCTGAGTTTTTGTAGAGCATGACTTTGTGTGAGGTTTTCCAGCAGTCTGGTGTTTCTCCCAGGATCCATACTAGCTGCATGAGTTTGTGTATGGTGAGGTGCATTTCCTGTGGGAGGCACATAAGTAATTCATTAGGTATGCCGTCTGGGCCTGTGCTTTGTTGGTGAAGAGTTTCCTAATTCAGCATCATAGGTGGTTGAGGAGGAGAGATAGGTGTAAGGGGAGGCAAGTGTTTTGTATGGAGTTGGCTGGGGTTTCAAGGTGATATTTATCCGTGTGTGTTTCCCATGGTGGGGGGGTGGCATGTCGTGTATAGTCATCTGAGATGGGTGGTGTGGGAGGTGACATAAGTTTACCCATGTGTTTAGTCATAACTTCCAGGAGACCCTGGGTGCTGGTGCTAAGGTGTGTTTGAGGATGCGTCCAGTAGAGCAGTGGGTGTATGTGTGTAATTTTCAGGAGAGGAACATACCTGTGAGTTTGTCGTGCCTGTGTGCTGAGGCGGCGTCGGAATTTCTTGATGGAGGGCGGTTGCTCTCTCCTCTTTGAGTGCAGCCTGCATGTTACGTAGTTCTGTAATACTTTGTTAATATCAGCAGTTAGAGAGAGGCAGTAGTCAGGGAGGAGTGAGTTTTGTAGGTGTTGTTCTATTTTAATTTTAGTGGTAGGTGAGTATGTGCCTGCCGTGTGAGGTGTGCTTCTAAGCTCCATGTATTGTTGTTGGTCAAGATGGTTGGAGGCTGTTCGAAGTGCTTTAATGTGTTTAATATGGTAGTTAAGACGTCTGTAAGTTTTAGCAGTTTGCCTGGGCAAGAAAGTGCCTGGTGTGCTAGGCTTAGTGGGGCAGGTGTCCGTCATGATGGAGAGAGCTTGGTGAAGAGTGATCATGAGATGATCTGCCATGCTGTTAAGGTTTTCTGGCATGGTGGCTGTGAGTTCTTGTCTAATAGATTGAATGTGTGCAGATGTTTGATCTTCTCCCAGTAAAGTTTGTGCTATAGTCCAGGCTTTATTTATGTTGATGTGGCTGTGCTGAAATTGATGGAGAAATTTATTTGAAATGGCCTCTTTAGCTTTGGCCATGTCCTGTTGTTTGAGAGGAAGTTGCAGTTGGGGTGTTGGATTGTGAGGTGGTGTGTCCAGGTTGGGAGGAGGAAAGAGAGAGGAGGTAATTTGTTGTTCCAGGGTCAAGTGGTCAAGTGTGTCTCCCATTTGGTGTGTGGTTTCTGTCACCGTGGTTGCAGGTGGGGGGTTGATGAGAATGATGTCATCTATCCTGCTACTGTAGGAAGTGTTGTCTGAGTAAGTATGGGGGCGTGGTGATGGTTGAATGTGAATTGGGTATTTATTAAGATGCTGATAGTGAGGCTGGTCCTCCAGGTGCTGGACTGTGTTGCTTCTATCAGTGAGGTAGTAAGCTGCATTCGAGTCTCCCCCTGCAATATAGTGGTGAGAGGGGTTCTGGGATATGATGTAGTGAATGTGTTCATAGATACGGGCTCTTTTGGCAGAGTCATTGCAGGGCATGTAGACGCCTAAAATGTGAGTGATATTAATAGTTTGATGAGTGAGATGACCAGCTATGTCAGTGGGGATTTCATGTTTAATTGGGTGGGTAGTAAGAGTCTTTTTATTAGGGCTAACTTAGCTGATAGCCCTATTAGGGCTAATTTTGTCCACCGGTAGCCCTACAGGACGAAGCCTACATATGCATCTTCACGCTTGTTACAAACCGAATCAGGATTTCCCAGATATGAAAGCATCACCTAGAGAAATTCTAGGAATCAGAAGGGGGTGATTTAGCTTCAGCTATAACTCATATCATATGATATCATACTCGCCTTTGGTCAACATCATATGATAAGTTGGTCCGTATACCGTACACGCCTTAAGTATTGGCAAGACTAAGTATTGGCAAATGTCGTTTCCCCCCCAAAAGTGGGTCTCAGAAAAGCATGGCAAAACTAACTTGGCACAGGGGTCTATGGCTCTGACTGTCTCAAGCTCAGACTTGAGATCCAGTTAGCAAAGGGTCTTACGTAACTGTAACATTTCCTTGTCACATGTTCATCAAGTAGTATGCCCAAGCTTGCTGTAAAACCATGTAAAAATTCAAATCAGGAACAATACACTTGCTAGGGCTATGTAGCCAGACCGGTACATGGCTCCAGCCATCCTAATTGCAGGCTGGAGCCATGTAACCAAGTTCAAGGTCGAGTACATGTTTACAAAGTAGTCTGCCCAAGCTTGCTGAAAATAAAACCATGTAGCAATTCAAATCAGGAACATTTAACTTGCTAGGGCTTAATAGACAGAGTACGATGGTAACCGTAACTTGGCAAAGGCCAACCACCTGGAGTGGTCTCAACCTGGGTCCCTAATCCGGTTTGGCAAAGGGTTGTTTGCCAAACCGTTTGCCAATACTGAAGGCGCATACAGTACATCACACATTCACATCTAAGCCTGTTTATAAAATTAAATTCTAACTTAAGCCTGCTCTTCATCACTACTCGATTCTGCAAAGGCTCCCTTAGATATAGCAGCCACCCCCCTGCCGGCCCCCCTGCCTGTCCCAAGCCCCCCTCGCCCAAGCCCCCCAAGCCTACCACGTGCCGCCAGGCCCCCCCCGCGCCCCCTTGGGGCCATACCGAAGCTAATGCTCATTCCGGTAGAGGGGATGGGGGGCGCAGGACAACCCCCTTCAGGTTCCGAGGGCAATGGAGGGGGGGCCTCGGGCGGGGGCGGGGGCGGTGGACAACCCCCTTGGGACCCCGGAGGGGGTCCTGAGGGTAATGGGGGGGCTTCAGTCGGGGGGGCAGGCGGTGGTGATGGTGCTGCTGCAGTGGGGATTTGCTGATGCTGCCAAGTCTGGTTGTACTGCTGGTCGTACTGCGTTGTACCCTGCCACGATTGCTGTGGCTGGCTACTGTACTGCTGCTGTCCGTAAGCCTGAGCCGGCGGTGCAGACCATGATCCAGCTTGCGCATGCACATCTGGAGGCAGAGGTGCTTGCCAGCTGCCGTTAACAGGAGCGGCGGTGCTAGCTATCCCCTGGGCTGAAGACCAGCCAACAGCTGTGGACGCACTAGAAGGCGGAGGGGGGGCTGCACCCCCCCCAATGGAGGCTGGGGCAGGATTGGGCTTTGCTGCTGCACCCCCGCTGGCTTTTGCTGCTGCGGCTGCAGCTCGAGCAGCCCTGCAGTGTGTGTACGTTGGTATTGGTGTTGGTATAGTCTTTTGCTTTTACGGCGGTGGCGGCTCGAGCGGCCCTGCAGCGCGTGTGTGTGTGTGTGTGGTGCGGGTGTATGGTTGGAGGTGGTGCAGGGTTGGCTTTTGCTTTCGCGGCGGTTTGTGTTTGTGTGTTCGGTGTAGGTGGCGGTGTTGGTGCAGGGTTGGCTTTTGATTTTGCTGCTTGTGTTTGGTGGTGCTGGTATTGGTGGTGGTGTTGGTGCAGGGTTAGCTTTTGCTTCTGCTTTTGCTGCTGCTGCTCAAGCAGCCCTGCAGTGTGTGTAAGCGTATGTTTGTGTGTCTGCTTGGTGTTGGTGTTGATGTTGGTGTTGGTGTTGGTGTTGGTATTGGTGTTGGTGCAGGGCTGGTGTTTGCTGCTGCACCCCCAATGGCTTTTGTTGCTGCTGCTGCTGCTGCTGCTGCTGCTACAGGAGCTCGAGCAGCCCTGCAGTGTGTGTAAGCGTATGTGTGCGTGTCTGCTTGGTGTTGGTGTTGGTGTTGGTGTTGCTGGCAGTGTTGGTGTTGGTGCAGGGCTGGTGTTTGGCGTTGCACCCATACTTGATTCTGCTGCTGCTGCTGCGGCAGTGGTAGCTCGCGCGGCCCTGTAGTGTGTTTAGTTGTGATCGATGTTGGTGGCGGTGTTGGTATTGGTATTGATGCTGGGTTGGATTTTGGCATTGCACCCACACTTGCTTCAATTGCTTCTGTATGTGTAATTTATGTTGGTGGTGGCGGTAGCTTAAGCGGCCCTGCAGTGTGTGTGGATGGATGAGAGTGTGTGGTGTTTGTATTGGTGTTGATGCCGGGTTGGCTTTTGGCAATGCACCCACACTTGTTTTTGCTGCCGCTGCTGCTATGTGTGCTGACGTGTGTGTGTGTGGATGATAGTGTGTGGTGTTGGTGACTGTGTTGATGCGTGGGTGCGTGGGTGTGGGTGGATGGATGGGTGCGTGTATGTGTGTGGTGTTCGTGGCTGTGTTGATGCCGGGTTGGCTTTTGGCGTTGCACCCACAATTGCTTCCGCTGCAGCTGCTGCTGTGGTGGTAGCTCAGGGGGCCCTGCAGTGTGTGTGTGTTTGGTGTTGGTGGCGGTGTTGGTATTGGGGATGATGCAGGGTTGGCTTTTAGCGTTGCACCCCCATTGGATTTTGCTGCTGCTGCTTCGGGAGTACTGCAGTGTGTGTGTGTGTGTGTGTGTGTGTGTGGTTTGGGTGTGTGATTGATGCTGGTTTTGGTGTTGGTGTTGGTGTTGATGCGTGGTTTTGGTGTGTGTGTGTGTGGTGCGTGTGTGTGTGTGTGGTGTGTGTGTATGTGTGTGTGGTGTGTGTGTGTTTGATGGTGTTGGTATTCGTGTTGGCGCAGGGCTAGATTTTGCTTTACGGTGGTGGCGGCTTGAGCGGCCCTGCAATGTGTGCGTGTGATTGGTGTTGGTGTTGGTGTTGGTGTTGATGCCGATTGGCTTTTGGCGTTGCACCCACACTTGTTTTGCTGTTGGTGTTGGTGTTGGTGTTGATGCCGATTGGCTTTTGACGTTGCACCCACACTTGTTTTGCTGCGGCTGCTGCTGCTGCTGCTGCTGCTGTGGTTGTAGCTCAAGCGGCCCTGCAGTGTGTGTGTGTGTGTGTGATTGATGCTGGTGTTGGTGTTGGTGTTGATGCCGATTGGCTTTTGGCGTTGCACCCACACTTGTTTTGCTGCGGCTGCTGCTGTTGCTGCTGCTGTGGTGGTAGCTCAAGCGGCCCTGCAGTGTGTGTGTGATTGATGCTGGTGTTGGTGTTGGTGTTGATGCCGATTGGCTTTTGGCGTTGCACCCACACTTGTTTTGCTGCTGCTGCTGCTGTTGCTGCTGCTTTGGTGGTAGCTCAAGCGGCCCTGCAGTGTGTGTGTGTGTGTGTGTGTGATTGATGCTGGTGTTGGTGTTGGTGTTGATGCCGATTGGCTTTTGGCGTTGCACCCACACTTGTTTTGCTGCGGCTGCTGCTGTTGCTGCTGCTGTGGTGGTAGCTCAAGCGGCCCTGCAGTGTGTGTGTGTGTGTGTGTGTGATTTATGCTGGTGTTGGTGTTGGAGTTGATGCCGATTGGCTTTTGGCGTTGCACCCACACTTGTTTTGCTACAGCTGCTGCTGTTGCTGCTGCTATGGTGGTAGCTCAAGCGGCCCTGCAGTGTGTGTGTGTGTGTGTGTGATTTGTGTTGGTGGCGGTGTTGTTGTTGGTGTTGATGCCGATTGGCTTTTGGCGTTGCACCCACACTTGTTTTGCTGCGGCTGCTGCTGTGGTGGTAGCTCAAGCGGCCCTGCAGTGTGTGTGTGTGTGTGTGTGTGTGTGATTGATGCTGGTGTTGGTGTTGGTGTTGGTGTTGATGCCGATTGGCTTTTGGCGTTGCACCCACACTTGTTTTGCTGCGGCTGCTGCTGTTGCTGCTGCTGTGGTGGTAGCTCAAGCGGCCCTGCAGTGTGTGTGTTTGTGATTGGTGTTGGTGGCGGTGTTGGTGTTGGTGTTGATGCCGATTGGCTTTTGGCGTTGCACCCACACTTGTTTTGCTGCGGCTGCTGCTGTTGCTGCTGCTGCTGCTGTGGTGGTAGCTCAAGCGGCCCTGCAGTGTGTGTGTGTGTGATTGATGCTGGTGTTGGTGTTGGTGTTGGTGTTGATGCCGATTGGCTTTTGGCGTTGCACCCACACTTGTTTTGCTGCGGCTGCTGCTGTTGCTGCTGCTGTGGTGGTAGCTCAAGCGGCCCTGCAGTGTGTGTGTGTGTGTGTGTGTGATTGGTGTTGGTGTTGGTGTTGATGCCGATTGGCTTTTGGCGTTGCACCCACATTTGCTTTCGCTGCTGCTGCTGCTTCTGTATGTGTGATTGATGTTGGTGGCGGCGGTAGCTCACACGGCCCTGCAGTGTGTGTGTGTGATTGATGCTGGTGTTGGTGTTGGTATTGGTATTGGTGTAGATGCAGGGTTGACCTTCTGGCGTTACGCCCATACTTGCTTCCGCTGCTGCTGCTGCTTCTGTACGTGTGATAGATGTTGGTGGCGGCGGTAGTTCAAGCGGCCCTGCAGTGTGTGGGTGGATGGATATGTGCATGGGTGGGTGTGGATGGGTGGCTGTGTGTGGTGTTGGTGACTGTGTTGATGCGTGGGTGCTTGGGTGCATGTGGATGGATGGGTGCGTAGGCTGTGTGTGTGCTTGTGTATTTGTGTGGATGGGTGTGTGTGTGTGTGTGTGTGTGTGTGTGTGTGGGGGGGGGGGCCGTGTTGATGCGCGGGTGCGTGGGTGTGTGGGTGAATGTGGATGGGTGGGTGGGTGTGTTGGCTGTGTTGGCTGTGTCAGTGCGTGGGTGTGGGTGGGTGGGTGTTTGGTGTTGGTACTGTTATTGTCAGATATAAAGTTGGTGCTGTGTTGACACACTATATTCATCCCCCCCCCCCCCCCCCTCCCCCACCGGCCCCCCTACCCTTCAGCCCTTCACCCCATACCCACCCACCCCATACCCACCCACTCACCCAACACTCACTGTCCACCCAAACACACACCCAACACTCACTGTCCACCCAAACACACACCCAACACTCACTGTCCACCCAAACACACACCCAACACTCACTGTCCACCCAAACACACACCCAACACTCACTGTCCACCCAAACCACACCCCCACACTCACTGTCCCACCCCACCCACCCCACTCCATCACTTTCCCTTCAATTTTTCCGACTTCGCCCCCCTCCCCCCCCCAACCCCCCATCCCGCCCACCCCCACTCATCCCCCTCTCCGAGCCCTCCCCACCGCACCCACTTCCTCCCCTCCCCCCCCCCCCCCCATCCCCTCTCTCCGCCCGCCACCCCCCCCGCCCCCGCCTTTCCCTTCACTTCCTCATCTCTAGGGTTCCTCTCATTTCCTCCTTCCTCTTCTGTCTTCTCTCCCTCTTCTCCGTCTCGTCCGCGCGTTTCGATTCGCTGTATCCTACCGTCCCCCCCCCCCCCCCCCCCCCACCACCACCACCCCCACACACACCACAAACCACACACCATCCTCACCAGGCCTCCACCCACCCACCCAACACTCATCCCACTCCATCCCCACCAGCCAACCCCTCCCCCACCCAACACTCAGCCCACCGCACCAAACGCATATCATTGTCAATTCTAGTCACCCCACTCTATACCACCCACCCCCCACCCCACTCCATACCACCCACCCACCCCACATCCATAACCACCCCACCCACCCACCCCACTCCATCTCCCCTCCCCCCCACCCCACGTCCATAACCCACCCACCACCCACTCCCCTACCCCACCCATCCCCCCCACCGCCATACCCACCCACCCTCCCGCACTCCCATTCCCACCACACCACCCCCTCCACTCCCTACCCCCCCACCCACCACCCACTCCTCACCCACACACCCCCCCACTCCCTCCCCCCCCCCCACCCAACTCCCTCCCTCCCGGCCACCCACCCCCCCCACTTCCCTACCCCCCCCCCCCCGCCGCCCTCCTCCCCACCCCCCCCCCCCCCTCCCCACTCCATACCCCCCAACCACCCCCCCCCCTTCCACTCCCCCCACCCCCCCCACCCCCCCCCAGGAACCCCTCCCTCCCCCCCCCCCCCCCCCCTCCTCCCCACCCCCCCCCTCCCTACCCCCCCCCCCAAAAACTCCCTACCCCTCTCCCTCCCCCCCCCCCCCCCCCCCTCCCTCCCCCCGCCCCCCCCCACCCCTCCCTCACCCCCCCCGCCCTCCCCCTCCCTACCCCCCCCTACGGGTTGGGGATCCCTGTGGGTAAGGACCCCCGCCCCCTCCCATCCCCCGCCCCCCTACCCCCGCTGCGCTCGCCCCCCCCCCCCCCCCTATACTTAGCCCTCCCCCCGCCCCCCCCTCCCCTCCCTCCCCCCCCCCCGCCACCCCCCTTCCCTCCTCCCCCCACCCCCCACCGTCCCCTCCCTGCCCCAACACCCCCCCCCACTCCCCAATCCCTCCCCACCGCCCCCCCCCCCCTCCTCCCCCCCTTCCCCCGCCCCCTCCTCCTCCCCCCCCCCCCCCCCCTGCCTCGCCCCCCCCCCGCACGCCCCCGTCGCCTCCCCCCCCCCTCCCCGAGCACCCCTACCCTCCCCCCCCCCACCCCCCTCCCTCCCTCCCCCCCCCCCCCCCTCCCTACCCCCCCACCGCCCCCCTCCCCTCCCTCTCCGCCTCCCCCTCCCCCCGCCCGCCCCCGCCCCTCCTCACCCACCCGCCACCCCCCCCACTCCCCTACCCCCCCCCCTACCCCCCATCCCTCAACCCCCCCCCCCGCCACCACCTCCCTCCCCCCCCGCCAAACCCCCCAGCCCCCCTCTCCTCGCCCCGCCCCCCCCCTCACCCCCCTCCCCCCCACCCTCCTCCCCCCCACTATCCCTCCCCCGCCCCCCCACTCCCCTCCCCTCCCCCCCCCCCCACCCCCACCCCCCACGAGCCCCTCCTCCCCCCCCCCCACGCCCCCTCCTCCCCCATCCCCCCCCCCTCCCCTTCCCCCCTCCCCCCCTCCCCCTCCCTCCCTACCCCCCCCCCGCCCCCTCCCTCCCCCCCCCCCCCCCCCCTCTCCCTCCCCCCCCTCCCCCCCCCTCCATCCCCCCCCTTCCCCCCCCCTAGGACCCTCCCCCCACCCCCCCCCCCCCTACCTCTTCCCCCCCCCCCACACCTCTCCTTCCCCCCGCCCCCCCCCGCCCCCTCTCCCCCCCCCCCCACCATCGCCCCCCCCACTCCTTTCCTTCCGTTCCTCCACTCTCCCCCCCCCCCCCCCCCCCCTCATACCCCCCCCATACCCACCCACCCACCAAACACACATCATTGTCACATTCTATTCCCCCCCCCCCCCCCCCCCCCCCCCATACCCACCCACCCACTACCTCCCCCCATATACCCCCCCCCCCCCCCCCAGCCCCCCTACCCCATACCCCCCCCCCCCCCCCCCCCCCATAACCCACCCCACCCACCTACCTACCCCATCACCCACCCCCCCCCCCCTCCCCACCCCCCACCTACCTACCCCATAACCCCCCCCCCCCCCAACACAACAACACTCTGCCCATGCAAGCCGCCAATAAATCTTGCTCTGCTTCCTCTTCTCCCCTCTTATCACGCTCTTCCGCGCGTTTGATTAGTCGCCTCTCCCTCCCTTCACCCTTCCAACCCTTAACCCTAAAACGTGTGTAAAAACCCTAAACCCTAAACCCACCCAACAATCCAACCCACCCACACCCACCCCCCCCCCCATCCCACCAACATCACCAAACAACTCCTGTCCCCTCCCGCTATATTTCCGAATCCCACCCCCCACAACCCATCCCCCCCATACCCATCCCAACCCTCACAACGCCACACTTCACTGTCCCCTACGCTATATTCCCGACCCCCCCACACCCAACACCCCAACATCACTGTCCCCTACCTCTCTATCCCCACCCCCACCCACACCCCACCCCCACCACACCCCCACCACTCCCTGTCCCCTACCGCTCTAATACACACCCATCAACCCCCCATCCACGCCCATACCCCCTCCCCACCCCCCCCACCCCCTACCCACCCCCCCCCTCCCCCCCACCCCCCCAACCCCCCCACCCCACACTACCTCACTGTCCATGCAAGCGGCGGCCATCCTTTCTCAGCTCCTCTTCTCCCCCTTCCGCACACACACAACCCCGTTCCCCCCTCCCACCCAACACTCACTGTCCCCTCCCACTCTATACACACCCACCAAACACCCACCCACCCCACACTACACTTACTGTCCATGCAAGGCCGTCATCTCTTTCTCGGCCTTTCTCTTCTCCCTCTTTTCACGCTCTCCGCGCGTTCGATTCGCCTCAGTCGCTCGCATCTCTGCCAACCTCTGTAAAACAAAGGTGTGTGTGTGTGTGTGTGTTTTGGGGGGGTGGGGGTGGGGGTGGGGGGGATGGCCGTACAGTACAGTGAAGTACACACATATTTAGTATCACAAATTCACAATCCGTCTGTATCACCTTCTTTTGATAAAGGTTGTGGTTGTATAAGCTCAGGTGTACATCCAACTCGACACAAACAACACAACACACACAGCACAGCACAACACACTTGCAGATTTGGCACCACCTTCTTGTGGTTGTGGTCCCATGAGCTCAGGTGAACATCCAACTCAACACAAACAACACAACACACACAGTACAGTACGCACAAGCAACATAGCACAGTACAGGGCAACACAGGGCAACACACACAACGTAGTACAGGACAGCACAGTACAGCACACACATATTTGGTGCCACAATCTGTCTTGATCACCTTCTTGTAGCCCTATGAGCTATGTACATCTAACTCGACACAAACAACACAACACAGCACAGCACACACAAACAACACAACACAGCACAGTACAGGGCAACACAGGGCAACACACACAACGTAGTACAGGACAGCACAGTACAGCACACACATATTTGGTGCCACAATCTGTCTTTATCATCTTCTTGTAGCCCAATGAGCTATGTACATCTAACTCGACACAAACAACACAACACAGCACAGCACAGCACACACAAACAACACAGCACACACAGCACAGTACAGGGCAACACAGGGCAACACACACAACGTAGTACAGGACAGCACAGTACAGCACACACATATTTGGTGCCACAATCTGTCTTTATCACCTTCTTGTAGCCCTATGAGCTATGTACATCTAACTCGACACAAACAACACAACACAGCACAGCACACACACACAACACACACACAGCACAGTACAGGGGCAACACAGGGCAACACACACAACGTAGTACAGGACAGCACAGTACAGCACACACATATTTGGTGCCACAATCTGTCTTGATCACCTTCTTGTAGCCCTATGAGCTATGTACATCTAACTCGACACAAACAACACAACACAGCACAGCACACACAAACAACACAACACAGCACAGTACAGGGCAACACAGGGCAACACACACAACGTAGTACAGGACAGCACAGTACAGCACACACATATTTGGTGCCACAATCTGTCTTGATCACCTTCTTGTAGCCCTATGAGCTATGTACATCTAACTCCACACAAACAACACAACACAGCACAGTACAGCACACACAAACAACACAGCACACACAGCACAGTACAGGGCAACACAGGGCAACACACACAACGTAGTACAGGACAGCACAGTACAGCACACACATATTTGGTGCCACAATCTGTCTTTATCACCTTCTTGTAGCCCTATGAGCTATGTACATCTATCTCGACACAACGCAACACAACACAGCACAGCACAGCACACACATACAACACAGCACACACAGCACAGTACAGGGCAACACAGGGCAACACACACAACGTAGTACAGGACAGCACAGTACAGCACACACATATTTGGTGCCACAATCTGTCTTTATCACCTTCTTGTAGCCCTATGAGCTATGTACATCTAACTCGACACAAACAACACAGCACAGCACAGCACACACAAACAACACACACAGCACAGTACAGGGCAACACAGGGCAACACACACAACGTAGTACAGGACAGCACAGTACAGCACACACATATTTGGTGCCACAATCTGTCTTTATCACCTTCTTGTAGCCCTATGAGCTATGTACATCTAACTCGACACAAACAACAAAACACAGCACAGCACACACAAACAACACAACACAGCACAGTACAGGGCAACACAGGGCAACACACACAACGTAGTACAGGACAGCACAATACAGCACACACATATTTGGTGCCACAATCTGTCTTGATCACCTTCTTGTAGCCCTTTGAGCTATGTACATCTAACTCGACACAAACAACACAACACAGCACAGCACACACAAACACAGCACAGCACAGTACAGGGCAACACAGGACAACACACAACGTAGTACAGGACAGCACAGTACAGCACACACATATTTGGTGCCACAATCTGTCTTGATCACCTTCTTGTAGCCCTATGAGCTATGTACATCTAACTCGACACAAACAACACAACACAGCACAGCACACACAAACAACACAACACAGTACAGTACAGGGCAACACAGGGCAACACACACAACGTAGTACAGGACAGCACAGTACAGCACACACATATTTGGTGCCACAATCTGTCTTTATCACCTTCTTGTAGCCCTATGAGCTATGTACATCTAACTCGACACAACGCAACACAACACAGCACAGCACAGCACACACAAACAACACAGCACACACAGCACAGTACAGGGCAACACAGGGCAACACACACAACGTAGTACAGGACAGCACAGTACAGCACACACATATTGGTGCCACAATCTGTCTTTATCACCTTCTTGTAGCCCTATGAGCTATGTACATCTAACTCGACACAAACAACACAGCACAGCATAGCACACACAAACAACACAACACAGCACAGTACAGGGCAACACAGGGCAACACACACAACGTAGTACAGGACAGCACAGTACAGCACACACATATTTGGTGCCACAATCTGTCTTTATCACCTTCTTGTAGCCCTATGAGCTATGTACATCTAACTCGACACAAACAACACAACACAGCACAGCACACACAAACAACACAGCACAGCACAGTACAGGGCAACACAGGGCAACACACACACACGTAGTACAGGACAGCACAGTACAGCACACACATATTTGGTGCCACAATCTGTCTTGATCACCTTCTTGTAGCCCTATGAGCTATGTACATCTAACTCGACACAAACAACACAACACAGCACAGCAAACACAAACAACACAACACAGTACAGGGCAACACAGGGCAACACACACAACGTAGTACAGGACAGCACAGTACAGCACACACATATTTGGTGCCAAAATCTGTCTTTCACCTTCTTGTAGCCCTATGAGCTATGTACATCTAACTCGACACAACAGCAAACACAACACAGCACAGCACAGCACAGCACACACAAACAACACAGCACACACAGCACAGTACAGGGCAAACACAGGGCAAACACACACAACGTAGTACAGGACAGCACAGTACAGCACACACATATTTGGTGCCACAATCTGTCTTTATCACCTTCTTGTAGCCCTATGAGCTATGTACATCTAACTCGACACAAACAACACAACACAGCACAGCACAGCACAGACAAACACAACACAGCACAGTAACAGGGCAACACAGGGCAACACACACAACGTAGTACAGGACAGCACAGTACAGCACACACATATTTGGTGCCACAATCTGTCTTGATCACCTTCTTGTAGCCCTATGAGCTATGTACATCTAACTCGACACAAACAACACAACACAGCACAGCACACCACACACAAACACACAACACAGCACAGTACAGGGCAACACAGGGCAACACACACAACGTAGTACAGGACAGCACAGTACAGCACACACATATTTGGTGCCACAATCTGTCTTTATCACCTTCTTGTAGCCCTATGAGCTATGTACATCTAACTCGACACAAACAACACAACACAGCACAGCACAGCACACACAAACAACACAGCATAGTACAGGGCAACACAGGGCAACACACACAACGTAGTACAGGACAGCACAGTACAGCACACACATATTTGGGTGCCACAATCTGTCTTTATCACCTTCTTGTAGCCCTATGAGCTATGTACATCTAACTCGACACAAACAACACAACACAGCACAGTCACAGCAACACACAAACAACACAGCACACACAGCACAGTACAGGGCAACACAGGGCAACACACACAACGTAGTACAGGACAGCACAGTACAGCACACACATATTTGGTGCCACAATCTGTCTTTATCACCTTCTTGTAGCCCTATGAGCTATGTACATCTAACTCGACACAAACACAACACACACAGCACAGCACAGCACAAACAACACAACACAAGCACAGTACAGGGCAACACAGGGCAACACACACAACGTAGTACAGGACAGCACAGTACAGCCACACACATATTTGGTGCCACATCTGTCTTTATCCCCTTCTTGTAGCCCTATGAGCTATGTACATCTAACTCGACACAAAACAAACACAGCACAGCACAGCACACAACAACACAAGCACAACACAGCACAGTACAGGGCAACACAGGGCAACACACACACCGTAGTACAGGACAGCACAGTACAGCACACAACATATTTGGTGCCACAATCGTCTTTATCACCTTCTTGTAGCCCTATGAGCTATGTACATCTAACTCGACACAAACAACACAACACAACACAGCACACACAAACAACACACACACAGCACAGTACAGGGCAACACAGGGCAACACACACAACGTAGTACAGGACAGCACAGTACAGCACACACATATTTGGTGCCACAATCTGTCTTGATCACCTTCTTGTAGCCCTATGAGCTATGTACATCTAACTCGACACAAACAACACAACACAGCACAGCACACACAAACAACACAACACAGCACAGTACAGGGCAACACAGGGCAACACACACAACGTAGTACAGGACAGCACAGTACAGCACACACATATTTGGTGCCACAATCTGTCTTTATCACCTTCTTGTAGCCCTATGAGCTATGTACATCTAACTCGACACAAACAACACAACACAGCACAGCACAGCACACACAAACAACACAGCACACACAGCACAGTACAGGGCAACACAGGGCAACACACACAACGTAGTACAGGACAGCACAGTACAGCACACACATATTTGGTGCCACAATCTGTCTTTATCACCTTCTTGTAGCCCTATGAGCTATGTACATCTAACTCGACACAAACAACACAACACAGCACAGCACACACAAACAACACAACACAGCACAGTACAGGGCAACACAGGGCAACACACACAACGTAGTACAGGACAGCACAGTACAGCACACACATATTTGGTGCCACAATCTGTCTTTATCACCTTCTTGTAGCCCTATGAGCTATGTACATCTAACTCGACACAAACAACACAACACAGCACAGCACAGCACACACAAACAACACAGCACACACAGCACAGTACAGGGCAACACAGGGCAACACACACAACGTAGTACAGGACAGCACAGTACAGCACACACATATTTGGTGCCACAATCTGTCTTTATCACCTTCTTGTAGCCCTATGAGCTATGTACATCTAACTCGAAACAACACAACACAACACAGCACAGCACACACAAACAACACAACACAGCACAGTACAGGGCAACACAGGGCAACACACACAACGTAGTACAGGACAGCACAGTACAGCACACACATATTTGGTGCCACAATCTGTCTTATCACCTTCTTGTAGCCCTATAAGCTATGTACATCTAACTCGACACAAACAACAACCACAGCACAGTACAGCCACACACAAACAACACAGCACACACAGCACAGTACAGGGCAACACAGGGAAACACACACAACGTAGTACAGGACAGCACAGTACAGCACACACATATTTGGTTGCCACAATCTGTCTTGATCACCTTCTTGTAGCCCATGAGCTATGTACATCTACTCGAAACACACACACAACACAGCACAGACAGCACACACAAAAAAAAAGCAACACAGCACAGTTAGACAGGGGCAACCAGGGGAAACAAAACAACGTAGTAGTAACAGGACCGCACAGTCAGGCACACACATATTTGGTGCCACAATCTGTCTTGATCACCTTCTTGTAGCCCTATGAGCTATGTACATCTAACTCGACACAAACAACACAACACAGCACAGCACACACAAACAACACAACACAGCACAGTACAGGGCAACACAGGGCAAACACACCACGGGAAATAGTACAGGACAGCACAGTACAGCACACACATATTTGGTGCCACAATCTGTCTGTGATCACCTCTACTTCAAGTTAATAGGCCCTAGGGACACATAGCGTGGTTGGTGACGATAGCGGGTAGGCCGGAAACTCACTACCAGACACTGCCACACAGAGACACTCAGCTAACAAACAGGGGGCCAAAAAGGGAGGAGATGTCAACCGTAGGCGACCCAAACGCAAACCGCGACACAACAAAGTACAAGCGAGCGCAGACATCATAGATATCTAAAAGGGACAACAAACATGGCAAACACACAGACACACAAAAGACGTAGTACCGACCACGTACAGCACACATATTTGGTGCACAATCTGTCTTTATCACCTTCTTGTAGCCCATATGAGCTATGACGTCTCAACTCGACACAACACCACAACAAAACTGCGCCATCACAGCACACACAAACAACAACAGACCAAAAAACACAGCAACAAAAGTTAAATAACAGACTGGCAGCACACGGGTGGTTGGGGCAAGGGGGGGAGAAGGGGGCTGCAAAGACAGCAAAGAAGGCAATTATACATAAGGACAGTGGTGACCCAAACGGTCGAATGCAACACGCACACACATATTAGTGTGTGGTGAATCGTGCAACAAAAGAAAAAGAAGGACCGAGGTGCTGGCCTATGGTATCACCGAATGTGGCTTGGTACAAAGCAACAGCATCTAGGAGAGCTAGATGGTACGAACACTATAAAAACACAGGAACTCAGACCTCACACCCCAGCACAACGACCAGAGCGTCAAACAGTACAACACAGGCACACCACACAATCACGAGCCTCCACAAAGGGGGCACAGAGCAGTAACAGTGCAACACAGATACAACACAAACAGAGGGGAAGAAAAAGGGGAGGAAAAAAACAAGACAAAAACGGGCATCACCAGTGACGAGAAGAGCGACCGGGGGTAGGACGACACAAATAAAGGGAAAAAACCAGTGTGGGATGGGGTTGTGTGCCACTACAAAAATGTCAATCGTCAAGGGTACATCATTTGCCAATCGGCACGCATATCTTGTAGCCCGGGGATGACAACGCTACATGTACCACTCAGCGAATGCAGTCAAAGCAGCAAGAGACGAAACACAACAACACGGGGAAGGAGGGAACGCAAAAAAATAAGAAAAAAAGGTGGGGGGAAGAGGGCACGAGGGCAACAACAAGACAAAAAACACAGCGAGGACACGAGGGGAAATGGGGGACCGAACAACGTAGAGGGAGTAAACAAGACAGGTAGAGGAGGGCGGAAGCATAGTACGGTGGGTACGACAAAAAAGGGTTGCAACACACAAAGCAGGTCGAACACACAAAACACATACAGAGTAAGGCGACACATACACGAAGTAACGAAGGCGAGCACAGCAAACTAAGATCCAGCTATTGCACGAACAAAAGTCTTGTCGGGTTGGTAAATAACAAACGGGGGGGTTGCTTGTTAAGCCCAAATGAGCATATGGTGACAATACTAAAGCGGGGTGCGAGGACATGAAGGGCGAGGACAACAACAACAGCAAACCTAGGCACACACGACACACAACACACAGCATACGCAACACACAGGGCACAACAACACAACGTAGTACAGGACAGCACAATACAGCACACACATATTAAATGCCACAATCTGTCTTTATCACCTTCTTGTAGCCCTATGAGCTATGTACATCTAACTCGACACAAACAACACAACACAGTACAGCACAGCACAGACACAAACACAAATATTTGGTTTCACAATCGCAACCACATTCACAAACAGATTTAGAGCCACAATCCGTCATTGTCGTAACCAACCAACAAGCAAACAGAACCAACAAACCAACAGAACAAACCAACCAACCAACCAACAGATTTAGAGCCACAATCCGTCATTGTCGTAACCAACAAACAAACAAACAGAACCAACAAACAAACAGAACCAACAAACAAACAGAACAAACCAACCACATTCACAAACAGATTTAGAGCCACAATACGTCTGTATCACCTTCTTGTGATTGTGGTTGTGGTTGTATAAGCTCAGGTGTATATCCAACTCGACACAAACAACACAACCCAACACAGCACAGCACAAATAACACAACCCAGTACAGCACAGCACAGGACGCACTCACACAAATATTTGGCTTCACAATCACAATCACAATCACAATCACAAACTAACAGATTTAGAGTCACGATCAGCATGTATCACCTTCTTGTGGTTGTGGTCATATGAGCTCAGGTGTACATCCAACTTGACACAAACAACACAACACACACAGCACAGGGCAGTACAGCAAAGCACAGGGCAGTACAGAACAGCACAGGGCAGTACAGCAAAGCAGACACTAGCAGATTTGGCATCACCTTCTGGTGGTTGTGGTTGTGGTCATACAAACTCAGGTGTACATCCAACTCAACACAAACAACACAACCCAGTACAGCACAGCACAGGACGCACTCACTCAAATATTTGGCTTCACAGTCACAATCACAAACACAAGCTAACAGATTTAGAGTCACAATCAGCATGTATCACCTTCTTGTGGTTGTATAAGCTCAGGTGTACATCCAACTCGACACAAACAACCCAACCCAACACAGCACAAACAACCCAACTCAACACAAACAACACAACCCAACACAGCACAGCACAAACAACCCAACACAAACAATCCAACCCAGCACAGCACAGGACGCACTCACACAATTTGTTTTTTGGCTGCACAATCACAATCAATCACAATCAATCACCAACTAACAGATTTAGAGTCACGATCAGCATGTATCACCTTCTTGTGGTTGTGGTCAAAGGAGCTCAGAGGTACATCCAAATCAACACAAACAACACAGCACATCACACACAAACACAAACAACACAGCACAGCACACACAAACACAAACAACACAGCACATCACACACAAACAACACAGCACATCACACACAAACACAAACAACACAGCTCAGCACACACAAACACAAACAACACAGCACATCACGCACAAACACAAACAAAAATATTTGGTTTCACATTCACAATCACGAACTTACATATTTGGTGTCACAATCAGCATGTATCACCTTCTTGTGGTTGTGGTTAAATGAGCTCAGGTGCACATCCAACTCAACACAAACAGCACAACACACACAGCACAGAACACACAGTACAGCACAGCACAGTACAGCACAGAACACACAAACAGCACAACACAGCACAGCACAGCACAACACAGTACAGCACAGCACAGTACAGCAAAGAATACACAAACAGAACAACACAGTACAGCACAGTACAGCACAGCACAGTACAGCACAGAACACACAAACAGCACAGCACAGTACAGCACAACACAGTACAGCACAGTACAGCAAAGAACACACAAACAGAACAACACAGTACAACACAGTACAGCACAGCACAGTACAGCACAGAACACACAAACAGCACAACACAGCACAGCACAGCACAGTACAGCACAACACAGTACAGCACAGCACATTACAGCACAGAACACACAAACAGAACAACACAGTACAGCACACCACAGTACAGCACAGTACAGCACAGAACACACAAACAAACATATTTGGTGTCACAATCACAATCACAAACAAACAGATTTAGAGTCGCAATCAGCATGTATCACCTTCTAGTGGCTGTGGTCAAAGGAGCTCAGAAGTACATCCAACTCAACACAAACAACACAACACAGTACAGCACAGCACAGGATGCACTCACACAAATATTTGGCTGCACAATCACAATCAATCACAAACTAACAGATTTAGAGTCACGATCAGAATGTATCACCTTCTTGTGGCTGTGGTCAAAGGAGCTCAGATGTACATCCAACTCAACACAAACAACACAACACAGTACAGCACAACACAGTACAGCATACACAGTACAGCACAACACAGTACAGCACAACACAGTACAGCACAACACAGTACAGCACAACACAGTACAGCATACACATACAGCCAACAGCATACACAGTACATACAACAAAACACAGTACACACGACACAGCAGACACATGACAACCACACAGAAAAGGCACAACACAAAAACCCGAATTTAGGTATAGGCACATCAAATCACATCCATCACGAACTTACATATTAGATCAATCACATGTATCACCTTCTTGTGGTTGTGGTCGTATGAGCTCAGGTGCACATCCAACTCAACACAAACAGCACAACACAACGCAGTAAAGCACAGCACAGAGCAGCACACACAAACACAAACACAAATATTTGGTTTCACAATCACAATCACAAACTAACAGATTTAGAGTCGCAATCAGCATGTATCACCTTCTTGTGGTCGTATAAGCTCAGGTGCACATCCAACTCAACACAAACAGCACAACACAGCACAGTACAGCACAGAACACACAAACAGCACAACACAGTACAGCACAGCACAGTACAGCACAGAAAACACAAACAGAACAACACAGTACAGCACAGCACAGTACAGCAAAGAACACACAAACAGCATGTATCACCTTCTTGTGGTTGTGGTCGTATAAGCTCAGGTGCACATCCAACTCAACACAAACAAAACAACATAGTACTGTATAGTACAGTACAGTACAGTACAGCACACTCAAACAAAAATATTTGGATTCACAATAAAACAAACAAACAGAACCAACAAACAAACAGAACCAACAAACCAACAAACAGAACCAACCAACAAACAAACAGAACCAATCAACAAACAAACAGAACCAACAAACAGAACCAACCAACAAACAAACAGAACCAATCAACAAACAAACAGAACCAACCAACAAACAAACAGAACCAACCAACAAACAAACAGAACCAACAAACCAGCAAACATAACCAACAAACAGAACCAACAAACAAACAGAACCAACCAACCAACCAACAGATATAGAGCCACAATCCGTTTGTATCACCTTCTTGTGGTTGTGGTCGTATGAGCTCAGATGTACATCCAACTCGACAGCAAGGTTGTACTGCTTGTTGCACAGCTGCATATTAGGAAAACAGATTTGGTGTCATAAGCACACACAAACACAAAGCACCCATAAGAGCTCATATGTACATCTAACTCAACAGCAGGGTTGTACTGCTTGTTGCACAGCTGCATATGAGAAAAACAGATTTGGTGTCACAAGCACACACAAACACAAACAAATATATTGGTGTCACAACCACAATCGCAATCACTCACAAACACAAACAAACGTATGAACTTAGATGTACATCCAACTTGACAGCAAGGTTGTACTGCTGGTTACACAATTGCACATTAGGAAAACATATTTGGTGTTACAAGCACACACAAACATTACAAAATGGTGGCACAATCACAATCACACACTAACAAACATAAGAGCTCAGATATACATTCAACTGGACAGCAAGGTTGTACTGCTGGTTGCCCAACTGTATATTAAGGGAGAGGCAGCAATCATGGGATTAGAAGTTAGGGTGAACATGCAAATAAAATGCGAGGTAAATCGGGTGGGGGAGGGGGTGAGGTTTGGTGAGAGGGGGAGGTTGGGTTGGTTGGGTTGGGTTGGTTGGGTTGGTTTTGGTTGGGGTTGGGGTTTGGGGTTGGGTGTTTGGGTTGGGTTAGGTTGGTGGTTTGGGGTTGTGGTTTGGGTTGGTTGGGTTGGGTTGGTTTTGGTTGGGTTGGTTTGGGTTGGGTTGGGTTGGGTTGGGTTTGGGTTGGGTTGGGTTGGGGTTGGGTTGGGGTTGTTGGGTGGGGTGGGGTGTTGTTGGTTCGCGGGGTGGGTGGGGTGTGTGTGGGCGCTTGGGGTGGGGTGCGGTTGTGTGGGGTGGGGTGGGGTGGGGGTTGGTGGTGCTGGGAGCTCGGTTGTTGCGTAGGTGGTGGGGTGGGGTGGGGTTTGTTGCGGGTTAGGTCGGTGGGTTGGTGCGGGTGTGTGGGGGTGGGGTGGGTTGTGACGAGGGGTGGGGTCGGTGAGGTTGGGAGGTAGGGGTGGGGTGGGGTTGTTGGTTGTGAGGGGTTGGTGGGGTGGTTGGTGGGGGGGGGGGTGGGTTGGGTGGGTGGGTTGGTGTGGGTGGGGTGGGGTGAGGTGGGGGGTGGGGGGGGAGGGGGGGGGGGGGGGGTGTGGTTGTGGGGGGGGGGGGGATGGGTGTGTGGGGGGGGGGGCCATTTCACCTTTGGCAATTTTTCTTAATTTCTTTTTGCTTCATCATTATAAGATATTCTTCTGTACTTATGCGATACCCTCTTCCATGTGCTATAACTTTTTTCAAAAACAAATTGTGGCAAAATGTAAAAAACCAGGGCTTTATATTTCCGCTATATATAGCGATTGATCGCTAGTTTTTACCCTGTTTTGGCAAAATTATCGCAATACAAATGTTTATTTCCCCCTCCTTAATGGCCTTAAAAAATTAAAAAGCTATAAAAAGCTATCAAAACACTAAAACGCTGTCCCTGGAGGAGGCCTTAAACCACTATGCTAGAAAAACAACTGTCAGATTTGAAAAAAAAGCCCTATACAAATGTGTTACGTATCTCTAGCCTAGCAAGGGCCTGATCAGTTAAGTTGGGTGGTCTCAATGGAGTGCTGAAAATCGATAAAGATCATGGAGATATACTTCACATAGCATATTGAATGTCTTAAGAGACGGCAACTTTGGGTTGGGTTGGGTTGGGTTTGGGTTGGGTTTTTGGGTTGGGTTGGGTTGGGTTGGGTTGGGTTGGTTGTTGGTTTGGTTTGGGTTGGTTGGGTTGGTGGGGGGCCGGGCGGGAGACACAGCCGAAGGATCCCTCACAACCTTATGAACTCAACTTTGGATGGCAACACCGGAATCTTAGCTTCTGAGAGTCGTTGTGAACTCGAAGTACCCCTCGAGCTGTACCCCTTGTCCCACGTGGTCCCTCCCCCCCCTTGTCCCACGTGCCCCCCCCCCTTTACACAATGCATGACAATCACAACAGTGCCAATGGACTCGCCTCCCTGAGACACTTCGATCTGCATAAGTCCGAAGTGAAACGACTCACTCAGTAAAAAGTTAGCAAAAAGGTCCCAAAAATATTTTTTGACCTAGAAGGGGGGGGGGGGGGGGGGGCTCTTCAATTATTAAATACAGTATAAATATATAGGTACAGGAGGATGCAAAACGCCATAAAAAGTCTGGCAGGGTTGGGGTGCGCGTATCGGGAAGTGTTAGCCCCGTTACAGGAGGGTTAAGCGATTGATTCCTCCCCCAGGTGGGTGAAATTCGGTGGCCCCTTTTATGGGGTCCCCCCCCCCCCCCCCCCCCCCCCCCCCCCCCATTTCGTGAAATTCATGTTAATAATATAATATGTTATATATTATAATAATATAATAGTATAATAATAATTATTTCTAATAATAATAATAATTATTAATAATAATAATAAAGTATATAATAATACAAACTCATATATCAAATCTACGATAGCACACTAGCCAACATATATACATATATCAAATCTACGATAGCACACTAGCCAACCTATATACATATAACCCACCTCACACAAGAAAGTCTTTTTTATCTCTTCAACATCCAGCTTGATCTTGGCAGCTCGTTCTGCTTCAGCCTGGGGCAGGACAAAGTGAGTGGGTGAGTGGGAGGCAGTACATTTATTTTGGAAACAATCCATCCATCCATCCATATATACATCAATCCATCCGTATATCCATGTACGCATCTATCCATATATCCATCCATCCATTCATCCATCTATACATCCATCCATCCATCTATCCATCCATCCATCCATCCATCCATCCATCCATCCATCCATCTATCCATATATCCATCCATCCATTCATCCATCTATACATCCATCCATCCATTTATACATCCATCCATCCATCCATCCATCCATCCATCCCCATCCATCTATCCATCCATCCATCTCCATCCATCTCATCCATCCATCCATCCCTATATCCATCCATCCATCTATCATCCATCCATCCATCTATACATCCATCCATCCATCCATTCCTCCATCCATCCATTATACATATCCATCCCTCCATCATCATCCATCCATCCATCATCCATCCCCATCTATACATCCATCCTCCATCCATCCATTTCTCCATCCATCATCTATACATCCATCCATCCATCATACCTCCATCATCCCTATCCATCCATCCATCCCTATTCATCCATCCATCCCTCCATCTCTACATCCATCCTCATATTCATTCATCCATCCCCATATAATATCCATCTATTCATCCATCTATACATCCATCCTCCATCCATCCATATCCTCCTCCATTCATATCCATCCACCCATCCATCTATACATCCATCCTTCATACTCCATCCTATATCCTCCTATATCCATCCACCATTCTACATCCACCATACATCCATCCATCCATTCATCCATCCATCCATCCATATATCCTCATATCCATCCATATATCCATATGCATCCATCCATCCATATATCCATATACGCATCCATCCATATACCCATACATTTCCATCCATCCATCCATATATCCATATATCCATCCATCCATTCATCCATCTATCCATCCATATTTCCATCCATTCATCCATCCATCTATCCATAGGTAGGGACCGGCATATCACAACCTCAAATCGTCCGCAGTCGCCTGCAACTCAATCTTTAAAAACTAAAAAAGAAAACTCAAACGAAAAAAGCACCGCCAACCTGCGCCTACACACAAAAAATACAAACATAAAAAATTACACCCACCTCCCTCCTCTCCTTCCTTGAGTCGTCCTCAGTCGCCTGCAACTTGGTCTCAAATAAATACATAAAAATAAGATATACAAATAAAAAATAAAAAATATTATAAAAGTACACCCACCTCCCTCCTCTCCGTCTGTGAGTCGTCCCCAGTTGCCTGCAACTCAGCCTCTAAAAACTAAAAGAGTACAACTCAAACAGACTCAAACTGAAAAAAGACTTTAGAGACAAAAACTCAAAAAAACAACTGAAAAAACAAAAACTAAACTAAAACATACACCTTGAACACACTAAATACACTTTAAAAACCTCGAAGGTACAATAAACTAAATAAGTACACCCACCTCCCTCCTCTCCTTCCTAGAGTCGTCCTCAGTCGCTTGCAACTCGGTCTCAAATAAATACACTGAAAACAATATATATATATATATATATATATATATGTTTTTTTTTTTTTTTTTTTATGAAATTAAATACACTCAGAAGTACAATTAAACTGCAACTCGGTTTCAAACAAAAAAGGGATACAAAAGTACACCCACCCACCTCCCTCCTCTCCTTCCTTGAGTCGTCCTCAGTCGCTTGCAACTCGGTCTCAAGCCGCTTACGGTTTACGTTTTCTACTTTTGTGTAAAAGTCGTCTTGCGCTTGCTTGCCCAAGCCTAACACCACCCCTTTCTCAACCCCAACCTTTATAGGTTCCTTGATTCCTGTATGTTGTGCAAAGTGATGGGGGCATTTGTAGTAGTGATGGGGGCTGTAGTAAAAATGTAACTCCTGTGTGCTGGGCGAATAAATGGGGGTTTGACCTCCTTACCCACTCTCCCCTCCTCCCTCCCACTAACACCACGCCTTTCTCAACCCCAACCTTATAGGCTCCCTAACTCCTGTATGTTGTGCAAGGTGTTGGGGTTTGGTTTGGTTTGGTTTGGGTTAGGTAAGGTTGGTTTGGTTGGTTTGGGTCGGGTTGGGTGTGTTTGTGTGTGTGTGTGTGTGGGGAGGGGGGGGGGAGGGTGTGGTGTGTGGAGGGGGGGGGGGGGGGGGGTGGTAGAAGAATATGACGCTCCTTGATTCCAGTATGTTGTGCAAGGTGATAGGGTTTGGTTTGGTTTGGTGGAGGGGGAAGGGGGGAGGAGGAGGAGGAGGAGGAGGAGGAGGAGGAGGAGGAGGAGGAGGAGGCGGGTCAGACGAATAAAACGCTCCTTGATTCCTTTATGTTGCACAAGGTGGTAGGTTTTTAATTGTTGTGTGTTGAGCCAGGTTGAGCGAAGAAATGGGGGGTTAACCTCCTTACCCACACTCCCCTCCTCCCCCCGTCCTAACACCACGCCATTGTTACCCCCCACCTGTACAAGACCCTTGACTTTTGTTGTGCAAGGTGGTGGGGTTGAGTTGGGTTGGGTGGGTTGGGTGGGTTAGTTGGGGGTTAGTGGGGGGGGGGGGGGGGGGCAGAAGAATAAGACAAGACTTGATTCCTGAATGTTGCGCAAGGTGATGGGGTTTGGTTTGGTTTAGTTTGGCTTGGTTTGGTTTGGGGTTGGGTCAGGTCGGGTCGGGTTGGATTGGTTTGGTTTGGTTTGGTTTGGTTTGGTTTGGTTTGGTTTTGGGGGGGGGGGGGGGGGGGGGGGGGAGTAGTGGAGGCTTGACTCATGTATGTTGTGCAAGCTGGTGGGTTTTTAATTGTTGTGTGTTGAGCCAAGTTGAGCGAAGAAATGGGGGGTTAACCTCCTTACCCACACTCCCCTCCTCCCCCCCAACACCAGCCCTTCTTAACACCCACCTTAAACCTGTCCCTGATTAGGTATGTGGATACTTGGTGCCGTCGGGCTACTAAGTCATGTGTGTTGAAGCCCCTTTCAGTGTTATACAATGGTCTAGTGGTAGACCAGAATGCTTGAGGAAGAAGAGTCGGGGTTCGACATCACTGGCTCCATTAACACATGCCCCCACCACCATGAGTTATCATTACCTTTAATGTGTGTGCGAGCAAAGAAATGGGTTTTCACCCGCCTGACCCCCCCCCCACACCCCCCCCCACCACCCACCCCCCCCCCCCCCCCCCCCCCCTACCCTCTTACACACCATTTGCATTCCTTGCCCCATCTACCCCTAACCCCCCCCCTACCCTCTCCCACACCATTTCCATTCATGCTCGGGCCTGCCCCCCCCTCTCCTCACCCCTTCTACTCCCTTCTATACCCCTACACTTCCCCCCCCTAAACCATACCATCCCCCCACTACACCCCACCCCCCCACTCTCACCAACCATTCTCATGCCTGCCTAGGTCTTCCCTAACTCCCCTCCCCCCCCACCCTACTACCCCCTCCTACCCCATCGCCCCCCCCCCCCCCCCCACCCTAATACCTATCTCAATAGGCCTGCCCCCCCCCACCCAACCTACCCCCCTCAACACCATTTCCATACATCCTAGGCCTTGGCCCACCCCCGGTCCCCCCCCTCCCTTCATCTCACCCACAATTTCCAGCTGCCTGGCCTATGGCCCCCACCCCACCTTCCACCCCGGGGGCCCCCCCCCCCCCTCCTTCCCTCTACCCACCATTTCAATGACCTGCTCAGGCCCTTGCCTCACTCTACACGGGCCCACCCATTCCCTACCCTCTCACCACCATTTCATGCCTTGCCAGGCCCTTGCCCCCCCCCGGGCCTCCCCCTCCTTCCCTCTCCACCACCATTTCCTGCCTGCCAGGCCTGCCCCCCCGCCCCCCCACCCCCCCCTCCCCCTCCATTCCCTCTCACCCACCCAATCTTACATGCCTGCATAGGCCCTTTGCCCCCACCCGGGACCCCCCCAATCCTTCCCTCTCACCACATTTTAATGGATCTGACTATGGACCTTAGACCCCCCGCCCCCCCGCCCCCCCCCCCACCCCCCCCTCACTTCCCTTCCCCCACCATTGTTCATGCCGCCTGGCCCTAGCCCCCCCTCACGCGCCGGGGCTATGCCCCGGCCGCCCCCCCCCCAACCCCCCCCTCCCCTCCCTTACTCACCACATTTTCATGCCTGCCTAGGCCTAGCCCCCCCATCCGAAACCCCAAAACCCCCCCATCCCTTCCTACTCACCACCATTTCATGCTGCATAGCCCTAGCCCCCCCACCACGCCCCCCCCCCAACACCCCACCCCACCCCCCCCCCCCCTCCCTTCCTCTCACCCACCATTTCATGCACTGCTGGCCCTAGCCCCCCCGCAACCCCCCCCCCAACCCCCCCCCTCACTTCCCTCCACCACCATTTCATGCCTGCCTAGGCCCTAGCCCCCACGGAGGGGCCCCCCGACCCCCAACCACCCGCCCCCGACAACCACCCATCCCTTCCTCCACCCACCATTTTCATGCTGCCTAGGCCCTAGCCCCCCCAGTACCCCCCCCACCCAACCCCCCCCCCTCCTTCCTCTCACTCAACCATTTTCATGCCTGCTAGGGCCAACTAGCCCCCCCATCCGCACCACCCCAACCACCCCCCCCTCCCTTCCCTCTCACCACCATTTTCATGGCAGCCTAGGCCCTAGCCCCCCCGCCCCCCCACCCCCCAACCCCCCCCCCTCCCTTCCTCCACCACACATTTTAATCTATGCCTAGCCCTAGCCCCCCAGCCCCCCCCCCCCACCCCCCAACCCCCCCCATCCCGTCCCTCTAACACCATTTTCATGCATGCCTAGGCCCCCTATACCACAGCCAACTCACAAAAACCCACAAAAAACCCAAAACACACCACCAAACCCCCCCCCATCACCCACCTCCCCTCCATCTCACAAACCATAAGACTGCCCAGGCCTAGAACCCCCCGCACCCCACCAAACCCACCCCCACCCAAAAAACCCCACCCTCCCTCCCTCTCACCACATTTTAATGGCATCGCCTATGGCAATCGCCCCCCCGCTCTGCCCCCCCCCAAACCCCCTCCCTCCTTCCCTCTCACCCACCATTCAGCCTGCCTAGGCCCTTGCCCCCCCCGGGCCCCCCCGCCCCCACCCCCGCCCCCCCACCCCTCCCTTCCTCTCACCCCACATTTTCCAGCCTGCCTCGGCCCTTGCCCTCACTCAGCCCATCCTGATCAACATCTGGTATCCAACATTGTCAGAGGAGATGGCGGTGGCAATGGAGCTACGCACCACATCTCCTTCATCTGGGCAGCCCATAGACCTGCCCCTGAGTAGGTAAAAAGCCAGAACGAAAACTCATCTTGTATGTAGGAATGATATGCATATGAGTATTTATATACGCCATTCCCCCTCATTGACACCACATCACCACGTCCTCCTCATCCGTCCCATCATCCTGCCCCTGGAGTAGGTTTAAAATGAGAGGATAAATGAGTATAAATATATAAGAGTGTGAATCCAGGGCCATGAGGGTGATTTTCCTCTCACCTACACCCACTCCACACCACTCCAAGCTTGCCAGGAGATGGCGGTGGCAATGGAGCTACACACTACATCCTCCTCATCCGACCCATCATCCTGCCCCTGGAGTAGGTTTGAAATCAGAGGATAAATTAGTATAAATATATGAAAGTGTAAATGGAGGGCCGTGAGGGTGGTTTTCCTCTCACCTACACCCACACCACACCACTCCAACATTGTCAGAGGAGATGGCGGTGGCAGTGGAGCTTCGCACCACATCCTTATCATCTGACCCATCGTCCTGCCCCTGGAGTAGCTTAGAAACAGAGGTTTATATGAGTATGAATATAACACCCACACACACACCACATACAAGCCACACACACACCACATATAACCAACACACATCCAAATCAATCCCAACATATCCGGAGGAGGGAGATGGCGGTGGAAATGGAGCTACGAACCCATCCTCCTTATATGACCCCTCGTCCTGCCCCGGAGCGTTTAAAAATGAGACAAAAATAGACCTTGGAGGGAGGATATGAGATGAGTATGGATAGACCAAGTGATTGTGTGATGGATTATATTGTTATTGATATACCAGGGAAGACGCGATGAAGTAGTAGGCGAGAGGACAGGAGAGACCGGGAGAGGATAGGATTATTATATATTTAGATTAATTATATGAGTATCAAGATTATAGTAGAGTAATTTAGATGAGATATCTTATATGATATTAGAGTATTAGTTACATTACCCATTAGATTATATGATATTAGATTAGATTAATAGTATATTATATGATATTATATTAGATTATTGATATTCTATTCATTAATTACATTATATTCTATATATTATATATATGTATATTATATTATAACAGTGATATATTTTATTGATATATTTTTTTTGGATATATTTTTATTGATATACCAGTGAACCTTTTTTCAAATCTGAAAGTGGGTTTCTTCTAGCTTTATGGTTTCAGGGCTCCTCCAGGGACAGCGTTTTACAGCTTCCTGTAGCTTTTTGTAGCTTTTTAGAGCCATTAGGGCCATGTATCACTGAGACAGGGCAAGAAAAAAACATTTTTTTTTACTTTTTTATAGCGATAATTTCGCTGAAACGGGGTCAAAACTAGCGATCGCTATATGTAGCAGAAAAAGATATCCCTGTTATATATGCCATTCCTCCTCATTAACACCACATCACCACACCCTCCTCATCTGACCCATCATCCTGCCCCTGGAGTAGGTTTAAAATCAGAGTTGTATATGAGAGTGAAATGTAAATCTATGGGGTTTGGGGGAATATATAAGTAGTGTGAAACTATGTAGTGTGAATATAAATAGTTGGACGGATAATGATAGGTGAACATATGATGTGTGAACAGAGTAGTTGAACATATAATAGTTGTGAACAATGATAGGTAATATAAGATCGTGGGTGACATGTGCTAGTGTGAATACGATAGTGTGAACATATGATAGTGTGAACATATGATAGTGTGAACATATAATAGTGTGAACATATGATAGTGTGAATATAAGATAGTGTGAACATGTGATAGTGTGAACATATGATAGTGTGAACATATGATAGTGTGAACATATGATAGTGTGAACATATGATAGTGTGAACATATGATAGTGTGAACATGTGATAGTGTGAACATATGATTGTGTGAACATATGATAGTGTGAACATATCGAGAGTGTGCTATATGATAGTGTGAACATTATGATAGAGTGATATATGATGAGTGTGAATCATGATGTGTGAATATAGAAAGGTGAACATATGATAGTGTGAAACAAAGAAGTGCTGAACATAGATTTGTGTGGAAATATGAATAGTGTGAACATATGTAGTGTGAATACAGATAGTGTGAACATAGGATAGTGTGAATATATGAAGTGGAACATATCATCGTGTGAACATATGTAGTGTGAAGATATGATAGGTGAAATATGGTTGGAGTGGGACTTACTCTCACCCACACCACAACCTTAACCCACACCCTCCAAGATTGTAGGATGTGAGGATATAAGAGGATGGAATTTAAGTGGACACTGTCCACGCCATTCCTCCTTGTTAACACCACATTACATCGCTGCATGGCACACCATGTAGAGTCCACACACACACACACACACACACAAATGCATGCATGTACTAGTAACATGCGCATTGCACTTCATACAGACTCCACACACACACACACACACACACACACATACACACACACAAATGCATGCATGTAATAGTAAAACATCGCATTTGCACTTCAGCAGACTCACACACGCGACACCACACACACCTACACACTACATTACACACACACAAATGAATGATGTACCCTTAAATGCGGCAGGCACACCATACAGACTCCACAGGCACGGCACACACCCACACCAAAAGAAGCAGTAATCGTGATGAAATGCGCCTGGCACTTATACAGACTCCAACACACACACAACACCACCAAAGCCCTCCCACCCCCTCACCCCTCAACCCCCCCCCCCCCTACCCCCCCCCCCCACCCACCCCCCCTCCCCACCCCCCCCACCACCACCCACCACCACACCCCCCCCCCCCCCCCCCATACCACACACACACACACACACACACACACACACACACAAATGCATGCATGTAATCGTGACATGCGCATGGCACTTAATACAGACTCCACACACACACACACCACACACACACACACACGCGCCCCCCCACAACACACAACACACACACAACACACACACAAATGATGCATTAATCGTGAAGATGCGCTTTGGCCTTTTTCCCTCCCTCCCACCCTTCTTCGGCACCCTGTTTTCCCTGCCTAATGGCACTTAATACAGACTCCACACACACACTACCACACACACACACACATTGCATGAAGTGTGAATCGGGACATGCGCATGGACAAACTGAATAAAGACTCCACACACACACACACAACGCAACGCCCCCCCTCCCCCCCCCCACACACACACACACACACACACACACAACAAATGCATGCTGAAGTGACATGGCATGGCACTATACAGGATCCACACCTACAAACACACACTACACACACACAAACACAAATGCATGCATCGTCACGACATGCGCATGGGCACTTAATACAGACTCCACACACACAACACACACCACCACACGCCCACACCCACACACACAACACACACACACACACACACCAAACACACCCACACACACAAATGCATGCATTGAATCGGACAGCTAATGCACTTAATACAGATCCCCCCCCCCCCCCCCACACACACACACACAACACAACATACATACCACCACACACAAATGCATGCATTGTACCATTAACATGCGAGACAACACTATACAGACCCCACACCACCACAAACACACGCACACCACACACACACACAAACACAACTGCATGCATGGATCGTGACATGCGCATGAGCACTTACTACAGCCGCAACAACACAACACACCACACACACACACCACGCCCCCCCCCCCCCACACACACACACACACACACACACACACACACAAAATAACACACACCAAGACGCAGGAGTCCACACCACACACCTCATACACACCTCAAACAAAGAATCACCCAGGTAAGCCCCACGAGGTGCAGCCAACCTCAAATCAAACCATGCAGAATACACACAGCATGCACACACACGTATGTACCAGTTACAGGAGCATGGCACACCATGCAGAATCCTTACACACACACACCATGCAGAATACACACAGCATGCACACACACGTATGTACCAGTAACAGGCGCATGGCACACCATGCAGACTCCACACACACACACACACACGCACACACACATACAAATGCATGCATGTACCAGTAACATGCGCATGGCACACCATGCAGACTCCTCACACACACACACACCATGCAGATTCCACACCCACTCACCTCAAACAAAGAGTCACCCAGGTAAGCTCGCTTGTTTTGCCAGGCGTTGGTATGCTCCGCTCCCCGTGGTGCTGCCAGCCTCGGATCTAACACCACAGGCATCTGCCAACATCCTAAACCCCCATGTGGCGTGGCTTCCCCATCGGTAGGATCCATAGGACCTGAGCAGGTGGCTGTACACTGTAGTTCACTGCTGTCACACACAGCTGTAGTGCTCAGGTGTGCGAGTACAACCCGTCGGGTTCAGAAGGAGTCACTGGCTGCCAAGCCAAGACACCTGGCGTTGTCTTTCTTTCTTGTCCTTGCTCTGCCTGCCTGACTGACTGCCTGCTTGATTTCTTGATTGCTCTGTATAGAGCAACAGGTCGGGGGTTCCAACTTCTGTTCAAATTGGAACAGCAAGGTCGTTCAGAAGGGGGAGGTGGTGTGCTCGTGATTCAGCGAAAAGGTCGTTGGCAGACGATTGGAAGGGATTGAGGCACGGCTGAAATGGCGTAAAATGGGTGGGGGTGGGGCGATATATCGCGGTGGTGTTGGGAATCTCGCTAAGCCTTGCGTGGACTTCGGTACCGGTAGTTCGGTTGGGCGTAGGGACTGGGTGCACCCAACCGAACCTGAACCTGAAAAGTGCCCCGGGTTTCCGGTACCACCCCGCCCCGGGGCACTTTTCCTTGAGTAGAAAAGTTCCGGGGTTTATGGAAAAGTTTTGTACTGCCGGGGCAAAAGTCCGCCTGGGCAACTTTTCCTTAAGCCCTCGAACTTTCCACTGCGAAACCTTCAAGCGGGCCCGAGCGGGCCCGAGCGGGCCCATCTTTTACTCCCACCTATATGAATCACGGTAGGGCAAGTCCCTTTAGCCTATTTGGCCTACCCCCGGACTGTAACAAACATACTTGATATGAAGGGCTTAAAAGAGAAAAAGCATTGTTGAACTGAACCCCAGACAATCGTTTTTGCCGACGGGGGGCCTGAGTCCGTGCTACAGTTATCATTACATTACATTACATTACATTACATGTTAAAGTCTACTTGACACCGCGAGGGTGTATGAGACTCTGTGCTTTAAACAAAAAGAAAAAGCACCCACAAAGCAAAAAACCCCATTACATCAGGGGTGTGTCGAGGACAAACAAACCAAACTTCCAACCACCGTTTTGGTGGCGTAGGTATTAAACCCCTTAGAGCAGGACCCAGATCTCAACCACTTACAGTGGCGGAGGTAAGAAGCTAACAAATGAGAAGTCTCAAGAAGAAAAAAAAGGGATAATAAATTACGGTGCCACTAAGCAGTCCAGGGCTTCCTGTCTTGCTCTTCTACAAGTAGAAAGATAGTCGGCTAGGTTGCTCCAAAAAGACTTAGTGCCATTTCCATTCATAAAGGTTCTGAATGTGGAATCGCAGAATTCCACATTCCATACGGTTAAGTCGGTATCCTCATGGACATGCCTATAAATATCTGTAAACAGATTCTGGTAGCGGAGGCGAATATCATTATAAAAAGGGCACTCAAACATATGCATTTCATCCTCAGTTTTTTTCATGTAATTCTGCAAGATGATTAAATCATCATCTCATCTGGGGTAATAATTTAATTGTGCGATTCTTATCGCATTCTTTATAAATTGTATTAAGTGTTTCCATCCTTCCAGACCATGACACTGTAACCAATTAAATCCCGCAATTACATTCTTTGCTGATAAAATATTTTTGCTACAGCCCCTTTCAGTGATATACAATGGTCTAGGGGGTTCGACTCCCCCATCGCTCCCTCTTGGCGTTGCAGGTCGTCGTCAACCGCGATGGTAGCTTGTCCAGTTGAGGTAAGAGAACGCTCCCCACCCGCGAACGACGGGCTCCCTTAACACCACGCCCCACTAGGCGTTATCATTACCTTTTATTCTTACTACCGAAGTCGGCGAGCAGCCAGAATGCTGGCTGAAGCCATATAACCAAGTTCAAATTCAGAAAGCAGATTTGGGGTTGTCCCTGAACAACCCTGCTGCCCACACGAGTAAGCATGCTACACCGGGTTCAAAAAATATAAAATGAAAATTTGAACAACCAAGAATTGCCACAGAATGACCTCTAAGGACGTGCCCAATGGGTATTAAGGGAACCGCCTCGTAAGTATGCGATGGACTTAAATCGGCTTAAGGGCTTAAATCACACACCGGGTTTATTACAGCCTGTCTCAAAGACAGTCTTGGGTGGCCATTTTTGTTGTTGTTAAAATCCATCCCACAAGTTTGAATCCCGCAACGTGTAGGACCAACCAACCAGGCCATGTTACTCCAGAGCCGACATCCTTAGGATGAAGGGCGCCTGGAGGCGCGTCCCGAATGAAATGATTCGAATCCTTAATTCAATGTATTTTAATTGATTTAATTGAATTGTTTTTAATGTTGTATTATTTAAATTCGATTTAATCCTTTCCATTTAATTTAATTTACGTGATTTGAATGTATGCAATTGCTTTAAATTGTGTCAATTCGAATAGGAGTATACTCCCGAGCCGACATCCTTAGGACCTACGTACTAGCTACCCACGTGAGTAAGACGAGAGAAGCATGTTACACTGGGTTAATTGTAGCCTGGAAGACAGTATTTCTTGTCAACTGCTAACTAACAGCATGCTCCTTGGTTTCCGTGGGGACCGCACGGGTTGGCTTGGAATTTGATGACGGTGATGAGCAGCCCGGATTTGGCTGAAAACCCATGCAATGAAATTCCAACAATTATTCACAGACAGACTTGGGGTGGCCAATCGATGTATGAAGCCACAACAAACCAGAATCTCCCAATTGAACGCACATCCTTTGCAGGTAAAGGGCCAGGGTTGTTCAGGACGCTGCGTCCTCCATCCCAGACGCAACGTGGGGAGGGTCCGTTGACCAGAAGGAAGGCTCTGTTGCGTTGCAGGACACAGGCTACAAAATTGGTTGAGTCTCAGGCAGCAGAGCTGGGGGGTCGTTCTGAAGTACCCTGGAAGGGGCCAGACTGCGAATGCAAATGTTTGCCTATCCTACCAGGGTACTACTTCTTGCCAAATTGGCCAGCACTTTTTATCGCACAAACGTCAAATTGGCCAGCAAGTTAGTTCGTTTAGTGCAAAAAGCGCAAAAAACTGTGCCCTGCGCCCACAGGAGGTTGAAAAACTGCGAGAAACGCGCAGAGGGGCTCAAAAAGACAGCGCGCGCGCTTAGTAGTACCCTGGATCCTACATACCATTATTCAAGTCGTGTGTGTGTCTGTGTGCACACGTTTAGTTCGTAAACTTCGTCACGACATCTATCAAGATGGACATCTTGGAAGTTGAGATTTTTATATATATATATATATATATATATATATATATATATATATATATATATATATATATATATATATATATATATATATATATGTATATATTTATCAAGATGGACAGATTATCAGTGGATATTCAAGAATAATAATTGGAACCCATCGGTAACCAGCTTTTGTTCAACAACTGGCCCTCTGTTTCCAACTTCCCATCTCAAAATCCTCAATTTAGTCTTTCCTAGTCTACACCAGGGTACTTCCATTGACCAAATTGGCCAGCGCTTTAGCGCACTTGAAAACAAAAAAACTGCGCTTTGTAGAGCAAATAGCGCAAAATTGCTTGCAGCGCCCACAGGGGGTTGCAAAAAAGTGTGCGAAACGCGCAGTGGGGCTTAAAAAGGCTCAAAAGCGCGCGCTTCGAGGTACCCTGGTCTACACTCCCATCTCCTGCTCACTTGCCGCAATATTAGCCCGAAATGCAGATGCTGTTTCCTCAGCCTTCTCATACACCATCTGGGGGTCCTTGACCATGTCACCGGGGTTGACCTCCAAGCTTTTGGTGCTCAGGGAGAAACGTTGGCGATCGTTGTCTATCTCATGAACCATGACCTGTACAATTGGTTGGTCAGAATAGTTAGTTAGTAAGTTAGTTAGACAGTTAGTCAGTTTGGTGCTCAGGGATAAACGTTGGCGATCGTTGTCTATCTCATGAACCATGACCTGCACAATTGGTTGGTCAGAATAGTTAGTTAGTAAGTTAGTTAGACAGTTAGTCAGTTTGGTGCTCAGGGAGAAACGTTGGCGATCGTTGTCTATCTCATGAACCATGACCTAGGGAATTGGTTGGTTAGTTAGTTGACCTTTGTAGTCTAGCCCTTGAACCATGACCTAGGTATTGGTTGGTAAATTAGTTGAACTTTGTAGTCTAGCCCTTGAACCATGACCTAGGGAATTGGTTGGTTAGTTAGTTGACCTTTGTAGTCTAGCCCTTGAACCATGACCTAGGGAATTGGTTGGTTAGTTAGTTGACCTTTGTAGTCTAGCCCTTGAACCATGACCTAGGGAATTGGTTGGTTAGTTAGTTGACCTTTGTAGTCTAGCCCTTGAACCATGACCTAGGGAATTGGCTGGTTAGTTAGTTGACCTTTGTAGTCTAGCCCTTGAACCATGACCTAGGGAAGTGGTTCATACCATGGCCTAGAAAATTGTTGGATAGCTAGTTAGGTAGTTAGTTGGTTAGTTAGTTGGCGATCGCTGTCTATCTCATGAACCATGACCTAGGAAATTAGATTGTTCGGTGGTATGGTAAATTGGCTAGTTAGTTAGTTAGTTGGTTAGTAAGTTAGTTAGTTAGTTAGTTAGTAAGTTAGTTAGTTAGTTAGTTTGTTAGCTAGTTACTTAGCTAGTTAGTCTGATTGCTTGTTGTTTACTTGATTGGCTGGTTGGTTGGTTGGTTGGTTGGTTGGTTGGTTGGTTGGTTGGTTGGTTGGTTGGTTGGTTGGGGGGGGGGGGGGGGGGGGGGGGTCAGGGCCACAAGGTTGCATTCACATCCAATTCTACTTATCCAAAATGCCAACAGGCAAACCTCTCCACCCATACATGGTGCCCCATTTGACCCCCTTTCAGTGATATACAATGGTCGAGTGGTAGACCACATCGCTTGAGGATGAAGAGTCGGGGGTTCGACTCCCCCTTCGGTCGCTCTCGGCATTGCAGGTCGTCGTCAACCGCGATGGTAGCTTGTCCAGTTGAGGTAGGAGACCGCTCTCCACCCGCATACAACAGGCTCCCTTAACACCACGCCCCACCAGACGTTATCCTATTTGACCCCCTCCCTCTCCACCATCATATTCTGTCACAATCTCCACCTACCCCCCCCCCCCCCCCCCCCCCCCCCCCACACACACATCACCCCTCCACGGTGTCCCCTGTGTCCCCCTCCATCACCACATTCTGCCACAATACCCCCCCCCCCCCCCCCCCCCCCCCCCCCCCCCCCCCCCCACCCCCCCCACACACACCCCACCCTCTCCACCCATATACGATGTCCCCTGTGTCCCCCTCCACCACCACATTCTGCCACAATATCCACTTACCCCCCCCCCCCCCCCCCCCCCACACACACACACCACCCACCCACCCATCCACCACACACACACACACCACCCCTCTCCACCCACACACAGTGTCCCTCGTGTCCCCCTCCCCCACCAAATTCTGCCACAATATCCACCTACCCCCCCCCCACCCACCACCACCACCACCACACACACACACCCCACCCTCTCCACCCATACACGATGTCCCCTGTGTCCCCCTCCACCACCACATTCTGCCACAATATCCACCTACCCACCCCACCCCACCCACCCACCCATCCACCACACACACACACACCACCCCTCTCCACCCACACACAGTGTCCCTCGTGTCCCCCTCCCCCACCACATTCTGCCACAATATCCACCTACCCCCCCCCCCCACCACCACCACCACCACCACCACACACACACACCCCACCCTCTCCACCCATACACGATGTCCCCTGTGTCCCCCTCCACCACCACATTCTGCCACAATATCCACCTACCCCCCCCACCCCCCCCCACCCCCCCATCCACCACACACACACACACCACCCCTCTCCACCCACACACGGTGTGCCTCGTGTCCCCCTCCCCCACCACATTCTGCCACAATATCCACCTACCCCACCCCCCCACACTCCCCCCCCCCCCCCACCCCCCCCCCCCCCCCCACCCCCACACACACACACCCCACCCCCCCACACACCCCACCCCCTGTGTCCCCTTCACCACCATATTCTGTCACAATCTCCACCTACCCCCCCCCCCCCCACACACACACACCTCCCATACACGGTGTCCCCTGTGTCCCCCTCCACCACCACATTCTGCCACAATATCCCCCCCCCCCCCCCCCCCCCCCCCCCCCACACACACACACCACCCCTCTATACCCATACACGGTGTCCCCTGTGTCCCCCTCTACCACCATATTCTGTCACAATATCCCTCACACACCCTCCCCCCCCCCCACACCCCACCCCTCCACCCATAGATGGTGTCCCCTGTGTCCCCTCCACCACATTCTGCCACAATATCCCCCACACCCCACCCCATCTCACAGACACACACACACTCACGTCTCCCTCCCCTCCGCCCCCCGAACACGCACATGCACCTTCTTCCCCCTACACCCCCACATGCTGCCCCACTGCGCCCCCTCCATTCTCCACGTCAACATACCTTGATCTCGACTCCCACACTAAACATCTTCAGAGGTCAAACGCTTAGAAATTCAAAAATGAAATTCAGCTCATGAGCAACATTTCGACCATGTCCATATTCCACTCCCTCCACACACACACACACACACACATGCTGCCCTTGCGTGTGCCCTGTGCCCTCTACGTCAACCAGGAATACTTTTTTAAAATCAAAATGAGGAAATCTTAATCCTTTTCTTTTTCCCCCTCCATTTCCCCCTCCCAAAACAGGATCCTTATTCCGATTTTGGTCGATTTTGGTCATTTTAGTCCATTTCAGTAGAGAAAAAAAAAGTTTTTTTAGGATTCTTATTCCGAGAATTTTAGCCAAAACGGGGTCTCGTATTCCGATCGGAATATATTCGGGAAAAAAATATCCCTGACGTCAACATACCTTGTTCTCAGCTCCCACACTGAACATCCTCTTCATGTCTTCGGGGCTGACACGCGTGTAGCTGATTAGTTTTTTGGCGCCCCCTCCCCCCCACATTCTCCCCCCTCCCCCCCACCCCCTGCCCTACTCCCCCCAAAACACAGGCATACACCTACTGCCCTCTGTACCCACACACCAACATACCTTGATCTCGGCTCCCACACTGAACATCTTCTTCATATCTTCGAAGCTGACACGCTCATGACTGATTTGGCTACTATGCAACAGTCCGTCAGAGCTTGTACCAATGTCGACAAAAACTCCATATGTCTGAGAGCCTGTGACAACTCCAGATTTAAGATCATGGACCTGCAAATCAGTTCAGATCAGTTCAGATCAGTTCAGATCATGGACCTGCAAATCAGTTCAAATCAGTTCAGATCATGGACCTGCAAATCAGTTCAGATCAGTTCAGATCATGGATCTGCAAATCAGTTCAGATCACTTCAGATCATGGACCTGCAAATCAGTTCAGATCAGTTCAGATTATGGACTTGCAAATCAGTTCAAATCAGTTCAGATCATGGACCTGCAAATCAGTTCAGATCAGTTCAGATCAGTTCAGATCATGGACCTGCAAATCAGTTCAGATCAGTTCAGATCATGGACCTGCAAATCAGTTCAGATCAGTTCAGATCATGGACCTGCAAATCAGTTCAGATCAGTTCAGATCATGGACCTGCAAATCTGTTCAGATCAGTTCAGGCAAAAGGTAGGTGCCAGTCTTGTGACTTGTTGGTAGCCCCTTTCAGTGATATACAATGGTCTAGTGGTAGACCAGATCGCTTGAGGATGAAGAGTCGGGGGGTTCGACTCCCCCTTCGGGCGCTCTCGGCGTTGCAGGTCGTTGTCAACCGCGTGGTAGCTTGTCCAGTTGAGGTAGGAGACCGCTCCCCACCCGCGTACGACGGGCTCCCTTAACACCACGCCCCACCAGGCGTTATCATTACCTTCTTGACTTGTTGGTAGCCTCGATGTCATTTATAATGATGTGCATGTTGGTAAACTCAATGTTATTTACAACGATGTGTATGTTGGCAAACTTAATGTCATTTCTAATGATGTATTTGTTGGCAAACTTATTGTCATTTCTGAGCATTATGTTTACCCAGTGTTTTCTTCAGTCCCTCATCAAAACATGTAGTTGATCTTGATTGTTTGAGGTTGGGCAAGTCCTTCTGGCCAAAGTGGCTACCCCTGGACTTCAACATACATACTGACATATATGCACCTGAGGATGAATAATATGGCAAGCCCCTCTTAAGCAATCATTTAATTTACATTTTAATTAGTGCCATCCGACTCCACCAACTGTAACCAACGAGGAAAACGTGTCCAATAGGGGGACGTGAGGATCGTTATCGCTCACACCCCTCTTGCATTGGCTGTCCCTCGGCAAGGGGTGACCGGGTGGTAATGATAACGCCTGGTGGGGCGTGGTGTTAAGGGAGCCCGTCGTATGCGGGTGGGGAGCGGTCTCCTACCTCAACTGGTACCTCAAGCTACCATCGCGGTTGACGACGACCTGCAACGCCAAGAGCGACCGAAGGGGGAGTCAAACCCCCGACTCTTCATTCTGAAAGTAATTTAGTCTATCACTAGACCAATGTATATCGGGACCGGGTGAGTGAGTGACAACGAGGGTGATCCGCGAGTCAGGTCTCCTGGCCAGGGAACTTCCAAGCGCGCGCTTTTGCGCGCTGGTGCGCTGCCTTTTTGAGCCCCACTGCAAGTTTTGCGCAGTTTTTTGCACCCCCCTGTGTGCGCAGCAAGTAATTTTTGGGGCGACCGTGTGAGTGAGTGTCAACGAGCAATTGATTGGTGATTTGCGAGTCAGGTCTCCTGGCCAGGGAACTTCCAAGCGCGCGCTTTTGCGCGCTGGTGCGCTGCCTTTTTGAGCCCCACTGCACGTATTGCGCTGTTTTTTGCAACCCCCTGTGGCGCAGCAAGCAATTCTTGGGGTGACCGGGTGAGTGAGTGGCAATGAGCGTTTGATTGGTGATCTGCTAGTCAGGTCTCCTGGCCAAAGAACTTCCAAGCGCGCGCTTTTGCGCGCTGGTGCGCTGCCTTTTTGAGCCCCACTGCACGTTTTGCGCAGTTTTTTGCACCCCACTGTGGGCGCAGCAAGCAATTTTTGCGCTTTTTGCACTACAAAGCGCAGTTGTTTTCTCTTTCAAGCGCTTTAGCGCTGGCCAATTTGGTCAATGGAAGTACCCTGCTCCTGGCTGTGTGTCCTAAGAACCCCGATCTATATTCTCAAATGATGCTGGGGATATCTCTGTGGAATTCAAATCACAAACACACACACACAATCCTCCACCCCACAACATATCACCATATGTTCACCAAGCCAGCATGTGTCACAACTAGGGGTCGGCTATGCTATATAATATTAGTGAATAAATAATATTATATAATATTATATAATATTAGGCGGACGAGCCGTCTCACCAGAATTTCGAATTTATTTGAAAATTAATATTATTGTGATATTATAATAATATTTTAGTTAATATTAGTTTTTCAAACACTAATATTAGTTGCCGTTCCCTAGTCACAACAGACAGGACATACCTTGAGGTTGGGGTCCCCCTTCATTGAGGAAGGGGGAGTTGAACCCCCGACTCTTCATTCTTAAAGTGATTTAGTCTACCACAAGACCAATGCATATCACTGAAAGAGGCTACATCACCATATGTTCATCAAGCCAGCATGTGTCACAACAGACAGGACATACCTTGAGGTTGGGATCCACCCTCCTAGCTTTCTCCCGGTCGTCCATCTCCTGTCGGCGCGCCGCAACCCTAGCCAAGAACGCAGCTGCCCCTTCCTCAGCCTTCTCATACACCAGCTGGGGATTCTTGACCATGTCGCCGGGGCTGTCCTCCAAGCTTTTGGTGCTCAGGGAAAAACGTTGGCGCTCGGTGTCTACCCTATGAACCATGACCTAGGGCGAGGGGGGGACAGAAATAAAATCCTCAGACCCCATGCCCTTTTTTCCAACAGAGGGCTGAGTTTACCCCCCCCCCCCCCCCCGGCTCCGGAACCCACTTGGAGGCCATCATCTCCCCCCACAGTAATAATTAGGGGGTCAAAACAGGGTGCATTTTGTATAGCTTGAAAAGGCCTATCCACTGGTGCTGCTCCCATAACCATGCGCCATATGTGGAGAAATGAATCAGAAATAGCTCTGTGCCTACCCGATGAACCATGACCTAGGGAATTGTTTTGTTCGTTGGTATGGTAATTGTTTGCTTGTGTGATTGTTTTTTAGTCAGCTAGCCAGAGTAATTCAAAGCGCGCGCTTTTGCGCTTTTGAGAGCTGACTTTTTGACCCCCTCTGCGCTTTAAGCGCAGTTTTTTGCAACCCCTTGTGGGCGCTGCAAGCAATTTTTGCGCTTTTTGCACTACAAAGCGCAGTTTTTTTGTTTTCAAGTGCGCTAAAGCGCTGGCCATTTGAAGTACCCTGCAGCTAGCTAGCTAGCGAGTCTGATTGTTTAATTGCTTGTTTGTTCGTTGATTGGCTAGATGGCTGGGGGGGTGATGGTCGGGGCCACAGTGGTTACACTCACCACCAATTCTGCGTATCCAACATGCCAACACGCAAACCTCTCTACCCATACATGGGCATCCTCTGTGGCCCCCTCCACCACCACCTTTTTCCACAATTTCCACATACTCCCCCCCGACCCTCTTCCCTCCACCCCTGAAACATGTATATTCACCTACTTCCGCACACACACACACATGCAGCCCTTGCATGCCCCCTCCATTCTCCTGTGCAGCATACAACCACCCCGCCCCACCACCATCCACCCCCCCCACCAACCCCCCAACCACCTCAGCCCCCACCCCCACCCCCACCCCACCCACCCACCCTGTGCAGCATACCACCACTCTATCCCACTGTCACCTCCTAGTTGAGGGACCCTTGGAAGCTTTCATGTCCACCACCACCCCAACCACCCCCCTGTGCAGCATACCACCACTCTAACCCACTGCCACCTCCTAGGTGGGGGACCCTTGGAAGCTTTCATGTCCACCACCACCCCAACCACCCCCCTGTGCAACATACCACCTCCCCTTTCCACCATCATCCAACCCCCACCACGCCTACATGGAGGGGGGATGCTAGGACCCACAAAGCCAGTGCCCAGTGAATCAGAAACCTAAACCCTAAACCCTATAACCTAAACCCTAAACCCGAGGAGATCTGGCTTGTGGGGACTGGCTTTGTGGGTACTAGCTTCCCCCCACCCGCCAACATACCTTGATCTCGGATCCCACACTGAACACACAGATCTCAGCTCTCAGCCCTCCAAACACACACATCCCAAACACATCCCACCCCCCCACATACACGCACATTCACCTACTGCCCCCTACACCCTCACATGCTTCCCTCCCTTTCCCATGTGTGCCTCCTCCATTCTCCACGCCAACATTCCTTGATCCCAGCTCCCACACTGAACACACAGATCTCAGCTCTCAGCTCTCCACTCCAACATACCTTGATCTCGTCCCCCACACTGAACATCTTCTCAATGTCTTCCACGTTGATGCGATGAGGAGGATTCCATGCTGCAGTGATTCTGTTTTTA
>JACBWV010000683.1:427961-439083 GCA_013435795.1 Chlamydomonas sp. ICE-L
CCCTCAGGTATAAGCCATCCCACCATCAGGTCCAACCCATCCCAGCCTCATGCATAACAGCCAGGCCTCACCTTCAGGTCAGGATCCAAGCCATCAGCCTTCTTACCATTTGAAACCCCTGCTTCTACAACACATTCACCACCAACCCATCACATCCTCTTGTACAACAGCTAGGCCTCAACTTCAGGTCAGGATCCAGGCCGTCAGCCTTCTTATCATGGGAAAGCAAGGGAGCCCTGGTGCTTCTGCATGGATATATTTGGTCACATCAAACTCTCCCCTCCCCCCCTTCTTATCCCCCGCTTCTACCACACATTCACCACCAAAGCCATCCCAGCCTCATGTACAACATCCAGGCCTCAACTTCAGATATAAGCCCTCCCACCTCCAGGTCCAACCCATCCCAGCCTCATGTACAACAGTCAGACCTCACCTTCAGGTTGGGATCCAAGGCAGCAACCTCCTTCTCATTTGAGACCTGAGAGCCCTGGTGCTCCTGCAAGGATGCATTTGGATCATGTTTGGGTCACATGAAGATATATTATAATGAAACATGAGAAGCCTGGTGCTTCTGCATGGATACATTTGGAATACCCCAAGGTTTGTGAGAACATTGGTCAACGTGATATAAGGGTAGAGAGAACGTTGGCAATTGGTGGTGGTGTGTGTGTTGTGTGTGTGTGTGTTGTGTGGGTAATTGTGGTGGTGGTGGTGGTTGTGGTGTGTGTGTGGTGTGTGTGTGTGTTGTGGTTGTGTATGTGCTGTGTGGTGGGAAGGTGTGTGTGTGTGTGTTGTGGTGGTGGGGGGGGGTGTGATCGTGTGTGGTGGTGGTGGTCGGTGGTGGGTGTGTGTATCGGTGGTGGTGCGTGGTTGTGTGTGATTGTGTGGATGAGTGTTGGTGGTGTTGTGTGTGTGTGTGGGTGGTGGTGGTGGTGTGTGTTGCTTTTGTGTGTGTGTGTGGTGGTGGTGGGGTGTTGTGTGATGTGGTGGTGGATGGGGTGGTGGCTGTGATGTGTGTGGGGTAGGGGTGGTGCGTGTGTGTGTGTTTTGTGGTAGGGTGCGGGGTGGTGGTAGGTGGTGATGTTTGTGTGTGTGTGAGCCTGTTGTGGATGTGGAGGTGGTTGTGGGTTTGCGTGGCTTGTGGTTGGTGGTGTTGGTGTGGTGTTGAGTGGTGGTGGTGTGGTGTGTGCGTGGTGGTGGTGGTGGTGGTTGTGTTGATTGTGTGTTGTGGTGGTGGTGGTGGTGGTGTAGGTGGTGGTGGTGGTGGTGTGGTGTGGTGTGTGGTGTAGGTAGTGTGTAGTGATGTGATGTGGCTGGTGGTGGTGGTGGTGTGTGTGGTTGTGGTGTTGGTGTTGGTGTGTGTGTTTGTGTGGTGGGTGGTGTGGTGCGTTGGTGTGTGTGTGTGGTGGTGGTGGTGGTGGATGTGTGTGTGTTGTGGTGGTGATGGTGGTGGTGTGTGTTTTTGTGTGTGTGTGGTGGTGGTGTTGGTGTGTGTGTGTGGTGGTGTTGGTGTGGTTGTGTGTGTGTGTGATGGTGGTGGTGGTGTGTGTGTGTGGTGGTGTGCGTGATAGGTGTGGTGTGTGGTCGTGGTGTGGTGTGTGTGTGTGTGTGGTGGTGGTGGTGGTGTGTGTGTGTTTGTGGATGGTGGTGGTGGTGTGTGTGTGTGTGTGGTGGTGGTGGTGGTTGTGGTGTGTGTGTGTCGGTGTGGTGGTGCTGTGTGTTGTCGTCGTTGTTGAGGGTTGGTCGGGTGTGTGGTTGGTGGTGGTGTGTGTGTGTGGTGTTGGGGTGTGTTGGTGTGTGTGTGGTGGTGTGGTGTTGGTGTTTGTGTGGTGATGTTGTTGGTGGTGGTGTTGTGATGTGTGTGGTGTGGTGAGGTGGCTTTGAGTGTGTAGCTGTGTGTAGGTTGGTGGGTGTGTGTTTTGTGTTTTGAGGTGGTGGAGTGTGTGTGTGTGGTTTGTGGTGGTTGTGTTGTGTGGTGTGTGTGCGTGGTGGAGGTGTGTGTTTAGTGCTTGTGTGGGTGTGGTTGTGTGTGGTGTTGTGTGGTTGGTGGTGGGTGGTGGGTCGTGTGTTGGGTTTGTGGTGGTGGGTGGTGTGGTGTCGGGGTGGTGGTGGTGAGTGGTGGATGTAGTGTCGTGTGTGTGGTGGTGGTGGTTGTGGTAGTGTGTGTGGGTGCGCTCGGTGGTGGTGGTAGGCTTGGTGGAATTGCGTGTGTGGTGTGTGATGGTGGTGTTGTGTTGAGGTTGTTCGTGTGGTGGTGTGCGTGGTGGTGTGTGTGTGGGTGTGGTAGGTGGGGTGGTGGTATGGTGTGTGTGGGTGTGTGTGTGCGTGTGGTGGTGTTGGTGGTGTGGTGTGTGTGCTGGTGGTGGTGTGTGTGTCGTGGTGGTGGTGGCTGTGTGTTTCTTCTTGCGGGTTTGTGTGTGTGGTGGTGGTGAGTGGTGTGCTGTGTGGTGGATGGTGGGTGGTGGTCGTGTTTTGGTGTGTGAGTGGTGGTGAGTGGTTGTGTGTGTGTGGTGTGGTGTGTGGTGTGTGTGTGTGTGTGGTTGGTGTTTGAGGTGGTGGTGGGTGTGTGGGCGTAGTTGGTGGTGGTGTGTGTGTGTGTGGTGTGTGTTGTGTAGGTGGGGTGGTGTGGTGTGTGCTGGTTGCTGTTGGTGGTGGTGGGGTGTGGTGGTGTGTGGTGTGGTGGTGGGTGTGTGTGGTGGTGGTGAGTGTTGTGTGTGTCTGTAGTGTGTGTTAGTGGATGGGTGGTGGTTGTGTGAGTGTTGTGTGGTGTTGGTGGTGGTGGGTGTATGTTGTTTTGGTGTGTGTGTGTAGTAGTTGTGTGTGATGGTGGTGGTTGGTTGTGTGTGGTGTGTGTAGTGTGTGTGGGTGGTGGGTGTGATGTGTGTGTTGTGTGGTGTGGTGTGTGGGGTGGAATGTGTGGTGGGTGTGTGGTGTGTGGGGGTGTGTGTGTGTGGTGGTGTGGTGGGTGGTGTGTGTGTGGTGGTGGTGGTGGTGTGTGTGTGTGTGGTTTGGTGGTGGTGGTGTGTGTTGTGTTGTGGTGTGGTGTGGTGGTGGTGTGTGTGTGTGTTGTGTGTGTGGGTGGTGGTGGGTGGTGGTGTGTGTGGTGGTGGTGGTGGTGGATGTGTGTGTTGTGTGTGGTGGTGTGGTGGGTGGTGGTGGTGGTGGTGGTGGTGTGGTGAGTGTGTGTTGTGGTGGTGGTGGTTGGTGTGGGTGTGTGTGGTGGGTGGTGGTGGTGTGTGGGTTGGTGGTGGTGGTGGTGGTGGTGTGTGTTGTGTGTGTGTGTGGTGGTGGTGGTGTGGGTGGTGGTTGTGTGGTGTGTGGTGGGTGGTGTGTGTGTGTGTGTTTGGTGTGGTGGTGGGGTGTGTGTGTGTGTTGTGTGTGTGTGGTGTGGTGTTGGGTTTGTTGGTGGTGGTGGTGGTGGTGTGGTGTAGTGGTTGTTGTGGTGGTGGTGTGGTTGTGTTTGTGGTTGGTGGTGTGTGTGGTGTGTGTGTGTGCTGTGTGTGTGGGTTGTGGTGTGTGTGGTGTGTGTGTGTGGTGGGTGGTGGTGGTGTGTGTGGTGGTGTGTTGTGGGGTGGTGGTGTGGTGTGTGGTGGTGTGGTGGTGGGTGTGTGTGTGTGTGGTGGTGGTGGTGGTTGTGTGTGTGTTGTGGTGTGGTTGTTGTGTGTGTGTGTGTGTGTGTGGTGGTGTGGTGGTGTGGTGTGTGTGGTGGTGGGTGTGTTTGTGGTGGTGGTGGTGGTGGTGTGGTGTGTGGTGTGTGTGTGTGTGTGTGTGTGTGTGTGTGTGGTGTGTGTGTGTGTGTGTGTGGTGGTGGGGGGTGTGTGTGTGTGGTGGGTGGTGGTGGTGTGTGTGGTGTGTGGTGGTGGTGGTGTTGTGATGTGTGTGTGTGGTGGGGTGGTGGTGGTGGTGTGTAGTGTGTGGTGGTGGGTGTGTGGTGTGTGTGTGTGTGTGGTGGTGGTGGTGGTGTGTGTTTGTTGTGTGGTGGTGGTGGGTGTGTGTGTTGTTGTGGTGGTGGTGTGTGTGTGTGGTGGTGGTGGTGGTGTGTGTGTGGTGGTGGGGTGGTGGTGTGTTGTGTTGTGTGTGTGGTGGTTTGGTTGTGTGTGTGTGTGGTGGTGTTGTTGGGTGGTGGTGTGTGTTGGTGGTGTATGGTGTTGGTGGTGGTGTTGTGTGTGTGCTGTGGTGTTGTTGGTGGTGGTGTGTGTTGTGGGTGTGGTTGGTGGTTGGTGTGTTGTGTGTGTGGTGGTGGTGGGTGGTGGGTGTGTGTGTGGTGGTGGTTGGGTGTGTGTGTGTGGCTGGTGGGGTGGTGTGTGTGTGTTGGTGTGGTGGGTTGTGTGTGTGTGTGTTGGTGGTGGTTGGTGGTGTGTGGGCGGGGTGGTGGTGGTGGTGTGGGTGTTGTTGGTGGTGGTGGTTGTTGTGTGTTGTGGTGGTGGTGGGTGTGTGTTGTGTGGCTGTGCCGGTGGTGGTGTGTGTGTGTGTGTGTGGTGTGTGTGTGTGTGTGTGTGTGTGAGTGTGTGGTCGGTTGGTGGTGGTGTGTGGGTGTGTGTGGTGGTGGAGGTGTTGTGTGTGTTGTGTGGTGGTGTGTGTGTGGTGTTGGTGGTGGTGGTGTGGTGTTTGGTGGTGGTGGTGGTGGTGTGTGTGTGTGGTTGTGTGTGTGGTGTGTTGTGTGGTGGTGGTGGTGAGGTGGTGGTGGTGTGGTGTGTGTGTGGTTGGTGGTGGTGGTGGTTTGGTGTGTGGTGTGTGGTGGTGGTTGTTGTGTGTGAGGTGTGTGTGTTGGTGGTGGTGTGGGTGTGTGTGTGTGGCTGTGGTGGTGTGGTGGTGGGTGTGGGTGGTGGTGGGGCGTGTAGTGTGTGTGGTGGTTGGTAGGTGTGGTGTGTTTGTGGCTGGTTGTGGTGTGTGTTTGGTGGTGGTGGTGGTTTGTTTGTGTGCTGTTAGGTGGTGGTGGTGTGTGGTGTGTGTGGTGGTGGGTGTGTTTGTGTGGGTGGTGGTGTGTGGTGGTGTGTGTGGTGTGGTGGTGGTGGTGTGTGTGTGTGTGGTGGTGGTGTTGGTTGGTGTGTATGTGTGCTGTTGGTGGTGTGTGTGTGTGGTGTGTGTGTGCGTGGTGTGTGTGTGTGGTGTGGTGGTGGTGTCTGGTGGTGGTTGGTAGGTGGTGGTGTGGTGCGTGGTGGTGGTGCCTGTGTGTGTGTGGTGGGTGGTGGTTGTGCGTGAGTGTCGTGTGTGTGTGATGTGTGTGCGTGGTGGATGTGGTGTGTGTGTGTGGTGTGTGTGTGTGTGGGGTGTCGTGGTGTGTGTCGTGTGGTGGTTGGTGGTGGCTGTCTGTGTGTGTTGCGGGTGTGTGGTGGTGTGTGTGTGTGTGTGTGGGTGGTGGTGTGTGGTGTGTTGTGGTGGTGGTTGGTGGTGGTGTGTGTGTGGTGGGTGTGGTGGTGGTGGTGCGTGCTGTGTGTGTGAGTGGTGGTGGTGTGTGTTGTGTGTGTTGTGGTGGTGGTGGTTGGTTTGTGTGTGTGTGGGGTAGCGGGTGGTGTGGTGTGTGTGTGTGTTTGTGTGGTGTGGTGGTGGTGTGTTGGTGTTGTGTTGTGGGTAGTGTGTGGTGTGGTGGTGTGGTGGTGTGTGTGTGGTTGGTGTGGTTGGTGTTGTGTGTGGTGTGTGTGGTGTGATGGTGGGGTGGGGTGGTTGTGGTGGTGGTGGTCGTGTGTGTGATGTGTTGTGGTTGGTGGTGGTGTGAGTGTGTGGTGGTGGTGGTGTGTGGTGTGTGGTGAGGTGTGTGATGTGTGTGTGTGTGTGTGTGTGTGTGTGTGTGTGTGGTGGGTGTGTGGTGTGTGTGTGTGGTTGGTGGTGGTGTGTGTGTGTGTGGTGGTGGTGGTGGTGGGTTGTGTGTGTGTGTGGTGGTGGTTTGGTGTGTTGTGTGGTGTGTGGTGGTGGTGGTGTGGTGGTGTGTTGGGTGTGTGTGTGTGGGTGGGGTGTGGTGGTGTGGTGTGCGTGTTGGTTGTGTGTGGTTGGGTGTGTGTGTGTGGGTGGGGTTGTGGGTGGTGTGTGTTGGTGGTGGTGTGGTGTGTGGGTTGTGGTGGTGTTGTGTGTGTGTGTTTTGGTGTTCTGGTGTGTGTCGGTGTGTTGGTGTTGTGGTGGGTTGTGTGTGTGGTGGTGGTGGTGGTGTGTGGTGTCGTTGTGGTGGTGGTGGGTGGTGGTGGTGTGTGTTGTGCTTGTTGGTGGTGTGTGAGGGTGGTGTGTGTGGTGGTGGTGGTGTGTGGTGTGTGTGGTTGGTGTGGTGTGTGTGTGTGTGGTGGTGCTGGTGTGTGGTGTGCTGGTGTGTTGGTGTGGTGCGTGGAGGTTGGTGTGTGTGTGTGGTGGGTGGTGGTGTGTGCGTGTTGTGTGCTGTGTGTTGTGGTGGTGTGGGTGTTGTGTGTGTGTGGTGAGGGGGGTTGAGTGTGTGTGTGTGGTGGTCGGTGGTGTGTGTGTGTGGTGGTGGTGGTGTGTAGTGTGTGGTGTGGTGGGGTGGTTGGGGTGGTGTGGTGTGCTGGTGGTGTGTTGGTGGTGTGTGTTGTGTGTGTGGTGGTGGTCGGTGGTGGTGTGTATGTGTTGGTGTGGTGGTGGTGGTGGTGTGTGTGTGTGTGTGGTGTTGGTGTTGGTGTGTGTGGTGTGGTGTGGGGGTGGTGGTGTGTGTGTGTGTGGTGTGTGGTGGTGGGGTGGTTGTGTTTGTTGTAGTGGTGTGTTGTTGGTTGTGTGTGTGTGTGGGGTGGTGGTGTGGTGTGTGTGTTGTGGGGTGGTGGTGTGTGTGTGTGGTGGTGGTGGTGGTGTGGTGTGGGGTGGTGGTGTGCGTGGTGTGGTGGTGTGTGTGGTAGGTGGTGGTGTGTGTGTGGTGGTTGTGTGTGGTGTGTGTGTGTGGTCGTTGTGTGGTGGTGGTGGGTTGTGTGTGTGGGTGGTGTGTTGGTGGTGTGTGGTGGTGGTGGTGTTTGTGTGTGTTTGGTGGTGGATGGTGTGTGTGTGTGGTGGTGGTGGATGTAGTGTGGTGTGGTGTGTGTGTGGGGTGGTGAGTGTGTGTGGTGTGGTTGTGGTGGTGGTGGTGGTTTGTGTTGTGTGGGTGGTGGTGGTGGTGTGTGTGTGTGGTGGTGGTGGTGGTGGTGTGTGTGGTGGTGTGGTGGTTGGTGGTGTGTGTGTGGGTGTGTGTTGTGTGGTGGTGAGTGGTGGTGTGGTTGTGGTGTGTGTTGTGGTGGTGGTGTGTGGTGTGGTGGTGTTGGTGTTGTGTGTGTTGGTGTGTGTGTGTGTGTGGTGTGATGTGTGGTCGGGGTGTGGTGTGTGGTGGTGGTGGTTGGTGTGTGTGTGTGGTGGTGGTGCGTGTGTGTTTGATGTGTGTGGTGGTGGTGTGTGTGTGCGTGTGGTGTGTGGTGGTGTAGTTGTGTGTGTGTGGTGGGGTGGTGAGCAGGTGCCCCTTCAGGTTGGGATCCAAGGCAGCAGCCTCCCTCTGCGGAACCAGAGAGCCTTGGAGCTCCTGCATGAATACGTTCAGGTCACATCAAGATGTATGAGAACGTCGGCCATTGCAACATTCGGCTCACATCAAGATGTATGAGAACGTTGGCCATTGCAACGTTCGGGTCACATCAAGATGTTTGAGAACGTTGGCTATTGCAACGTTCGGCTCACATCAAGATGTATGAGAACGTTGGCCATTGCAACGTTGGGTCACATCAAGATGTATGAGAACGTTGGTCACAGTGATAAGGGTAATGAGAATTTGGGATTGACGTTCAGTCACTCAAATTGTATTTGATTTGGCCAAAGTGTTAGGGTAATGCGAGAGATGCTGGCAATGCAAGATTGGCCACCTCAGATGTCTGAAGCATGTGGTCAAAGTGATGAGGGTAATGAGAATGTTGGAGCCTGCAACGTTCAGGTCACATCAAGATTTATTAGGATTTTGGTCAAAGTGATGAGGGTAATGAGAATGTTGGCGATTGCAACGATTGGACCACATTAAGATTTATGAGAATGTTGGTCAAAGTGATGAGGGTAATGAGAATGTTGGCGCCTGCAACGATTGGGCCACATCAAGATTTATTAGGATTTTGGTCAAAGTGATGAGGGTAATGAGAATGTTGGCGATTGCAACGATTGGACCACATTAAGATTTATGAGCACATTGGTCAAAGTGAGAAGGGTAATGAGAATGTTGGCAATCGCAACGTTCGGGCCACATCAAGATTTATTCGGATTTTGGCCAAAGTTATTAGGGTAATGAGAATGTTGGCAATTGCAAGGATTGGGCCACATCAAGATGTATGAGAATGCTGGTCAAAGTGATTAGGGTTATGAGAATGTGGGCAATTGTAACGTTCAGGTCACATCAAGATGTATGAGAACGTTGGTCACAGTGATAAGGGTAATGAGGATGTTGAAAATTGCAATAATTGGGCCACATCAAGATTTATTAGGATTTGGGTCAAAGTGATTAGGGTTATGAGAATGTGGGCAGTTGCAAGGCTTGATCAGCCTGCAACTATTTTTTATTCATTGATGTTGTCTACCCTCTCCTTCGCCATTTCATTCATTTGCTGCCATTTAAGCGTCCCACTTAACAAGACACATGTGATTTGAATGTATTAATGACGGCTACCGTTAAAACACGTGATTTGAATGTTTTAATGACGACTACCATTAAAACACGTGATTTGAATGTTATAATGACGACTACCATTAAAACACGTGATTTGAATGTTTTAAGAGGCTTACGTAAAACGGGGATGTGAATGTTTGATGACGACTACATTAAAACACGTGAGTTGAATATACTGACCTACCAGGAAAAAAGTGCTTTGACGTTCTAAGACGGCTACCGTTAAAACGCGTGATTTGAATGTTTTAATGACGACTACCGTTAAAACAATTGTTAGTAATGGTTTAATTTGAAGGCATCTACCAGGGTTTTTCTTTTCAGTCATTCTTAGCAGCTTCTAGGCAGCTACCTGAGCCAGCCACTGTGTTACACTGAACTATTTCAGCCCCTGTGTTACACTGAACTATTTCAGCCCCTGTGTTACACTGAACTATTTCAGCCCCTGTGTTACACTGAACTATTTCAGCAGGTCTGCCCAACTAATTGTGTCAGTGCTTCAAGGTGCACTAGGTTGCACTAGGTTAGGCTGAATAGCCAGTCAGGGGAGCTACCTAGAAGCTGCTGCTTGAAGCTGGAAAAAAAAGCACTAACTGCTACCTGACCAAATACGTTTGTCTGATAAGAATATCATTTCATCAGGTATCAAGGATTTCGAGGTTACTTTGCGGACAGTCACTAAATAAATGATCAGTGATTTGAAGGAACAGGTGGACTGCCTGTTTGTTAAATATCAGTTATTTTAAGGCTGCTGTGAAGGCTGCCTCTCCATCCAATATCAGTGGTTTAAAGGTTGCTGTGAAGGCTGCCTCTCCATCCAATATCAGTGGTTTAAAGGTTTCTGGCGGCTGCCTCTCCCATCAATCTCAGTTGTTAAAGGTTGCTGGAAGGCTGCCCTACACCACATCAGTGAGTGTGTGGGGGCGGTGTGGGGGAGGTGGGTGGGGGTGGGGGGGAGTGTTTGTGGCCGAGGTCACCGGATGTATGTCGAGTCACTTCTCTAGGACACTGCCATTGTCACAATATCCCCGCTGCTACCTCACTTCTCCGCAGCACTGGGGGGATTTGACCAACGATCGGTGGCTGGGCCTGAAGTAGTTGGTTTTGTTAGCGGGTGTTGGTTAAGTTGCGTGCTCTATAGCCAGGGTGGTGATGGGGGGTGGGGGGTGGGGGGGTAGGGGTTGAGGGTTGGGGGGTGGTGGTGGTGGTGGGATGGTGAGGTGGTGGTGTGTTGGTGGGTGTGTTGCGGTGGTAGTGTGTGTGTGGTTGGGGGGGGGGGGGGGGGGGGGGGGGGGGGGGGGTACCTCTATCAGCTACGTTGAGGTAGTTGCTGGGGAAAGCGACTCAAAACTGGGCAGCGAGCAGGCGCTGCGATACTCGATAGCTATAGCGTTGTAACATTGGACAAACATGGCGAGCTTGTCAAGTCTCTAGCCAAGAGATGAGATTAGGTGTGGGGACGTGTCAAACAATAAACCGTCATGCGAAATGCGGGGGAGGACGAAGGGGCCTCTAGGGAGGGCCCTGGAGCCTAAAGCGATGTACCGAAGTATTACTTTTTCGGGTTTCGATTGACGCCTTCAAGACAATACGTTGTCTAGGGAAGCAAAAAGCGAGTACCAGGCTCGCAAAGGTCGCTTAGCAACCCACGTAGATGAGTCCAAGCATTGGCAGCATTATTCACCCGACTCGCGGCCACCTAAGAAGAACTAGCTCGCCAATTAGGATTAATAATCTCAGTACTGGCAAGCTGCTCGACCCGAGGCGTGATCACCAAGATCGAGCGTGGCCCCTCCACCAAGTATCGACGAAGGTGCTTCGTAATCGATCGTGCAGGAGAGCTGACTGCCTGAGAATGGCGGGGGGGCATGCATGGCCGCCTGGAGCATGGGTCATGTGGATGAGAATTGGGCCTGTCTGCATTAACATGGCATGGGTTATGACTGCATGGGGCATGCGCATGTTTGCATGACTGACTGGCAGGGGCCTGCGCATGGGCATGGGCAGTCTGCCTTAGTCATGGGCCGGGGTGACTGCTATGGGCATGGTTGGGCAGTCTGCAGACTGCATGGCCGGGCCAAGGGCAGGGCATGATTCATGGGCATGGGCATTGGGTATGGACCTTTGACTGCATGAGCAAGGCAGCGGGCCCTGGCGCAAGAGCATGCGGCCAGGATGCGCGGGGCCGCCCCAGACTTGTTGCCGGGGGCCCTATTTCCCAGGCCAATTTTTTACCCCCGGGGCCTTTGACAAGGGCAACGTGGGACCATCAGCTCATGTGTCCAAGTAGACGCGGTATTAGTCCTAGTAGCTGTTCGCCACTGCACTAAGGTGTGCGTGGCACGTGGGTACATCGTCTCAGCTGTCACCACAATATCAACGAGAACGGGGGAAGTTTTCAACTAAGGCTGCGACCAACCTAGAGAGAATGACTGCGAAGTAGCTATAATGAAAAAAATTATCGTTATATTACCTTTTTTCAATCCTCGTTAAAGCCACATTCCTTCTTCTTTCTCATCTTTT
>JACBWV010000723.1:0-29002 GCA_013435795.1 Chlamydomonas sp. ICE-L
CGTCGTTGGGTACGCTTCACGAGGGCACGCTGTATCGCACCCAGCGTTGACGAGCGCAGGTGGCCCCTAAGCGTCTCAGGAGCTGGTGGTTCGGGACCCTAACGTAGACTTCAGACCAGTCTAGAGTCTACTCATCCCGACGGGCAACGTGGAGGCAGGCACGGTTTTGCTAACCATTACTGCAACCTCCCCCCGGCCTCTGCCGTGCAAAGGGGGGTTGTATCAAATGCGGCGTCTAGAAACCAACTTCTCGACGCGTACTCCTCGAACGTTGCAGTATCGGCATCCCTCTTTGCCGCAGTCAATTCGAATATTGACAGTCGCGTGACCAAACACGTGCGCCCTTCTTTTTCGGACTGCACCTCTGGAGGACTGTGGTGCTGTCCTTGTGCCAGATCTTTGTTGTACGGAATTCGTCAATGACGGCAACTCGCCCCTTGAAACGGTCGCTAAACGCCTTGAACGCGCTCGTTGTAGGGATCTGCGATTGAGAACGTCACTTGGTACAGTCGACGGAATACTAAAATGAAACCGCCCTCGTGTACGGCACACCTTACGGTGTAACCTAATGGTGTAGAAACCACGGGGCAGTGGAACACCAATACGATTTTGAATCAACAAATTGCAGGATGTTAACGAGAATATCGTGGTTCTTTTTTAGATCACGGCTCTCCATCCTGCAGACTCCGTATCGTTCTTTTGTCGGTACTTTCGAGAGTGTCCATTGAAGGACCAGCCGCACTTAAGCGATCGCCTCTTCCCCAGAGTACCGTGGCCCAAAAAAACACGGGTCTTTGTTGATGTGCAATGCGTCATGTAAGGAGGTTTCTTTGCTGGACGGGTCATTTTATAGGACCATCCACTCATACAATATATGATTGTCACCGCCTTATACCGTTTTTTGGATGTTTCATTTTACTGTTCCGCCGACTGTAGGTCCTGTAGTGATCGCGAGTGCAAGTGCATGTTGTGATGAATGATTATTGTGTCTTAGTGACCCTGTACTGTACTGTACTGTACTGTACTGTACTGTACTGTACTGTACTGTACTGTACTGTACTGTACTGTACTGTACTGTACTGTACTGTACTGTACTGTACTGTACTGTACTGTACTGTATTGTACTGTATTGTACTGCATTGTATTCGGTGGTTGTAAAAAAAATTGATTGGATTATGACGACAGAACTAACTAACATACATTCATTCACAATGGATCAATATTACTCTCACATAATGTCATGCTGGAGACGCTGGTTGACATAGGATTTACTCCACAACTTGCGCCCCTCATTTTGTGCAAGAGCATCAAAAACGTGTGTAACTCCGCATCATTGGTTATGGATTACGATAGTGTGACGCATCGTGTCTACATTGATTGCAATGACGAAGGCTACCATGCGTTCGAAGCTATCGATTCCCTCTGTGCGATGGCCAACGCTCCTCATGTCCTGTATGTGAAGGCTTGGAAGCAGTATTCAGGACGCTCAATCAACTACAGAGTATGTTGGATGTTTCGAAGCATCGTGGACGATTCCGATCTTGAAGATTTCATTGACGGATGGCCTGTTCACAAGACTGTCCTGGATTACTCTGGATTGTTTCCAAGATGATCAGAAGCATCGTAGACGATTCCGATCTTGAAGATTTCATTGACGGATGGCCTGTTCACCAGACTGTCATGTACTCTGGATTGTTCCAGATGATCAGAAGCATCGTAGACGATTCCGATCTTGAAGATTTCATTGACGGATGGCCTGTTCACAAGACTGTCATGTACTCTGGATTGTTCCAAGTTTCCAGTTTATTTTTTTAATCCCACATGTGACCCACATAGGGCATGTCTGACTTGTGTAATGAAGCACATGCAATAACACTGTCCCGTACTCTTCACACTTCTCCTTCAGCCGATTGAACAGCACAGAGTGGCTCAAAGTCAGCATCTGACGGGCAACCTTGGTTGTCAGCTCCCGTTCAGCACTGATTGTCATCTTCGCCGTATCCATTGAAGGTACCAACAACACATCGTAGCCAGCGGCCAAGAAATTTGTTGTCTGGTCCCTAACTCTTTCTTGAGGTAAAAAATTCTCTTCCAAATGCGAATCATCTGCATCTTTATCTTCATCCTCTCTTTTGATCGTAAGGTTTTCTCAGTATCCAACCTTGACTGCAGCTTGTCATGAACCAGCAGGAGTTTGACAAGGTCGGATGCCTGTCCCTGACCAAGCATGAAGGATTCCTCATTCTCTGGTGAGTACGTGACCATTGTTTTGCGGACGCCTGTCTTTGGAAGCCACAACAATTGACGATACAAGTCCTGCCGTGACGAGTCCCAATACTCGTAATATGTGTCTCTACATGCCTTGAACTACTTGGCGATTTCTCGCCTGGAGGTCCTCGATCTTTTTTTGCTTGCTCCTGCATTGCGCTCACTAGGTACGCGATAATGCCCACATAGTTCAAACCCACTGACCCGACCGGCGCATTGCCAAGCGTGTTGTCGTCATCGATCTCAAAGTCTCTAGGGAGTGAGATGAGGTGACGCATCTCCGGGACCTCGCAGAACACCTCCTGTGCTATGAACCCCGCCTCCACCACGCCACGGTGGGTGTACGTGCACGGACGCAGCCTCCGCAAAATGTCCGCAGACGAGGTACCCAAAAGATCCGAGCGATTCGTCTTCTGGCGCCCGTCCGACGTGGACTGAATCGGCACACCGTTCACACGCACAAGCCCGCAGCAGGGTTCAGATCCAAGGCGACGCCAACATCGGACACCTGCATCACGCCACCCCCCTCGCCACCTAGAATCACCAAGGCCCCACCCCCGCTCTCCAAACGCATTCCCGTGTAACTCGGCAACGGAGCTACAGGCGGCCTCGATATCGAGGATCCAAACGCCGCCTGCACGAGGTCCGACGGTGCATCTCCACTGACGGTCAGTGGGAAACGCGAATCACCGTCGTTGGCAAGCACAAGCACCCCCCCAGAAGCGTCCACGCTAGCCCTTAACTTCTGGCCAGCGTGCAACTTTATAGACTCGGACAAACGCAGGAACGTCCCAACGGTGCGGTCGCGCGTCTCCATACCATCTGCGTACATCCACGCCGCGTCCACCAGACTCTGCCCCCCACCGACCTCGCCCATCTGCGCACCGCCCGTAGTACCGCTGGGCTGTGTCCGGATGCGATAAGCCTTCAAACAATAGACGCGGGTCCTCCTCGTCCGCATAAGTCCCTCCGACCAGCAAGAAGCCGCGTCCGTCATCCCTGAAAACAATCTGACCGACCACGGTCAGCGCGTTGTCCGAAAAGCCGGACGGATGGACCCAAAGGTGCCATGGAGACGGGGCCATCTAAAAATACCGAACCACGTACCGACATCGACCGGTTCACAAACAAGTCTCCATCCACGACAAGTTCCTCGTTGAAAGCGGAGGGCGCCTCGAACGAGGTGGGACCCAGGAAACACGAACTTCCCAGCACGTGACTGTCCCGCTCAGCCACGATATCAGAGGAAATTCGCACTCTCCCCAAGGTGCTCCGAAGGTGGACATCTCCCGAGGCCACGATTCCAACGTCCGCGTCAGGCTCTGCCAACACAAGGCCCGCGCCCCCCACAGACGGGGAAAAAACCTGCCGGTTCCCGGACAGGTACACGCCACCGAGCGCTTCCATCGCCGCGCCAGGGAGTTTGAGAGAAGACAAACGACCGGGAAGCTGCAACGCCAGAACACCCCCACCACCGGTACCGGAACATAAGTGTTCGATAGAAAATGAACGATTGCCGCTGTAGCTGCTGCTACTGCATCCTATCCGTACAGCACGTGGATCTACGATATCCTCAATAGATACAGTCAACATGAACAACGCAGAATCGGTGATGCCCGCCGCCATGATCGCTCTGTCCAACGAACAGTTGTGCAGGGACACGACATTCATCCAAGCTGAAGTACAAGTACTACTGTTATTATTGCAACCGATCACTGCAACAGCGTTCTCAGGTACCTCCAATTGATCGGATCCCGCAAGCCACACTAGCCCAGGAAAGGATGAATCACCACGAATCAACAGGAGTAGCGAACTTGCAAGGCGCACCTCCGAGTACGTTCCGAGCACGGCGTTGCACATGCCTCTGAACATGAGCGCGTTGCCAGGTGTCATCGGGGAGGACTGGGATGCTACCACCACGTTCTCCCCAGACGCAGGAAGTGTTACGACCAATGAGGACAAAGACTGGTCAAACGTCACCATCTCGAAATGTGTGGAAAACGTACCGAAATGCAGGGCCACAATAAGCGACTCATCTTCTTCGTCGAATAGGCAATCGACGGATAAAGCAGCACCCACTTTCCTCGACCATACGATATCGCTTGCCCCAGCAGGCAAAACAGCCCATACGACGCCCCCGTCGCCGGAAAGGGAGACGTCGTCGACCACCAAAGCTGACGCATTGACGCAGTCTCTGACCCAAACGGATCCACTTGCCTAGATGCTCAACGCGAACAAATCGGACGAACAGGCAACCCTGAGGTCCATGTATGCAGCGGAGGCGGTACCGAGAGCGCGCCCCCAACTGACCTCATCGAAAGATATCGAGAGAACTACGCTTGTATGAAGAGAAGTGTTCGTTGGAGGGATCAGAGTAAACGGGTGTGCGGCGCCAGTTTTCTTCCATCGGACTTGGCCTTCTCCGTAGTACCCCCCTCTTGTTTTGAACATCAGCACAAGGTGATCGGGGTCCGTCTCCCAGATCCCTCCGCCCTCGGTACCCTCGATGATGGGGCCCCCTCCGTCATCAGCGAGCACCACCTCCAGTACGGCCTCCATGCTTTCTACGTAGGGGGACTTGTCCGCCAACTGCACTCGCCAGAGGGTGACGGCGGCCTCCGTTCTTGGGTCCTCCTCCCACGTCCAGATGTCTCCAGGCAATACAGCGACCCGGATAGCACCGCTGGCCGCGACGAGGATGTCGACGACGACGTGCCGCGATGACGAGGAAGAAATGGAGTACCCGAGGACGGCGTCCGCGCCGCCTATCGCGAGCGTGACTTCTCCTGGTAAGTGTAGAGTGAAAAGGCTGCTCGCTTCATCCTTCACCAATCGCGTCGAGGATGAACCTATGTGATGGCACCTATGCCCCGCATGCACGTCCGCCCATGGCAGGCCCTGATTGCGGTCGACCATCGGAAGCGATGCATCGTTCCACGTCAGGTCGGTGATGGCGGCGCCGAGAAGACGACCGTCTTGTAGGTACAGTTGATCCCTACCGGCAATGGATGCCCAGGGAACCTCGGGTGTGCCCAGCATCCCGTGCCCGCAAGGCAAACTCACGGTGTTCCAGTCGAGTACCAGAAGCGCGTTCGAGTCCTCTCTGTTCACGGAGTCCAGGTTGCTTGCAGAGTCCAAGTCCAGGTTGCTTGCAGAGTCCAAGTCCACGTTACTTCCGTAGTTATTTACGAACGATAGACGACCTCCTATGGTTACGTAAGTGTTGGAGTCGCGGATCAGGACCGTGTCCCGGTGGGCGTCTGGCATTACCAGAGGGCCAGCCATGAAGTCCCCGTTATCGATGATAAAGGCGTGTTGCGAGGACGTGTGTCTGAATTCTCCAGCGAAACGTAGAGATCCTCCTGTGCTGAGCGTTCCGTCCGAGCCGGAGATGCTCGCCACCTCATCGGAATTGGAGAGGCATCTGCCCGCCTCAAAACTGAAGGAGGCTTCGGGACCCTCTACACGCATCATGAGTGCCGCAGGTGAGATCCCGAACCCGCGAAACTCGTGCTCGTTAGGCAGGTCAGGATCATTATCAAAAAGGACGACTGTGCGAGGCTCTAACGCGTTTCCAACATGCAAGGCCGCCGATGGCGTCCCAACCAACCTCACCCCCACCGAGCCCGCGTGAGACACACTCAGTGTCGGGGCCACCTCATCTCCTACTGAAAATAGAAGGTCCGATGCAAGCACCGACTCTGACGCTAGTAAACGCACTAGGTCCACCTGCACGGATGTCGAGAAGACCCCGGGAAGCGTGGCACGAGATGCCATACGCGTTACCACCAACCTCACAGCGACGAGAGGCAAGATACCTGCACCTCTAGGGAGCGTGTACCACATCCCTTCCCCTCTTCCTAAAAAGGGCGACTGCGACGCACGGAAATAGAGATTGCGCCAACCGGCATCCCCTTCCGGGAGCCCGAGAATCGCGAAGTCGTCCGGCATGTAGTTCATGGAAGAACACGCGATGAACACAGAGTGCACGTAAAGCACGCTAGGGAAATTCAGCTGCACCCACTCGCCATGCACTGAGATTGGGGCATCTCCCACCAGCGACAGAGTGTTCGTGAGCGCGGACTCTCTAGTCGCGCGCCTCACAGAAGCCATCGAGGTCCATCACTGGAGATCGGTATACGTCCATCTGTTTTGACCTCAAACGAGGACATGGCTCCGTTGGTAATCGCCAGCTTTGATCTGGAGTGCGCGTCTTGCACGGCGACTTTCCTGTCCCTATCAAGGACTACCGTCGTCTCGCGCTCGACGTGGACAACCTGTGGGAAGTAGGCGGCAAGTTGCCTCTGAAGCAGTCCGGTAGCGAGTACGACGTCAAGAAGGTGTTGATGGCTGCCATGGATGACGCGTTCTTCAACCAGGGTTCTGAGGGTCTTGCGCACGCACTCGCGTTCTCACACACCTCGTCGTCTAACAGAGACCGCGTGCGCATGCTCCCTACCTTCAATCACGTCGCAGACGACATGTACGCTATTCTTAAACAAAGTCAAAAGCTTAACGGCTCTACCAATCGCGTGGACAAGCTCTTGTCCGTTCTGAACAAGGCCTTCATGCATGCGCATCCGCTCAAGGGTGACTCCATCATCCAGATCGGCGTGACCGCGCATGTCTACGGTCAGCAACATGCGTCCTCGCGAGCGATATTTGTCCTCGGCTCTTGCACCGAGGAACTGGGCGACGAGGACGATACCAACAAGACAGTTGTGCACACCTTTGAGTCTGAGGCGGATCTCATTTGCGCGTGGGCCGACTACGTTGGCAAGGACCTGGACCCTGACATTCTGACAGGATACAACATCTTCGGCTTCGACTTCTCGTACCTGCACGAGCGCGCCACGGCACTAGACGTGGACGAACGCATATGCGATAGTCTCACGCGTCTCTCACACGCACCAGGCAAGCTGGTCTTTTGTGAGATGTCTTCTTCTGCCTTGGGTGACAACGTCCTCAAGTACATTGATGCTCCTGGACGCGTGCTCATAGACCTCATGAAGATAGTGCAACGCGACCACCGACTGGACTCTTACAAGCTCGACGCCGTTGCTCAACATTTCACGGGCGAGGCCAAGGACGACGTCTCCCCCAAGGACATTTTCATATTGCAGAAGGGAAGTGCCGAGGACCGCGCAATCATCGCGCGGTACTGCGTCCAGGATTGCGCTCTGTGCAACCTGTTGGTCGCCAAACTAGAGATCCTCGCTAACAACGTTGGCATGGCCAACGTTTGCTGGGTTCCTCTATCGTACATCTTCATGCGCGGTCAGGGCGTCAAGATCTTCTCGTTGGTGTCCAAGCAGTGTCTCGAGGACGGGTTCGTCATTCCCACAAAACGCTACGTCCCTCCCCAGTCGTTTGGGGGGGGGGGGGTGGATGAGGAGGATGGGTACGAGGGTGCAATCGTGCTCGAGCCAGAGACCGGTATGTACCTTGACACACCGGTGTCCGTTCTAGATTACAACTCGTTGTACCCTTCGTCAATGATCTCAGAGAACATCTCGCACGACACGATAGTGTTTGATAAGGAGAAATACGGGTCTCTTCCTGGTGTGGAGTATGTGGAGATTTCTACCAACGGTACCCAGGTCTGTCGGTTCGCGCAGTCGCGCAAGGGCGTTCTTCCCTGCATCCTCGAGGCGCTCCTCCAACTCCGCAAACAAACCCGTCATGTGCGTGTTTCGGACGCTGCTACCAACGAAACTGTTTTTGTCGGACAAGAAAAGACTGGGAGAAGAAGAAGCTCGAGCTTGAGGATGCGAAGAATTACAAGATAGAGCCGGCTTACACGAACTTCCAGCGCGCTGTTTTGGATGGGTTGCAGCTCGCGTACAAGACCACTGCAAACTCCTTGTACGGTCAGATGGGTGCTCGCACGATTCCTCTGTACCTTCGCGATGTGGCGGCTTGCACCACTGCAACTGGACGCGCCATGATCATGTTTGCAAAGGATTTCATCGAGCGGGAGTTCCAGGGGCATGTCGTGTACGGCGACACGGACTCGTTGTTTGTCGTCTTTCCCTCACCCGACAATGCATCGCATCGCGACCGCCTTGCGACAAGCATCCGCTGGCTGGACAGGACGTCTCGAGGGAGATCCATCATCAACTAAAGAAGCCGCACAACCTGGAGTACGAGAAGACGCTCTTCCCCCTCATATTGTTGAGCAAGAAGCGGTATGTCGGGCTTCTTTACGAGAACGACCCTGACGAGCCTGCACCAAAGCAGAAGTCCATGGGCATAGCTCTCAAGCGACGTGACTATGCCCAGGTTGTGAAGCGTGTGTACGGTGGCGTGATCGATATTGTGCTGACGCGGAGGGACGTGCCTGCGGCCGTGAGCTTCTTGCGTGACAGGCTTCGTGAGCTCGCTGCTGGTCGCACTCCATTGGAGGAACTTGTTATTAGTAAGACGCTGAAGAGCCACTACAAGTCCCCTGCCCAGATCGCGCATGCCGTGCTTGCCCGTCGTATGTACGAGCGCGACCCTGGCTCTGCGCCGCAGGTTAATGACCGGATTCCCTATGTTTTAGTCGAGACAACGAAGAATAACGCGCTCATGGGCGAGCGCATAGAGCACGTCGACTTTGTGCGGGCAAACCCTCAGAAGGTGCGCATCGACGCGAAGATGTACATCGAGAACCAGTTGATGAAGCCTTGCACGCAACTGCTTGCCATCGCTGTCGAACAGATCCCCGGGTACACTTATCGCGTGGCCCTCTCTGGTCGCCGAGCTCTCAGCGACATCGCTGATGCGAAGAACGGCGACGTAGCCAAGGCGCGCGAGCGGCTGAACACGCTTCGTGAACGGGAGGTTGAAAGACTCGTGTTCACGCCTGTGCTTTCGTCCGATGATGTGCGGCGGAGCGTGAACCGATGCAATGGACAGCGGGAGATCTCAAGCTTCTTTTTAGTATCCAGCAGACAGTAAATATTATCCGTTGTTCCAATACAGTCAGCGGAACAGTGAAATGAAAAATGGCGAATGTCGTTGATTGTCTTGAATTACACTCGAAAGAACATACAAATAAAACGTCTCTGTGTACAGTTGTTCTCAAATAAAGTGGGGCACAGAATGGGTGATCCTGCCTCAAACTTTGCAGCAATGTGTAACATGTGTACAACAATCGACCGTCAGTCCAAGTTGTACATTCATTATTACTATCCAATTTATTCATTCAATATACTGTAACATTATTGTAACAAGCATCCTTGACTTGACTTGACGACCCCCCAAAAATATGAAATGTAACTGTATAAAATTTTGACAGATGGAATCCTCAGTAGCATTTATATCTATTTTTCTGGTCATGGTCGTCGCCGGCTTTCTCATCGCCTCGCACATTTCCCTGCGAAGAGAGATCAGCACACATGAAGACGAGTTGGGAGATCTCGTATTGCGGTCGAATGCCGAGTTCAAACGCTCTCAACAAGCGGACACCATGCATTCATGTTCTCTGAAAAAGGGAAAGCAGTCTGATGAAAAGATTAATACGATGTTGAAAGACGGTTTAGCGAAGGTAAACACGAGATCTAACGACATTAATTCCCAAGTCGTCGCAATCGAACGTAAACAGAAGGCCTTGGACGCGAAGGTCAATTTCCCAACTGGACTGAATATCACCAATAGTAACCCAGGTCCACTGATTCAAAAAATGTACCGGAATAACCAGGCAGACCGGTATGGATTATCACAAGAACCTAATGGGACCTCTCACGTATATGCCGCCAACTCATACGGACCCAGCACAGTCAACTTGTCTTTCGCGACCGGGAAAAAAAATTACAATACGGTCCTCACAGCCAAAAAGGACGGGACAGTCAATGTCAGCAAGAAACTGTGCGTGCAGAACGAATGCCTCAACAATAAGGACATAAAAAATACGAAAACTAATGCGAATGGCAATTTCTCAACGGGACTTAATATCACCAAGAATAATACAGGTCCACTGCTCCAAAAAATGTACGGGACTAACCAGGCAAACAGGTATGGGGAATCACAGGAACCTAATGGGACTTCTCACGTATATGCCGCCAACTCATACGAACCCAGCACAGTCAACTTGTCTTTCGCGACTGGGAAAAATAGTTACAATAATGTCCTCACAGCTAAAAAGGACGGGACAGTCAATGTAAAGGGTGCAATAACAGCAGGAAAAGTAGAAGCTGGCGGAGGATCAATTTTAAATGGTAATTCTCTTCAAACAAACGGGAAGGTTCAGAATGGACGTATGCATTTCTTGGTAGATGAGAATTTATACATTTGCCCAAAGGGAGCAGGGACCGTCTTTAACACATTTAACGGAGGCAACCCAAAGATTCAAAGGGTGTTAAAAACTTCTGTGTTTACGAACATCAGTCGTTCTACTCTGTGCAGGTGGAAACGCTTTGGTGTGAATCGAAAACGACGTGAATTTGTAAGCAAACTTTTTGAGACGACCAAGGAAAACGTTTTTATTGTCAACTGTGTTGTTGATGGGCTACAAAAAACATGATGGTGTTCCACTGCAATAAGGTGTACCGTACACTCCAGAAAGCGGTTTCATTTCAGTATTCCGTCGAGTGTATCTTCCACACCTTGGCAAAATATGCTGCAATATCGTCTATTACGGCCTCGAAGGAAGAGAGCTCCCCTGTGACAAACGGAGGAATCTCCTTCTCCTCATCACATGTGAAAATGTAGAGGCCGGTGTCGGTGTCCACAAACACCTGGTGACTCCAGTAGCCCCGTCTAAACCCCATGACCAATGTGTAGTGGGCGCCATCCCACTCCCTAGAGTACCCCCCCGGTTGGCGGATGAACCAAGTGCGCAGGTACTCCTTGACATCCTCCAAAGTCTTCACGTCATTCTCATAAAATTTATAAGTCTCAGTTCCTTCGGGTGGCATGGCATCCTGTATTGCCTGAATGACCGGGTGAGTCGGTGGCATCTTGGTGTTATAAAACGGCACTCGGAAGAAGCCGGGAATGTTTTGAATGTGTTCAGTGTGGTTATCCATACCATTCGTGCTTTAAACTGATTGGTACAAACTCAGAGGGTTTGTGTTTTGTATGATTTATCTGACTTTGGTGTACTGAAAACTTCTGTGTTTACGAACATCAGTCGGCTTCTGCTTGACAATCCGATTGGCTTTATGAAGAGGGATTGAGCTGCAGGTTCGCAATGTGTGCGGACAGGTGTGGTGTAAAACACATGCCGCGGCGGCTTGCGCAGACTCCTCGTACGTCCATCCTCACACATGCCGCGGCGGCTTGCGCAGACTCCTCGTACGTCCATCCTCACACATGCCGCGGCGGCTTGCGCAGACTCCCCGCGCGTCTTGAACACGCACTCCTTTACTCTAATTTCTGGCCAAGAAGTTGTTGGTAAAATCCTGAATATCTCTGTTGATATCCTGCTCTGTGGGCGGTTTGGTGACAGTTGTTGATGGCACCACTTTTGAATCGTTGCGCTTGACCATGTTGAAGACTCCTCTAGCGCACGGTGTGCAAGTGCCGCAGCATGCCCAGAAGCATCCGCACAACGTGAATGGCATTATCATCGATGCAATGCATTGCACCAAGCAGGTCGCTACGAACCTTTCCTGTCCAGGCTTGGTTTTCAGGTCGAATGCACTGGCTGAGCATGGTTCGTATTTACCGCAGCAACCTCCGAAGCACATACAACATGGGATGCAGCAGACAGCATCCGCCGAGAGAAAAGCAAAAGCTTTGATAGTGCTTACACAACGAACATCGTCCACTGAAGACTGTTTCTTGGCATAGTAGCGACGAAGACTGACATGTTTTCTTCTGTAGAAAAGTAGATCAATCAACTAACTCAAACAATTAATTACAGCTTTATACCTCCACATTTCTAGAACGCAACATATTTGCATGAAGTCCTAAAACGCAACATATTTGCATGAAATCCTATCCTCGGCATATTTACTTTGGAACATGACAAAAATAGCAATCGTTCACCTCCTTCACAAGATTGAACAACTCTTGACGAATGGTTGTGTACCGGGCGGTTGCTTCATGCATTTTCAGTAGATCTTTTTCCTCTGTATAGGTTGAAGGAGTCAACAAACGAATCCACATGTCATTATCAAACTCCATAAACGTCTTACACAAAGGGTCGGCTTGTTCACCTGTCCCATCGTGGTAGAATGTATGCGCCATGTTGAAACCTTACAGTAAAGTGGGACACACCTTTTTATACTCTAAACAACTGCAGATCGTTGATTTTGGGCAATGTTGGGGGGGGGGGTGCAACAGGTTGTAGTGTGACACACTGTGTCCCCTAATCAGGATCATGTGGGGGGGGGGGTCGAGGAACTTCTCTGCGCGTCTCGGCAAAACGCGAGAGGTCGCTCTCTCCCAAAGACTTGGTGGAGTGTAAGCAAGCATCAGTTGTTCCTGGAAGCGTTCACATCGCGGTCCCAAGTATTCCCGTAGTGTAGCCTGGCCCAACTTTAAACGTCAGAGTCTTTCTTTCGGAACGCGAACCAACGACTTAAGAAACTGTACTGCTTCTCCTCAGGAGTCATCTTGTTCCCAAGCATTTCCCGCAATGCAGGCGGTGCGTTCAACAACTTCTGAGTTGCCGCCCCCCCCCGCGTGACCTTGACCATGGTGTGATCCAACCCGCCTACTTTGCCTACAACCTTGTCAAACAGAGGTTCTATCATACCGGTTGAGTAGCGCCCCAGACCGCTTGTCTTAAGCTCTGCTGAAGTCAGTGGTCGCATTCCTACCTCGCCCATCGCGCGCACAAGCTCCTTGTAGTCCATCAGGAACTCGGGAATATCCTGTCCGATGCTCTCTACGAACACGTCCACCTGTCTCCCGTACTTGTTCTTGGCGGACGCAGCGGCGTACCGCTTTGTAATCCGCCAGAGAAGCGAGGATCCCCCGGATGAAGCTCCAACTGAAGACCTTCCTTCCACGAATTCCCCCACATTTGTACTGGAGAGCGCTTCCGCGATAGCGTCGCGGTCTGGTGAAATGCCTATGAAGGTTCCACCCGGCCTTAGCACCGCGGCGACGTTGCGGCAGAGCCCGGAGAGACGCGCTGGGGACTTGAAGAAGTAATGGATTGCGAACATGCACGTCGCTAGGTTGAACGTGCCCTCCTTAGCGAAGTTCGCCATACTGCGTGCCGTGGCGTCCTCTTCCGTTTTGTCGTTGTTTCCGTGCAGCGCGGCGCTTACGATTAGGTGATCTGATTCAGGAATGGAAACCGATCCCTCCTCCCATTCTTTCCCGGTTTCGTAGATTGGAGTAGTGGCATCGAATGGGAAAAAAAGCATTTCCGGAACAATGGTGTGTTCTTCATTGTTCGCACTCAGCTTGCCCTTGGTCTGCAGAGCGCGTGCGTACGCGCCGTTTACCGGGTCTGTCAGATTGGGCGAGAACTTGTCGATTCCAGCCACCTTGGACGCCCCTGCGTGTATCCACTTGTGCAGATCACCGGCCTTGCCCACGCCGAAGTCGAATATGCGCGGCGACGCGCCAGCGAAGCTCGATATCAAGTGCGCTTTCACATAGTTGTGAAACTTGTGCATGACCACCATGCCGCCCTCGTCTGTGCGCATGCGCGTGATGAAGTAGACAGACTTGACAAGTTCGGCGCGAGCGGATGCCTCGTCAAGGGTCTCCTCGTCGGTAATGATCGCCTCGTAAACAGGGTGCATGATCGTGCGCCACACGTTCATCGCTGTCTCGTAGTTGTTGGCTGTCACACGTCCAGTAGCCGCAGCGGATTCCGTCTTGTCGTAACCGATGCGCTTGGGCACCCAATTTGCCGGAGAATGGCGAGAGGACTCGTTGCGGTAGGCGAATTCTACCACCATACCGTCGCTGATGAGGTCACCGTTTTCGCACTTCGAGTTCTCGGGGAGAATTGCAGTATATAACGGAGGCATAGCAGGAGATGCTGCTGATGGCGGTTCCAAGAATGCGAACGGACGCGCCTGGTACCTCGTCTTGGATGGTAGTACTGCCTCTGTGTTTCTCACCTCGGAGGCTGAAGCCTCCAAGAACGAGCGCAGGTCGCGTGTGCCGTCATTTCCACCGATAGCGTCCGTGTTGTACCCAACCAACAGATCAACGCGTTGGCGTGTTGGCGCCGTTTCATGATCCGCTAGCCTGGAATCCGCTGAAGTATCAGTAAACTTTACCAAGAAGTCGATGGTGCTGTCTTCTGGTGGCTTCCACTTGAGCACCTCTCGCCACGTTCGGATGCGGGCAAGCGAACTTGGGCGTTTGGCATCGTCGAAGGTCCCTCCAACTGGAAGGTCAGCAGGGGTGAAGACCAGGCCGTCGATGTGGTACGGATACAAGCCTGAGTCACGACGCCGGAGGACAGCTGCCGCGTGCTGGAATATTGATGATGTATCGGTATCCTCAACGGAGAATATGAACGTCTTAACGAAGAAATTGTCAGGTAAACCCGCGAGAGCGTTGCGCGCCACCTCCAGTCTACAGGTCTCGTCTTCTTTGGATTTGGATTTTTTCTTTTTCTTCGTGTGAGCAGAAGCATCCACGAGCGGCAGATGTGCGACCGACTTGCCGTTGGCGACGTATACGTCAAACACGGCGAATATAGGTGATGCCGAATCCCCTGTGTGGTCTACGACGTACTCTCCGTCGAGTAGACACTGTCTGTATCCCGTGGAGGCGCTGTATTTGGTAGCGAACGCATGCACACCGAGAGGATCGTCTAGAGTGAAGAGACGTCCTTCGTCATCCACCACCATGAGACGCCGCTCGCCGTCTGCCTTCTCCGTGACAGTGTACTTGTTATCAGTGATGGAAACTGCTCCAGGGATAGCTGACGCACCAGAAGGGAGGTTCAACATGTCCAGCGTTGCTGGTTTCGGGGCGACGAGACCATTCGGACGTCTACTAGGGTTGTTGGGGTGGTGTTGCGCACCGTCGTCGTCACCTAGCGCCAGTAGGCGCCAATACATCTCCATCACGCGATGCTTCTCGCTCAGAGAAAGCGCAACCTCAGAATCGTCGATCACCTTCAAAACGACCAAAAAACATTGCATCAATCCCCGAGCGATGGTATCATTCTCATTGGGGGCGGAGGCACCTGAAATGTCACCAGGCGCCGACGGACTAGATTTCACCAACTCGACCTCGAACTCGTACGTCTCTGCAGCGCCCAATACGTGTTGAGAGAACCACCCAGTGTAGTCCCGTTGCTGCTGATGATACATTCCTTGGCTAGAGTATCCTTGGGGAACCGCCGCAAAGCGGACTGCCGTGATGTCGAGCCGGAACATTGGAGTCATCTCGAAACTGAACCGCCGTTTCAAACGGAAGTTTATCACCTCGTACGGACCTGACAGGCCTGCGCTCTCGGTTCTTTCAGTTTCTTTGCGCAGATTAACGCGCATGGAGTACTCGGGAATGGTCACATATCCGAGCAGTCGCTTTTCGGTGACCGTGACGGCGGTGGCGTTTGTGCGCCGCCCGAGGAGAGATTTGGCGAACGTCTCCATTGCCGAAATGCGCTCCTTCTCGTCGTCTGAATTAGGGGACAATGTCAGACGCGTCCTAATTTGTTGCGCACCATCTCGAGGGAAGCTCCTCCCAGACCTCACGGACACGTCGAGCGTATCGGACACAGGCATGGCGGGATACCGGGTACGCATGAGCTCGATCGCGCGCATGGCGATGCGCCTGTCAGGGACACGATAGTGCTGATGTCTAAGGTGGGTGGACGGATGCACGTAAGATGCCTCAAGTTCCGTTGCATGCCCGCCGCCAGAGGTGGGACGCTTACCGACGAGGGCAGACAAAGCCTCCCAAGAGACCTTGTCGATCTTCATGATTGGAAGGTATTGTTGAACGTCATTTACACAAACCCCATTTATACTCTGTTACGGGAATTTTTAAATTCCCGTAAAGGTAGTAACAGCATCAGCAGCAGCACAACATGAGCAGCAGCAGCACAGACAATATGCACCTTCGAATGGTGGGAAACAACCCTGTCATACACACGGAGGCACCCACCTTCGGGATCGTTATGGACCCAGCTATCACTACTCCAGGAAACGCAGCTCTCGCTCTCAGGCACGGAGACGACGTCTTCTTCACAGCAACCGAGGTCGCAGACGGCAAGCACAGCGCCGTACTGCGAGCGGGCGATCCTTCGCATCCGGATGTAGGCGCCACCCTTACGCTGGGCGTCCAAGAGAACGACGCTCTTCGCATCTCACAGACGGACGTTCTCTTCCGAACCACCGCACACATGCAAAGCAACCTGATCGTGAGAGATAGTCTTGTTGTGCAGAACGGGGCGATAAGCGCTACAAACTTCGACAACCTCGTGGACGACTTCATAACCAACTCCCTCATACTCCCACCGACAGCCAACGCTCTAGCTACCGCGTATGTCACGCTCAGCAATCTCATCGTATCGAGGGTCGCATCCGCATCCACAGGCGGTGCCAACAATGAATCGTATTATGGGTCCATGATCCCCACCGGCTTCGAAACCATGCAAATGGGGTCCATCGCGTGCGCGGACGTCGTCGCAGGATCGCTCATGGCGTACACGTACTGCAACCTTCCTGTGGACTTCAGATGCGCGTACATGGACCAACCCCCGTCCGCGTACGCCCTCAACATGGCGTACGTGCAGCTAAGCAACTACGTGCAAACGAAGCTCGCGACTCTGAACACGACCCTATCCGTCATGGAAGGGTATGGTGGAAACACGAGCACTTCCAACAACAGCATCCAACTGCCCTCCGACGGCATGTGGCAGACGGACATGTGGCTCCAGAGCGCAGATGGAACAGACCGCATGTTATTCCACACCGGCGGGGGAACTGAGTTCCCCTCTCAGCGCTACACATGGAGGGCGCAGGAAGTGGGGGCTTCGTTCCTTGACATCAAGCCAGGCGTGGGGATGACGCTTCACGAGGGCACGCTGTTCGCACCCAGCGTTGACGTCGCAGGCCCGCTAAGCGTCGCAGGGAGCCTGGTGGTGTCGGGACCGAACGTAGACTTCAGACAAGTCGAGAGTCTACGCATCCCGACGGGCAACGTGGAGGCAGGCACGGTGTTTGCTAACCATTACTGCAACCTCCCCCCGGCCTCTTCCGTGCAAAGGGGGGTTGTACAAATAGCGGCGTCTAGAAACCAACTTCTCGACGCGTACTCCTCGAACGTTGCAGTATCGGCATCCCTCTTTGCCGCAGTCAATTCGAATATTGACAGTCGCGTGACCAACACGTGCGCCCTTCTTTTTCGGACTGCACACTCTGGAGGACTGTGGTGCTGTCCTTGTGCCAGATCTTTGTTGTACGGAATTCGTCAATGACGGCAACTCGCCCCTTGAAACGGTCGCTAAACGCCTTGAACGCGCTCGTTGTAGGGATCTGCGATTGAGAACGTCACTTGGTACAGTCGACGGAATACTAAAATGAAACCGCCTCGTGTACGGCACACCTTACGGTGTAACCTAATGGTGTAGAAACCCACGGGGCAGTGGAACACCAATACGATTTTGAATCAACAAATTGCAGGATGTTAACGAGAATATCGTGGTTCTTTTTTAGATCACGGCTCTCCATCCTGCAGACTCCGTATCGTTCTTTTGTCGGTACTTTCGAGAGTGTCCATTGAAGGACCAGCCGCACTTAAGCGATCGCCTCTTCCCCAGAGTACCGTGGCCCAAAAAAACACGGGGTCTTTGTTGATGTGCAATGCGTCATGTAAGGAGGTTTCTTTGCTGGACGGGTCATTTTATAGGACCATCCACTCATACAATATATGATTGTCACCGCCTTATACCGTTTTTTGGATGTTTCATTTTACTGTTCCGCCGACTGTAGGTCCTGTAGTGATCGCGAGTGCAAGTGCATGTTGTGATGAATGATTATTGTGTCTTAGTGACCCTGTACTGTACTGTACTGTACTGTACTGTACTGTACTGTACTGTACTGTACTGTACTGTACTGTACTGTACTGTACTGTACTGTACTGTACTGTACTGTACTGTACTGTACTGTACTGTACTGTACTGTATTGTACTGTATTGTACTGCATTGTATTCGGTGGTTGTAAAAAAAATTGATTGGATTATGACGACAGAACTAACTAACATACATTCATTCACAATGGATCAATATTACTCTCACATAATGTCATGCTGGAGACGCTGGTTGACATAGGATTTACTCCACAACTTGCGCCCCTCATTTTGTGCAAGAGCATCAAAAACGTGTGTAACTCCGCATCATTGGTTATGGATTACGATAGTGTGACGCATCGTGTCTACATTGATTGCAATGACGAAGGCTACCATGCGTTCGAAGCTATCGATTCCCTCTGTGCGATGGCCAACGCTCCTCATGTCCTGTATGTGAAGGCTTGGAAGCAGTATTCAGGACGCTCAATCAACTACAGAGTATGTTGGATGTTTCGAAGCATCGTGGACGATTCCGATCTTGAAGATTTCATTGACGGATGGCCTGTTCACAAGACTGTCCTGGATTACTCTGGATTGTTCCAAGATGATCAGAAGCATCGTAGACGATTCCGATCTTGAAGATTTCATTGACGGATGGCCTGTTCACCAGACTGTCATGTACTCTGGATTGTTCCAGATGATCAGAAGCATCGTAGACGATTCCGATCTTGAAGATTTCATTGACGGATGGCCTGTTCACAAGACTGTCATGTACTCTGGATTGTTCCAAGTTTCCAGTTATTTTTTTTAATCCCACATGTGACCCACATAGGGCATGTCTGACTTGTGTAATGAAGCACATGCAATAACACTGTCCCGTACTCTTCACACTTCTCCTTCAGCCGATTGAACAGCACAGAGTGGCTCAAAGTCAGCATCTGACGGGCAACCTTGGTTGTCAGCTCCCGTTCAGCACTGATTGTCATCTTCGCCGTATCCAATTGAGGTACCAACAACACATCGTAGCCAGCGGCCAAGAAATTTGTTGTCTGGTCCCTAAACTCTTTCTTGAGGTAAAAAATTCTCTTCCAAATGCGAATCATCTGCATCTTTATCTTCATCCTCTCTTTTGATCGTAAGGTTTCTCAGTATCCAACCTTGACTGCAGCTTGTCATGAACCAGCAGGAGTTTGACAAGGTCGGATGCCTGTCCCTGACCAAGCATGAAGGATTCCTCATTCTCTGGTGAGTACGTGACCATTGTTTTGCGGACGCCTGTCTTTGGAAGCCACAACAATTGACGATACAAGTCCTGCCGTGACGAGTCCCAATACTCGTAATATGTGTCTCTACATGCCTTGAACTACTTGGCGATTCTCGCCTGGAGGTCCTCGATCTTTTTTGCTTGCTCCTGCATTGCGCTCACTAGGTACGCGATAATGCCCACATAGTTCAAACCCACTGACCCGACCGGCGCATTGCCAAGCGTGTTGTCGTCATCGATCTCAAAGTCTCTAGGGAGTGAGATGAGGTGACGCATCTCCGGGACCTCGCAGAACACCTCCTGTGCTATGAACCCCGCCTCCACCACGCCACGGTGGGTGTACGTGCACGGACGCAGCCTCCGCAAAATGTCCGCAGACGAGGTACCCAAAAGATCCGAGCGATTCGTCTTCTGGCGCCCGTCCGACGTGGACTGAATCGGCACACCGTTCACACGCACAAGCCCGCAGCAGGGTTCAGATCCAAGGCGACGCCAACATCGGACACCTGCATCACGCCACCCCCCTCGCCACCTAGAATCACCAAGGCCCCCCACCCCCGCTCTCCAAACGCATTCCCGTTGTAACTCGGCAACGGAGCTACAGGCGGCCTCGATATCGAGGATCCAAACGCCGCCTGCACGAGGTCCGACGGTGCATCTCCACTGACGGTCAGTGGGAAACGCGAATCACCGTCGTTGGCAAGCACAAGCACCCCCCCAGAAGCGTCCACGCTAGCCCTTAACTTCTGGCCAGCGTGCAACTTTATAGACTCGGACAAACGCAGGAACGTCCCAACGGTGCGGTCGCGCGTCTCCATACCATCTGCGTACATCCACGCCGCGTCCACCAGACTCTGCCCCCCACCGACCTCGCCCATCTGCGCACGCCCGTAGTACCGCTGGGCTGTGTCCGGATGCGATAAGCCTTCAAACAATAGACGCGGGTCCTCCTCGTCCGCATAAGTCCCTCCGACCAGCAAGAAGCCGCGTCCGTCATCCCTGAAAACAATCTGACCGACCACGGTCAGCGCGTTGTCCGAAAGCCGGACGGATGGACCCAAAGGTGCCATGGAGACGGGGCCATCTAAAAATACCGAACCACGTACCGACATCGACCGGTTCACAAACAAGTCTCCATCCACGACAAGTTCCTCGTTGAAAGCGGAGGGCGCCTCGAACGAGGTGGGACCAGGAAACACGAACTTCCCAGCACGTGACTGTCCCGCTCAGCCACGATATCAGAGGAAATTCGCACTCTCCCCAAGGTGCTCCGAAGGTGGACATCTCCCGAGGCCACGATTCCAACGTCCGCGTCAGGCTCTGCCAACACAAGGCCCGCGCCCCCCACAGACGGGGAAAAAACCTGCCGGTTCCCGGACAGGTACACGCCACCGAGCGCTTCCATCGCCGCGCCAGGGAGTTTGAGAGAAGACAAACGACCGGGGAAGCTGCAACGCCAGAACACCCCCACCACCGGTACCGGAACATAAGTGTTCGATAGAAAATGAACGATTGCCGCTGTAGCTGCTGCTACTGCATCCTATCCGTACAGCACGTGGATCTACGATATCCTCAATAGATACAGTCAACATGAACAACGCAGAATCGGTGATGCCCGCCGCCATGATCGCTCTGTCCAACGAACAGTTGTGCAGGGACACGAACATTCATCCAAGCTGAAGTACAAGTACTACTGTTATTATTGCAACCGATCACTGCAACAGCGTTCTCAGGTACCTCCAATTGATCGGATCCCGCAAGCCACACTAGCCCAGGAAAGGATGAATCACCACGAATCAACAGGAGTAGCGAACTTGCAAGGCGCACCTCCGAGTACGTCCGAGCACGGCGTTGCACATGCCTCTGAACATGAGCGCGTTGCCAGGTGTCATCGGGGAGGACTGGGATGCTACCACCACGTTCTCCCCAGACGCAGGAAGTGTTACGACCAATGAGGACAAAGACTGGTCAAACGTCACCATCTCGAAATGTGTGGAAAACGTACCGAAATGCAGGGCCACAATAAGCGACTCATCTTCTTCGTCGAATAGGCAATCGACGGATAAAGCAGCACCCACTTTCCTCGACCATACGATATCGCTTGCCCCAGCAGGCAAAACAGCCCATACGACGCCCCCGTCGCCGGAAAGGGAGACGTCGTCGACCACCAAAGCTGACGCATTGACGCAGTCTCTGACCCAAACGGATCCACTTGCCTAGATGCTCAACGCGAACAAATCGGACGAACAGGCAACCCTGAGGTCCATGTATGCAGCGGAGGCGGTACCGAGAGCGCGCCCCCAACTGACCTCATCGAAAGATATCGAGAGAACTACGCTTGTATGAAGAGAAGTGTTCGTTGGAGGGATCAGAGTAACGGGTGTGCGGCGCCAGTTTTCTTCCATCGGACTTGGCCTTCTCCGTAGTACCCCCCTCTTGTTTTGAACATCAGCACAAGGTGATCGGGGTCCCGTCTCCCAGATCCCTCCGCCCTCGGTACCCTCGATGATGGGGCCCCCTCCGTCATCAGCGAGCACCACCTCCAGTACGGGCCTCCATGCTTTCTACGTAGGGGGACTTGTCCGCCAACTGCACTCGCCAGAGGGTGACGGCGGCCTCCGTTCTTGGGTCCTCCTCCCCGTCCAGATGTCTCCAGGCAATACAGCGACCCGGATAGCACCGCTGGCCGCGACGAGGATGTCGACGACGACGTGCCGCGATGACGAGGAAGAAATGGAGTACCCGAGACGGCGTCCGCGCCGCCTATCGCGAGCGTGACTTCTCCTGGTAAGTGTAGAGTGAAAAGGCTGCTCGCTTCATCCTTCACCAATCGCGTCGAGGATGAACCTATGTGATGGCACCTATGCCCCGCATGCACGTCCGCCCATGGCAGGCCCTGATTGCGGTCTCGACCATCGGAAGCGATGCATCGTTCCACGTCAGGTCGGTGATGGCGGCGCCGAGAAGACGACCGTCTTGTAGGTACAGTTGATCCCTACCGGCAATGGATGCCCAGGGAACCTCGGGTGTGCCCAGCATCCCGTGCCCGAAGGAACAAACCCTCCCGCGCGCCCTGCCCTGTGCCTCCAGGCGAGTACCCCCAAGAAAGCGCGTCGAGGTCCTCTCGCGTCCTCCACGGAGCTCAGGTTGGCCTTGCAGAGTCCAAGTCCAGGTGCTTGCAGCCAGTCCAAGTCCACCCTTTTTACCCCTTCCGTAGTTACTTTCCCCCCACGAACGATACCGATTACGAACAACTCCTATGGTCTAAGTACAGACGATTGGCCCACGTCCGCTGGATCATGGAACCGTGACCCGTGGGCTCGTTCTGGCACCTACAGAGGGCAGCAGAAGTCCCCCGTTACGGATGATAAAGACCGTGTTGCCGAGGGACCAGTGTGTCTGAATTCTCCAGCGAACGTAGGAGATCCTTCCTGTGTGAGCCAGAGGCATCTGCCCGCTCAAACTGAAGGAGGCTCGGACCCTCTACACGCATCATGAGTGCCTCAGGTAATCCCGAACACCGCGACACTCGTGCTCGTTAGGCAGGTCAGGATCATTACAAAAGGACACTTTGCGAGGCTCTAACGCCGTTTCCAACATGCAGCCGAGCCGATGGCGTCCCACCACCTCACCCCCACGAGCCCGCCCCAAGCGTGGAACACACTCAGTGTCGGGGCCACCTATCTCCTACTAATAGAAGGTCCGATGCAAGCACCTGACCTGCTCTAGTAAACTCCTAGGTCCAACCCCTGCCACTGAGGTCGAGAATACCCCGGGAAGCGTGCACGAGCTGCCATAAATACGCGTTACCACCAACCTCCCAGCGACGAGAGGCAAGATACCCTGCCCCTCTAGGGAGCGTTACCCCACATCCCTTCCCCTCTTCATAAAGGGCCGCACTGCGACGCACGGAAATTAGAGATTGCGCAACCGGCATCCCCTTCCGTGAGCCCGAGAATCGCGAATCGTCCGCATTTTTCTGGAAAACACGCGATGAACAAAGTGCCGTAAAGCACGCTAGGGAACTTTTCAGCTGCCCCACTCGCCATGCAAGCTAGATTGGGCTCTCCCACCAGCGACCTAGTGTTTTCGTGAGCCCGACTCTCTAAGTCGCGCGCCTCCAGAAGCCATCGAGGTCCATCACTGGAGATCGGTATAAAAACGCCATCTGTTTTGTGACCTCTCCAAACTAGGACATGGCTCCGTTGGTAATCGCCAGCTGTTGATCTGAGTGCGCGTCTTGCACGGCGACTTTCCTGTCCCTATCAAGGACTACCGTCGTCTCGCGCTCGACCCGTATTGGGGAACAACCTGTGGGAATAGGCGTCAGTTGCCTCTTGAGCAGTCTCGGTAGCGATAGACGTCAAGAAGGTGTTGATGGCTGCCTGGTACGCGTTCTTCAACCAGGTTCTAGGGTCTTGCGGCACAGCACTCGCGTTCTCACACACCTCGTCGTCTAACAGAACCCGGTGCGCAGGCTGCTCCCTACCTCAATCACGTCGCAGACGACATGTAGCTATTCTAAACAAAGTCAAAGCTAACGGCCTCTTACCAATCGCGTGGACAAGCTCTTGTCCGTTTTGAACAAGGCGCTTTCATGCAGCCGCATACCGCCACGGGTTGAACTCAACTCTCCAGATCGGCGTGACCGCAGCATTGCAGTTACGGTCAGCAGCAAACATGCGTCCTCGCGAGCGATATTTGTCCCTCGGTCTTGACACATAGGAACGGGCGACGAGGACGATACCAACAAGACAGTTGTGCACACCTTTGAGTCTGAGGCGGATCTCATTTGCGCGTGGGCCGACTACGTTGGCAAGGACCTGGACCCTGACATTCTGACAGGATACAACATCTTCGGCTTCGACTTCTCGCGTACCTGCACGAGCGCGCCACGGCACTAGACGTGGACGAACGCATATGCGATAGTCTCACGCGTCTCTCACACGCACCAGGCAAGCTGGTCGTTTGTGAGATGTCTTCTTCTGCCTTGGGTGACAACGTCCTCAAGTACATTGATGCTCCTGGACGCGTGCTCATAGACCTCATGAAGATAGTGCAACGCGACCACCGACTGGGGGGGGGGGGGACTTCAAGCTCGACCCGTGACTCAACATTTCACGGGCGAGGCCAAGGACGACGTCTCCCCCAAGGACATTTTCATATTGCAGAAGGGAAGTGCCGAGGACCGCGCAATCATCGCGCGGTACTGCGTCCAGGATTGCGCTCTGTGCAACCTGTTGGTCGCCAAACTAGAGATCCTCGAGCTAACAACGTTGGCATGGCCAACGTTTGCTGGGTTCCTCTATCGTACATCTTCATGCGCGGTCAGGGCGTCAAGATCTTCTCGTTGGTGTCCAAGCAGTGTCTCGAGGACGGGTTCGTCATTCCCACAAAACGCTACGTCCCTCCCCAGTCGTTTGGGGGGGGGGGGGTGGATGAGGAGGATGGGTACGAGGGTGCAATCGTGCTCGAGCCAGAGACCGGTATGTACCATTGATCACACCGGTGGTGTCGTTCTAGATTACAACTCGTTGTACCCTTCGTCAATGATCTCAGAGAACATCTCGCACGACACGATAGTGTTGGATAAGGAGAAATACGGGTCTCTTCCTGGTGTGGAGTATGTGGAGATTTCTACCAACGGTACCCAGGTCTGTCGGTTTGCGCAGTCGCGCAAGGGCGTTCTTCCCTGCATCCTCGAGGCGCTCCTCCAACTCCGCAAACAAACCCGTCATGTGCGTGTTTCGGACGCTGCTACCAACGAAACTGTTTTTGTCGGACAAAAAAAAGACTGGGAGAAGAAGAAGCTCGAGCTTGAGGATGCGAAGAATTACAAGATAGAGCCGGCTTACACGAATTCCAGCGCGCTGTTTTGGATGGGTGAAGTCGAGCGTTACAAGACCACTGCAAAACTCCTGTTACGGTCAGATGGGCGTGATCGCACGATCCTCTGTACCTTCGCGATTATTGTGTGGCGCTTGCACCACGCAATGGACGCGCACCATGATCATGTTTGCAAAGGATTTCATCGAGCGGGAGTCCAGGGGCATGTGTGTTACGGCGAACGGACTCGTGTTTTGTCGTCTTTCCCTCACCCCGACAATGATAGCATTGCGACCGCCTTGCTACACAGCATCCGCTGGCTGACAGGACGTCCGAGGGAGACCATCATCAACGAAGAGCCGAACAATGGAGTACGAGAAGACGCTCTTCCCCCTCATATTGTTGAGCAAGAAGCGGTATGTCGGGCTTCTTTACGAGAACGACCCTGACGAGCCTGCACCAAAGCAGAAGTCCATGGGCATAGCTCTCAAGCGACGTGACTATGCCCAGGTTGTGAAGCGTGTGTACGGTGGCGTGATCGATATTGTGCTGACGCGGAGGGACGTGCCTGCGGCCGTGAGCTTCTTGCGTGACAGGCTTCGTGAGCTCGCTGCTGGTCGCACTCCATTGGAGGAACTTGTTATTAGTAAGACGCTGAAGAGCCACTACAAGTTCCCTGCCCAGATCGCGCATGCCGTGCTTGCCCGTCGTATGTACGAGCGCGACCCTGGCTCTGCGCCGCAGGTTAATGACCGGATTCCCTATGTTTCGTCGAGACGACGAAGAAGAACGCGCTCATGGGCGAGCGCATAGAGCACGTCGACTTTGTGCGGGCGAACCCTCAGAAGGTGCGCATCGACGCGAAGATGTACATCGAGAACCAGTTGATGAAGCCTTGCACGCAACTGCTTGCCATCGCTCTCGAACAGATCCCCGGGTACACTTATCGCGTGGCCCCTCTCTGGCGCCGAGCTCTCAGCACATCGCTGATACGAGAACGGGACTAGCCAAGGCGCGCTGCGCGCGGCTGCTAACAAGTTCGTGGAACGGGAGGTTGAAAAGACTCGTGTTCACGGCGTGCTTTCGTCCGATGAATGTGCGGCGGAGCGTGAACCGATTGCAAGGGACAGCGGGAGGGAGATCTCAAGCTTCTTTTTAGTATCAGCGACATAAATATTATTTTTTTTTTTTTTTTTTTTTTTTCCGTGTTCCAATTAAAGTCAGGCGGAACAGTGTGTGAAATGAAAAATGGCCGAATGTCGTTGATTGTCTTGAAATTACACTAGAAAGAGAACACTACAACTAAAACGTCTCTGTGTACAGTTGTTCTCAAATAAAAGTGGGGAACAGAATGGGTGGATCCTGGCCTCAAACTTTGCAAGCAATGAACATGTGTAATACAACAATCGACCGGTCAGTCCATGTACATTCATTATTACTATCCAATTTATTCATTCAAAATACTGGAAAATTTTGTTAACAAAGCATCTGACATTGGAATTGACGGACCCCCCCAAAAATATGAAATGTAACTGTATAAAATTTTGAACAGATGAGAATCCTCAGTGCATTTATATTATTTCTGTCAGGTCGTCGCCGGCTTTCTCATCGACTCGCACAGTTCACTTGCGAAGAGAGATCAGCAAACATGAAGAGAGTGGGGGGGAGATCTCGTATTGCGGTCGAATGCCGCGTTTCAACGTCTCAAACAATGCGGGACACCATGCATCATGTTCCTCTGAAAAGGAAAGCCGTCTGATGAAAAGATACTACGATGTTGAAAGACGGTTTAGCCGAAGGTAAAAACGAGATCTAACGGACATTAATCCAAGTCGTCGCAAAATCGAACGTAAACAAGAAGGCTTGGACGCGAAGGTCAATTTTCCCAATGGAAGGAATATCACCAAAAATGTAACCAAGGTCCATGATTAAAAAATTGGTACCGGAAAAACCAGGCCGACCGGTAATGGATTATTCACAAGAAACCTAATGAGGACCCTCTCACGTATATGCCGCCAAATCATACGGACCCAGCCACAGTCAACTTGTCTTTCGCGACCCGGGAGAAAAAAAAATACAATACGGTCCTCCACAGCCAAAAAGGAGGACAGTCAATTGTCAGCAAGAAAACGGTTGCGTGCAGAACGAATGCCTCAACAATAAGGACATAAAAAATACGACAACTAATGCGACATGGCAATTTCTCAACGGCGACCTTAAATACCCAAGAATAATAAAGGTCCACTGCCTCCAAAAACAATGTACGGGACTACACCAGGCAAACAGGATGGCGGAATCACAGGAACCTAATGGGACTACTCACGATATGCCGCCAATCATTACGAAAACCAGCCACAGTCAACTTGTCTTTCGCGACCTGGGGAAAAAATAGTTTACAATCAATAATCCTCACAGCTAAAAAGGACCCAGGGGACAGTCAAGGAAAGGGTTTTGACACATCAAAGCAGGAAAAGTAGAAGCTTGGCGGAGGGATTCAAGTTTAAATGGTAATTCTTCCAAACAAACGGGAAGGTTCAAATGGACGTGTCTTTTATTATATGTTTTTATTTTTTTTTTTTTTTTTTTTTTATTTTTTTTTATTTTTATATTTTGTTATTATGCTTCTTGGTTAGATATAGATGAGAATTATTTACATTTGCCCAAAGGGAGCAGGGACCGTCTTTAACACATTTAACGGAGGCAACCCAAAGATTCAAAGGGTGTTAAAAACTTCTGTGTTTACGAACATCAGTCGTTCTACTCTGTGCAGGTGGAAACGCTTTGGTGTGAATCGAAAACGACGTGAATTTGTAAGCAAAATTTTGAGACGCCAAGGAAAACGTTTTTATTGTCAACTGTGTTGTTGATGGGCTACAAAAAACATGATGGTGTTCCACTGCAATAAGGTGTACCGTACACTCCAGAAAGCGGTTTCATTTCAGTATTCCGTCGAGTGTATCTTCCACACCTTGGCAAAATATGCTGCAATATCGTCTATTACGGCCTCGAAGGAAGAGAGCTCCCCTGTGACAAACGGGGAATCCATCTCCTCATAAACATGTGAAATGTAAGAGGACCGGGTGGGCCGGTGCTCGGTGTCCCACAACACCTGGTTGACTCAGTTAGCCCCGTTCTCTAAACCCATGACCATGTGGAGTGGGCGCCCATCCCACTCAATAGTTTGTCTGCACCCCATTGCTGACAGCACGGATGGAGCGCAGAGCGATACGTAGGTAACTTGTTAGCCCGGTAAAACCTGAGATGATGGAGGGTCCCTCACAAATTCGGCAAACTCCATGTACTTCAACACGGCATTACCGCACGGGATCAAAAAACAATGCACGCCAAACCGCCCGCACCCACAACATGATGTTTCGGCTAAACAACGCTATATAAGACGGACATGACCAACCTCGGCAGTTCTATACTCATAACTCGCGCAATCGGTTCTAGCAGGGCGGTTCTATAGTGGTGAAAATAGGGTGGTGGACAGTGCATTGCTGCAAACCGGCCATCTTGGACCCGCAGACATGTTCGACGATGACAAATCATAGAGGGGGAGATGGAAAGACCAGATTACTGGACGATGGTGTATCCCACCAATATCACGAAAAAGGAAGAAACAAACGGCACCGGTTTCTGTGCGACCGACGTCTAGTGTGGCACGGGAGACCTGTGGTGGTAGGACACCACGGACCTTCGGGGACAACACAATG
>JACBWV010000722.1:0-40000 GCA_013435795.1 Chlamydomonas sp. ICE-L
GGTGGTGGATGCATACATGGCTAAACGCATTGACCACCCATTTTGTAGCAAGCGCCTCAAGGGAGCTATGCGGCTTACAGAATGGGCAGGTGCAGCATAAGCCATATTTTGTATTACGGACATGCATTTAAATTAAGTTGTACATTGAGGTGGTTAAGGCATTTACCTACAAGGCAAATCGCATCTCCCGCCATTCTGTAGCAAGCAGCCTCAAGGGCGCTTATCGGGCTACAGTATGGGTAGGTTCAGCTAAGCCATATTATGATATTATTCATAAGTAACATGCATTAATTAAGTTGTTACATGAGGGTGGTTCAGGCATACCATACAAGGCAAATCGCATCTTTCCCGCCCATTCTGTAGCAAGCAGCCTCAAGGGCGCTTATCGGGCTACAGGTTATGGGTAGGTCAGCCATAAGCCATTATTCTGATATTATGATAAGTACCATGCATTAATAGTTGTTACAATGAGGGTGAGTTCAGGCATACCATACAAGGCAAATCGCATCTCACGCCCAATCTGTAGCAAGCAGCCTCAAGGGCGCTTATCGGGTACAGTATGGGTTAGGTTCGCAAGCCATATTCTGATATTTATGATAAGTAACATGCATTAATTAAGTTGTTACCATGAGGGTGTTTTATTAAGGCATACCATACAAAGGCAAATCGCAAAAATCTCCCGCCCATTCTGTAGCAAGGCGCCTCAAGGGCGCTTATCGGGCTACCAGTGATGGGTAGGTTCAGTAAGCCATATATGTATATGATAAGTAACATGCATCATTAAGTTGTTTACATGAGGGTGTTCAGGCATGAAACATAACTCACCACAACTTATTGCCAAGTCCTAGTTTCGCTCCCTCGAATACTGCCGAGCGCGAGCCAAGTGGAAGACCCTCAAAGTAGTGAATGCGTGAGTGTTTCAGTAGCTAGTCCACACACAACACAACACACACACACACCCATCCCCTCCCAACCCCCTTGTTCTATAGTGTTGTGTAGTGTTGTTGTAGTGTTGTTAGGTTGTATAGTGTTGTGTAATGTTGGTGGTGTTTGTAGTGTAGTGTACTGTTGTGTTCGTCTTGTACGGGGTCCCCGCAGCTGCAGCATATTTTACCCAAGGACAATGCCAACATAGGGATCTGCCCAGAAGCGGCAGCATATTGTGTGTGGATCCAACTCTACCCCCCACCCGCCCACCCACCCCCCACCCACCCACAACCCCTGTAGATAGCGGCCACCTGCATATCCTTGGGGCATAATGGTACCCCGCTTGGGCAGTATGCCGAAGATTAGTGTTCTCGACGAGGCCCACCAAGTAGGCCTCTGTCGCTTCCTGAAGGGCCAAATTTGCCCCTGCTTGATTCTGTAATTTCCGAAATCTTGTACAATTTGTCGAACTAGCCTCGTGTAACTACGAGGAGCAGCTTGCAACTAACGAGGCAACGATCACAAGGCCAAGATGCAGTTGGCGACCAGGGCTGCTCACGATGCATGTATGCCTTGTGATCGTTGCCTCGTAGTAGTTGTCTCCAGTCGAAGTGAAGAAAAAAAGAGGAAGAGGAGGATCGTAGCGTAGCGTTCAGAATGCGAGTTTACAATCTGGTGGCTCGAATTGCACTTGGCCGGTTCAGTTGTGGGTTCAGGGGTTTGGCGTGCGTGGGCTCCGTTGCCAGGGATCTTCTACTGGGCGCGGGGACAGCTGAGAGCCGGACAGGAGTACGGTACACGGTTGCTTGGAACAACAGTCCAGCTAGCACTACAACAGTTCGCGTCCCGGATTTATTGGAACAGGGAAGAGAGGAACCAACGGTGAAGGGCCAGCAAGGGTAGGAAAGGGGAATATACGGTTAGCACAAGGGTCTATATTGCTTATTAACCGTAGGTATTTCGGCCCAATTTCAGCAGTGAATACAACTGCATTATTTAATGAATAACTATTCAAATCTTTGCATACCGTACTTCCTTTAAGTTACATAGACTTAGATATGAATAAGGGATGCTTTGGAATATATGTCAAAGAGGTCATCAATGTAATAAAACATGTTTATAACATAACCCCATAGACTATCCTACAGTAGGAAAAATGGTCCCTGAACTTGTCAGGTACCCATATGGGATCAGTCCGATTCAGGAAAACCAAAGATCAGAAGCAGATTCGAAGGAACGAGGAAGTTCTGAGTTCAAATCAGTAGTTACCGATCTGCGCTGTTTAAACCGTAACCAGTTGAGATCCTGAACCCCATAGACTATCCTACAGTAGGAAAATGGTCCCTGAACTTGTCAGGTACCTATATGTGATCAGTCCGATTCAGGAAAACCAAAGATCAGAAGCAGATTCGAAGGAACGAGGAAGTTCTGAGTTCAAATCAGTAGTTACCGATCTGCGCTGTTTAAACCGGAACCAGTTGAGATCCTGAACCCCATAAACTATCCTACAGTAGGAAAATGGTCCCTGAACTTGTCAGGTGCCTATATGTGATCAGTCCGATTCAGGAAAACCAAGATCAGAAGCAGATTCGAAGGAACGAGGGAAGTTCTGAGTTTACATCAGTAGTTACCGATCTGCGCTGTTTAAACCGTAACCAGTTGAGATCCTGACCCATAAACTATCCTACAGTAGGAAAATGGTCCCTGAACTTGTCAGGTGCCTATATGTGATCAGTCCGATTTCAGGAAAACCAAAGATCAGAAGCAGATTCGAAGGAACGAGGAAGTTCTGAGTTTAAATCAGTAGTTACCGATCTGTGCTGTTAAACCGTAACCAGTTGAGATCCTGAACCCCATAAACTATCCTACAGTAGGAAAATGGTCCCTGAACTTGTCAGGTGCCTGTATGTGATCAGTCCGATTCAGGAAAACCAAAGATCAGAAGCAGATTCGAAGGAACGAGGAAGTTCTGAGTTTAAATCACAAGTTACAGATCTCTGCTGTTTTAAACCGTAACCAGTTGAGATCCTGACCCCCATAGACTATCCTACAGTAGGAAATGGTCCCTGAACTTGTCAGGTACCTATATGTGATCAGTCCGATTCAGGAAAACCAAAGATCAGAAGCAGATTCGAAGGAACGAGGAAGTTCTGAGTTTACATCAGTAGTTACCGATCTGCGCTGTTTAAACCGTAACCAGTTGAGATCCTGAACCCCATAAACTATCCTACAGTAGGAAAATGGTCCCTGAACTTGTCAGGTGCCTATATGTGATCAGTCCGATTCAGGAAAACAAAGATCAGAAGCAGATTCGAAGGAACGAGGAAGTTCTGAGTTTAAATCAGTAGTTACCGATCTGCGCTGTTCGAAAGGCGCGGATCTGTAACCAGTTCTCTAAGCTCAGAACTTCCCCGTCCCTTCGAATCTGGTTATGACATTTTGTTTACCTGAATCTAATTTATCAGATATAGGTACCTAAGAAGTTTAGAAACCATTATCGTAGTGTAGGATAGCCTACTGGCGTGCAGGGTCCCAATTGGTAGCTGTTCGAAAGGCGCGGATCTGTAACTAGTTCTCTAAGCTCAGAACTTCCCCGTCCCTTCGATTCTGGTTATGATATTTGTTTTCCTGAATCGATATAATCATATATAGGTACCTAAGAAGTTTAGAAACCATTATCTAGGTGTAGGATAGCCTACTGGCGTGCAGGGTCCCAACTGGTCGCCGTTCGACAGGCACGGATCTGTAACCAGTTCTCTAAGCTCAGAACTTCCTCGTCCCTTCGAATCTGGTTATGATCTTTTGTTTTCCTGAATCTAAATAATCATATATAGGTACATGAGAAGTTTAGAAACCATTATCATAGTGGAGGATAGCCTACTGGTGTGCAGGGTCCCAACTGGTCGCTGTTCGAAGGCGCGGATGTGTAACCAGTTCTCTAAGCTCAGAACTTCCTCGTCCTTTTGAATCTGGTTATGATCTTTTGTTTTCCAGAATCGGAATAATCATATTTGGGTACATGAGAAGTTTCGGGATCATTATCCCCCATTGTTCATCAGGTTTGATTAGCATGACCCCCATCAGGGTTGTCTAGGTCCTGCGACGCAGATCCCGCATGCACCGCAGGCGCAGGCCCCCGAGAATCCGATTCAAATATGGCGACCTGCTTCTCCGCCCATGCGCGTGCGGTTACGGCGGTACTGCATGCTGTACAGTTCAAACTGGTCAGCGCAATGGGTTAGCGCTTCAACTTAGCGGCTGTGCAAGCTTCACTGTTCACTGCGCGTCAATTGGTTCCCGACTCAGCGATATTCCTGCAGAATAGCGCACCATGCTGCCTGCTTTCCTTGAATTAACTTGGACTGATCTATTCATAGCTTCAGCCATTCCCGAATTGCTTCCTAGATCCGTCAATACCTACATGCGCGAGCACTTTGCTTCCGCGGCACTGTGATTTGGGAATGGTTGTGCTTCAACTCAAGACTGTAGCGACCTTCTTCTCCGCCCACGCCGGCGCGTGCGGTTAAGGTACTGCATTTTTCGTTTCGTCAAGTGGTGCCTTACTTGACCAGAGTTGTGTCGCAGGCATTAAGGCAGCTGCAGCAAAATGACCTATCATGGAGCCGCAAGAGTTCCAATGCTCGAGGTGTGAAACAGGTGCGCAGTCAGATAGCGACATGCTGCCTGCTTTCCTTGAATTAACTTGGACTGAGCTTGCTTTCATAGCTTCAGCCATTCCCGAATTACTTCTGAGATCCGTCAATACCTACACGCGCGAGCACTTTGCTTCCGCGGTACTTTGCTTTGGGAATTGTTGTGCTTCAACCCAAGACTGTAGCGACCTGCTTCTCCGCCCCCGCGCGTGCGGTTAAGGTACTGCGTTTGCGTCTCGTCAAGTGGTGCCTTACTTGACCAGAATTTGTCTCGACTTTGACTGACTTGCTTTTTCGAGTTGTTCCGCAGGCATTAAGGCAGCTGCAGCAAGTCGACCTATCGTCCAGCTCATCATGGAGCCGCAAGAGTTCCAATGCTCGAGGTGCAAAACAGGTGCGCATTCAGATAGCGAATTTGGTTTGAACCATGGCTGCTATTTGAAAGTCGGAAGAATGCGCATTGCTGCCAATGTATCTCAACTAACGCTCACCAACGAACATTTGTCTGCAGGTCTCACTCTTGCGACTGGTCTCGCGTCAGAACGCCTGGATGCTGATGACCTTGAGGCTGAAGACGATGTCGTTGATGAACAAGAAGCACAGCATGCTGGAGTTTCGTCAATTCGTACCTGAGGAACTACTTCGTGGCCAACTGCACTTCCTTAGTAGCATATATATCTAGCTCTTCAATCACTAATTACTATCATGTTTAACTATCTAAGGATTCATTCATTATGGTGCTTTCAATTTCTGTAACAAAGATCGAAGAGTCCTGCTGTCCAAATATGCGCCCTCAGTCTTCAGTGCTTGCATTGCTTTACGAAAAAACAGATCTATTTGAACATCATTTGAGTCATGTTTGAAACAACCAACCTTGTTTCAAACCTTTTTCAAGGGGCACGTTGATGACAGCTTGATTAAGATCTATTTGAACATGGTTTGAGTCATGTTTGAAACAACCAACCTTGTTTCAAACGGATCTCAATCGGTAGGTTTGATGGCCGACTGATCCAAACAGGAAACAAAGATCGATTGAATCAAGGTTATCTCCGATTGAATCTAAGAATGAATCAAACGAACAATTCAAACAGGATTTTCTTTGTTTCAAACGACCCTCAAAGAAGTACTAAATACCGACGTTGCATACACATACACCCATCCCACCTCGCACACAATCACACACTCATGCACACAAACACGTCACACACACCAACTCCATGGCCTCATCAGCACAAGTCAACAAGACTAAACTGTGTCCTGCTATACTCATTAATTCACCCATCCCACCTCACACACACACACCCCTCCCACCTTGCACACACACACAAATGCACACACACACCTCACACACACCAACTCCAAGGCTTAATCAGCACAAGTCAACAAGACTAAACAGTGTACAGCAGAAGCGTCCTGCTATACTCATTAATTCACCCATCCCACCTCGCACGCACACACACACACACACATACACACACACACACGTCACACACACACCTGACACACACCATGGCCTCATCAGCACAAGTCAGCAAAACTGAGCAGTGTACCGCAGGAGTTTCCTGCTCTACTCATTCGAACAGAATCCTCTGTGCCGCTGGTTTGTGTAGGGAGACCCATCTCCTGGGGTGAAAATTCAATTTTACCTTGCACAACTAAGAAAAAAACTCATTAACTGGAACACCAGGGGATGAATTGGGTTTAGTTTGGCGGAATGGTTAGAGTTTCCTGCTCTTCTCATTAATTCACCCATCCCACCTCGCACACACCCAGGGGGCTGAATTGGGTTCAGAGGTCAGACTTCGTACTTTTTCCAGGCCGAATCTCCCAGATTCCCAGATTTCAGGCCAAATTGAGGTACTAAGTCTGACGTCCGACATTTTTTTAATCCCCCCAAATCATCCCCTGAATTGCTACAAAAAACAGTGAATAGTTAGGTTTTACTTCAAAGCCTAAGAAAGCAATAAATGATTACGTTTTACTAATAAGCCTTAGCAAGCAACACATGGTTAGGTTTTACTTCTAAGCCTTAAAAAGCAATGAAGGTTTAGGTTTTTACTTCTAAGCCTTAAACAGCAATGAAGGTTTGGGTTTTACTTCTAAGCCTTAAACAGCAATGAAGGTTTAGGTTTTACTTCCAAGCCTTAAAAGCAATGAAGGGTTAGGTTTTTACTTCTAAGCCTTAATAAGCACTGAAGGGTTAGGTTGTACTTCTAAGCCTTGTTGACAATCGTGCCCACGGCACCTGTCATTACTCAGGATGGTGACTTTCAAGAGGATCTCGCTCCTGGATCTAGATTCTTGTGCCCACAGCACCTGTCGTTACTCAGGATCATGCCCACGGCACCTGTCATTACTCAGGATGGTGACTCTTATAAAGAGCTTGCCCCTGGATCTGGATTCTCTTGTATGTATATATATGATACTGGTAGTGTGAGTTTCACTTACACCAGTAGGACACATTTCCTAGGCTACAATCCCGCAATCAAACAAAACATCAGTTTGTTATGTTTTTGTTGCTATTTCGGGTATTTGGATGCAGCACAGTCGTCTGGCCAACAGTCATCTGGCCTACAGTCGTCTTGTGCTTCTGTTTATAGAAGGCGTCTTCTTGACGACCTAATGAATGATCAGGCCTGCTCTGGTTGTCCGAACAGGAGGTGACAGCGATACTGAGCCATTGTACACACTTGGCAGATCACAGATCTCAGATCCCGCTTTTGACAGCGATACTGAGCCATTGTACACACTTGGCAGATCACAGATCTCAGATCCCGCTTTTGACAGCGATACTGAGCCATTGTACACACTTGGCAGATCACAGATCTCAGATCGCGCGTTTGACAGAGATACTGAGCCACTGAACTCACTTAGCATACGAGTCATTTTTGTATGCCCAGTGTGTACAATGGCTCGGTATCGCTGTCAAAAGCGCGATCTGAGCAGCTCAGTATCCCTGTCAGGATGATGCAGCTCAGGAGCCCTGCCCCATGCCCAAACTAACATTCGTGTTGCCAAAACTGCTTGCTTGCTGCAATATTGACTATCTAATCGTGAGGATTAGTTGGGAGATCCCTCCCGGATGTTTTTGTTTAGGAGCAGATGAGATGATGATTTAATTATATTGTATAATTACATTTTCATTGTAGCACGACCTCAGGGCCCCCGTCGGTAAAACGATTGTTTGGAGTTCAGTTCATCAGTGCTTTTTCTTGTAAGCCCTCCCTACACGGTTGGGCAAGCCTCTTTGGCCTACCCCTTGACTGTAGCATACACACAAAGGAGCAGGCTTGTCTACTCTTGCTGCTTGTGCAAGTGCCCCGCCATCTTGGCAGTCAGCACGGGCAGCATGTTGTGGGGCATCCATCAACGTGCGTACTACAAAAGTACATATATGTGGCCAACGTCTGCTGCTTTAAATTGGAAGACAGTAAGCAGCCCAAAGATGGCTGGAAAACCATGTAACAATCAAATTCAAGGGCGCCTACTTGAACTTGAATTGGTTACGTCGCTTCAGCCAATAATTTGGCTGCTCACCGTCTTAGGCAGTAAATATAAATACGGTACCAGGGGAAAGTTTAAACGTGAACAAATTGACCAAGTGAAATAAAAATGTCCAATCCAATCAAAGGCGCCTGCGCTGGTAGGAGTAAGAGAGAGGGGATATTGTTACAGACTCAGCAAAAAAAATGTCCAATCCAATCCTGATACTGATTGCAGTAGGGTAGCTGCCTCAACTGGCTAGAGTAATATAACCAAGTTCAAGTTCTTCGACTCTCTGTTTATACATCCATGTACGGAGATATTGGATCAAGTATTATATGATTCTAGCGCTAGGTATACCACAGGCGATGGGTTCCCATTTTCCCAACACTTTTATAAAACACGGTTTGTGCAGCTAACTCACCAGATGTAAACGTACGCCACGCATAGGTACAAATCCTATGCGTGGCGTACGTTTGCCCGACGGCATCCATAGCCCAAACGTACGCCTAGCATACGTTAGTCCCACCTTGAAGCCAACCCAGACGTATGCACAGCATACGTTCGCCCCACTTCATGACCAGCCCAAACGTATGCATAGCATACGCTCACCCCACCTTGAAACCAGCCCAAACGTACGCATAGCATACGTTCGTCCAACGGATTAACCAACCCAAACGTATGCATTCTGTACGTTCGCCCCACCTCGCAACCAGCCCAAACGTGTGCATAGCCGAACTTGGGTGGGCACTGCCATGGCTGTGAAAGGGTTGGGGGGGGCCCTGCCATGGCTGCGTAGGGGTTTGGGGGGCCCTGCAAGGCTGCAATGGCTGTGAAGGGTTTGGGGGGGCCCTGCCATAGCTGTGTAGGGGAGGAGGGGCACTGCCATGTATGTGTAGGGGTGAGGGGCTCTGCCATGGCTTTGGAGGGGCTGGTGGGGCCCTGCCATGGCTGTGTAGGGGTGGGGGGGGGGGGCTGCCATGGCTCTGCAGGGTTGGGGGGGGCCTGCCGTGGATGTGTAGGGGAGGAAGGGCACTGCCATGGATGTGTAGGGGTGAGGGGGCTCTGCCATGGCTTTGGAGGGGTTGGAGGAGCCCTGCCATGGCTGTGTAGGGATGAAGGGGCCCTTCCATGGCTGTGCAGGGGTGGGGGGGCCCTGCCATGGATGTTTAGGGGTGCGGGGGCTCTGCCATGGCTTTGGAAGGGTTGGTGGGGCACTAGCATGGCTGTGTAAGGGTGGGGGGGCACTGCCATGGCTGTGGAGGGGTTGGGGGGGGCACTGCCATGGCTGTGTAGGGGTGGGGGGGCACTGCCATGGATGTGTAGGGGTGAGGGGGCTCTTCCATGGCTGTGTAGAGGTGGGGGGCACTGCCATGGCTCTGCAGGGGTGGGGGCGGCACTGCCATGGCTGTGTTGGGGTTAGGGAGGCACTACCATGGCTATATAGGGGTGGGGGGGGCACTGCCATGGATTGTATTGGGGTCGGGGGCACTGCCATTGCTGTGTAGGGGAGGGGGGGGGGCTGCCATTGATGTGAAGGTGTGTGTGTGTGTGTGGGGGGGGGGGGGGGGGGGGGGGGGGCTCTGCCATGCCTGTGTAGGGGTTGGGGGGGCACTGCCATGGATGTGTAGGGGTGGGGGGCACTGCCATGGCTGTGTTGGGGTTAGGGAGGCACTACCATGGCTATATAGGGGTGGGGGGGGCACTGCCATGGATTGTATTGGGGTCGGGGGCACTGCCATTGCTGTGTAGGGGAGGGGGGGGGCTGCCATTGATGTGAAGGTGTGTGTGTGTGGGGGGGGGGGGGGGGGGGGGGGGGGGTGGGGGGGGCTCTGCCATGCCTGTGTAGGGGTTGGGGGGGCACTGCCATGGATGTGTAGGGGTGGGGGGGCACTGCCATGGCTGCGTAGGGGGGGGGGGGCAATGCCATTGCTACGTAGGGGTTGGGGGGGTCATTGCCATGGCTGCGAAGGGGTTAGGGGGGCTCAGACATGGCTGTGTAGAGGTGGTGGGGCACTGCCATGGCTCTGCAGGGGTGGAGGGGGCACTGCCATGGCTGGTTGGGGTTGGGGGGGCACTACCATGGCTGTATAGGGGTGGGGGGGCACTGCCATGGATTGTATTTGGGTCGGGGGCACTGCCATTGCTGTGTAGGGGAGGGGGGGGTTGCCATTGATGTGTAGTGTGGGGTGTGGGGTGGTGTGTGTGGGGGGGGGGGGGGGGGGGGGGGGGGGGGGGGGGGGGCTCTGCATGGCTGTGTAGGGGTTGGGGGGGGCACTGCCATGGCTGTGTAGGGGTGGGGGGGCACTGACATGGCTGCTTAGGGTAGGGGGGGCAATGCCATTGCTACGTAGGGGCTGGGGGGGTCATTGCCATGGCTGCGCAGGGGTTAGGGGGGAACTGCCATGGCTGTGAAGGGGTTGATGGGGCATTGCCATGGCTGTGTAGGGCTTGGGGGGCACTACCAAGGCCGTGTAGGGGTGGGGGGGCACTGCAATGTTGTGTAGGGGTGGGGGGGCACTGCCATGGATAGTATTGGGGTGGGGGGCACTGCCATTGCTTTGTAGGGGAGGGGGGGCTTCCATTGATGTGGAGGTGTGTGTGTGTGTGGGTGGGTGGGTGGGGGGGGTGGGTGGGTGGGTGGGGGGGGGGCACTTCCATGGCTGTGTAGGGGTTGGGGGGCACTGCCATGGCTGTGTAGGGCTGGGGGGGTACTGCCATGCCTGTATTGGGGTGGGGGGCACTGCCATGCCTGTGTAGGGTAGGGGGGAAGTGCCATTGCTATGTAGGAGGTGGGGGGAGTCACTGCCATAGCTGCATAAGTAGGGTTAGGGTTAGGGGGGAACTGTCATGGCTGTGAAGGGGTTGGGGGGGGCATAACCATGGCTGCGTAGGGCTTGGGGGGGCACTACCATGGCTGTGTAGGGGTGGGGGGCACTGCTATGTTGTGCAGGGGGGGGTGGGGGGTGGGGTGGGGCACTGCCATGGATTGTATTGGGGTGGGGGGCACTGCCATTGACGTGTAGGGGAGGGGGGGGCTGCCATTGATGTGTAGGGGTGGTGGTGGTGGTGGTGGTGGTTGTGGTGGTGGTGGTGGGGGGGCACTTCCATGGCTGTGTAGGGGTGGTGGGGCACTGACATGTCTGTGTAGGGGTGCAGGGGCACTGTAACGGTGCTCAGGTTTGCACTGACCAGTAGGTCGCTTTAGCTCTGACGATTCATTGGACTCGAAGAAAGATTGTTGTTTGGATAATTATTGTTACAGACGCAGCGCGCGGCGCTATTTATAGTGCCGACGAAGGTTCTAGAACTTAGGGTTCTAGGGTTTACGCTGCAGAACACGGAACGCGACAGTTGGTCTGCGACACTGTCAGCAACACATCAGATGAATACGACAGTCGAAGGTTCCAGGCTGTCGTCAGATAACGTTATGCTTCGCAACGTCTGGGCGAAGCTTACGTAGTCTGTTATCTCAACAACGTTATGCTTCGCAACGTCTGGGCGAAGCTATACGGTTTGTTACATCCTCCCCGGGGGATTGAAATTTTTGTCCCCAAAAATTATCTCGGGTGGTGTACAAAAACTAATTAAACGTCCATGGTCTAATAATCCATTCTTTCTCATTTTGTTTTTACTACTTATGCCATTTCTTTACTCGGCATATAGGGCATAGCCATTTTCCTTTAGGTACCTGTTTTATAGGAGGGTCAAAACATCCAATATGATAGCCTCTATCGCATTTGTCACATAGGAGCATAGGTGTGGATGTATCTGTCTCTTTACAGAACTCACACCAAATATCTTGCTCCTCGACACCATCTAGGCGATGATATTTCTTGGTGTAGGCTCTAATCATGTCTCCAACGTCTTCTTGTTCTTCTAGAACAGAGCTCCAATGCCAAGAATTCCAAGAGCTATCATAACCCTTCCATTTGATTAGGTACATGAATTCTTTCCTATTTTCACTCCATCTCCTATCAAGGATATCCTCTATTTGGAAGTATTCTTGATTGTCCATCACAACAGGTGGTGGGGGTATCGGAGCGCGATCTGGGAAGCACATGCTCTGATTGTAGGGTTGGAGTAGACTAACATGAAACACAGGGTGGATTTGCATACACTCGGGTAGTTCCAACTTGTATGCTACTGCAGATACTTCCTTTATGATTTTAAAAGGACCGTACTTCGGGGTTGTAACTTCCTACAAGTGACAGGCATCTTAATTTTCAAGTTGGCGCCAGATAGAAGAACTAAATCACCAACTTTAAATTGATGGGCTCTCCGGTGTTTATTTGCCTCTCGGCTTTGCCGGTCTTGTGCAGTTTGTAAGTTTGCTCTGGCTGCTTCCAAGTTGGTTTGAAGTTCGTCAATGAATTGCTGCACCGTTTTATTGGTCTCTTCTTTGGGTACCATAAGTGACATAGGGGTGTCAGGTTGATGTCCATAGTTGAGATAAAATGGTGAGAATCCAGTTGATTCTTGGGTAGCACTATTGTAAGCAAACTCTGCCGCAGCAAGCTTAGAGTCCCAATTATCTAATCCATCAGAAATGTAAGGCCTTAATAGCTCCTCTAAGATTCTATTAAGTCTTTCTGTTTGTCCATCTGTTTGAGGGTGGTAAGCAGTGGACATTGCCATTTTCGTGCCACAAAGCTTGAACAAATGATCCCAATACTCACTAGTGAATCTAGTATCACGATCAGTGATCAGGACTTTAGTTAAACCATGATGCTTGAATACCGTATCAAAGTACAGCCGTGCAGCGCCAATTGCATCAACAGTGGTGTTGGTGGGTGCAAAATGTGCCATTTTGCTGAGCTTGTCAACGAATACAGCAATAGCATCAAATCCATTGGACAAGGGTAGTTCAGTAATAAAGTCCATAGTCACGTGTGACCAGTTCTGGTTGGGAATGGGTAGTGGTTTCAGAAGTCCAATAGGTTTTTGATTAGTGGCCTTATTTCGTTGGCATGCATCACAAGTCTTTATATAGTCCTTAATGATGCATTTCATGCGTGGCCAATAATAGTGCTCTCTTAACCTATTATAAGTCTTGGCTTCTCCGAAATGACCCGAAATGATGCTATCATGAGCATCATGAAGGAGTTCAGCTCTTAAAGTGGAAGCTGGTATGTACAACTGAGATCCACTCTTTGTATATAGAAGTTTCCCTTTCAAGGCCAAGGTAGGGTGTTTATTCTGTTTAGCATTAGAGTAAGCACTCATATATTCCTCATCTGCTCTTGCATCTTGTTCCACTTGGAGAAGGAAATCCTTGCTATCATGCATCACTACCGCATTGAAGGTGCATTGGTTTAGGTCTGGCCTCCTAGAGAGTGCATCAGCTACATTATTGAGACGGCCAGCCTTGTAAACGATCTCGAAATCATATTCAGCGAGCAAGCGCAACCAGTTGGCCTGGCGGTTACTTAAATGCGCTTGTTTCAGAATTTCTTTAGTCGGGTTGTTGTCCGTCTCAACGGTGAATCGTGTGCCTAGGAGGTAGTGTCTCCAGATTTTTAGTGCATGCACGATTGCTAGCAGCTCTCGTTCATGAACTAAATATTTGACCTCCGGGGACTTTAGCTTTCTGCTCTCATAAGCTATAACTACTTCCTTTCCTTCGTGCATTTGAGTATGGACTGCACCAATTGCAAAGTTTGAAGCATCAGTCTTTACTACAAACGGCGCATCAAAGTTGGGTGGTCGCACAATAGGTTGAGAAGTCAACGCGACTTTAAGCGCTTGGAAAGCTTTTTCTTGATCTTCTCCCCAAAAGTTAGATTTCCAATCTGTTTCTTTTCTCAGCAGACTGGTCAGAGGCAAAGATATCTCAGCATAATTTTTCACAAATTTTCTGTAGTATCCTGTTATTCCTAAGAAACTTCTGGTTTCTGTTAAGGATTTAGGTTGGGGCCACTCTTGTATGGCTTCTACCTTTGATATCTCAGGACAGATTCCATCTCTAGAAATAACATGACCTAGAAAAGTGCAGGAGGGGGTAGCAAACTCACATTTGCTAGGCTTTCCATACAGCTTATGTTCTCTTAACAACTAAACACTTTTTCGAGGTGTTCGAGGTGTTCAGCCTCATCCTTAGAGAAGATCAGAATATCATCTATGTAGACTATTACGAAGTCATCCAAGTGCTTTCTAAACACATCATTCATGAGTCTTTGGAAGGTTGCTGGAGCATTGCATAAGCCAAAAGGTAAGACTTTAAATTCATACAGTCCGTATCTGGTTTTAAATGCAGTTTTGGGGATATCCTCCGGACTGATCCTGATCTGGTGGTAACCTGATCTAAGATCAATTTTGGAGAACACCTTTGCTCCATGTAATCGATCCAAAAGCTCATCAATACGAGGAAGTGGGTAACAATTTTTAATTGTTATCGAGTTTAGGGCTCGATAGTCTACGCACATCCTTAGAGTTCCATCTTTCTTTTTAACAAAAAGAATCGGTGCTCCATAAGGTGATACACTAGGCTGGATGAACCCTTTGTCGAGTAACTCTTTCAATTGTTCTCGAACTTCACGTAACTCATCCTGACTGAGTCTAAATATTGATCTGTTCGTGGGGGAAGAGCCTGGGATAAGCTCAATTTTATGATCAATCGATCTTTCTGGAGGTAGACCTGCGGGCAACTCTTCGGGAAATACATCGTGATACTCAGCTACCAAGTTTCTTATAGAAGCATTGGGTATCTCTGCTGAGTTTCCATTCTCACGGCTTTTTGTTTCATAACCGTCTTGACTCGTTGAATGATCATTCTTTATCTCTTTTCCGATGGGCGTTGATGTGGATCGAGATTGACCACCGCCATCATCAGACACATTCATGGTGTATTCATAGATCTCACCATCGGAGTCTCCATCTCCGTTACACAAGGGCTTTCCTAACTTCTGTTCAGCGCTGGGGATGTGATTGGCCTTTTCACACTCCTTATAACACTTACTTTTGTTTCCGCACCCCGACTCTCCGAAGGGATCGCGATGAAGAGGGGAAGTCCTTTTTTTACAGCTCTCTTAAATTGGGTAGCTGTACAGAGATCAATTGATCTCGTTGACTCTGGATTCAGAATGATATATTTTTCCCCTTGCATAAATGATATGCAGTGAGTTTCCCAGTCGATCATAGGATTATATTTCACCAACCACGGTTTTCCTAGAATAATATCAAACTTCTTGGACTGAAGATCTACCACAAAGAAATCTAATTTATCTTCATATTCTCCTATGTTGAATTTTTGACAGGGCAAATTTTCCACGACCTGTTTTGTTCCATTCGGATATATAACTTTATAATCCGAAGGTTGGAATTTATTTTCTTTATTTGATAGGAATTTTTTAGCAACTATATTTCCTCCTGACCCACTATCAATGAGGATGGATGCAGGTTTTCCCATCATTTTACCCTGCAAAATCAACAACTCAAAAGGAGAGATATGAGAAGAAGAATTTATTAAGGGCACACGTTCAGCATTTGTCCGACTACTTGATTTACTCTGAGATATTTGGTGATCATCCTCACCTAATTCTTTGTAGTCGGACGCTTGGCGTTTCCCATCTCTTTTCTCAAACTAATCCATTCTGGGCAATCTGCTAATAGATGTCCAGTTTTTTTGCATAAATAACAAATTGGAGAACGCTTCGGTGGAAGATCCCTCGGTTGGTCATTCCTGCGGGTATTGATAACATCTATCTCCATGTCTCGGCGAGCCGATCACTAATTACTCAACTTCTGGTGCCTCCTTTTACACCCCATCTCGGGTTCACAAGGCGGTCGCTCGCATGATAATTAAAAAAATTATAAAATAAAATAATAATAATAAAAATAAAATAAAAAAAAAATAAAAAAAATTTAAAAATAAAAAAAAAAAACAAACCAATCATACAAAACCTGCCCCCCAAAAAAATAACCCGTACCTCCTTACGGACTACCACATCTCCCCGGACCATAAAATAAAATAATAAAAACAAAAAAAAGAAACAAAAACGAGAATCCACCGCAAAATATAAAAATTATTAAATATAAAAAAATAAAAACATATAAATTACGATAATAAAAAATTTCCCTCCCCCCCGCCCCTCCCCCCTCCCCCCCCCCCTCCTCCCCTATCCACCCCCACCATCACATTCCCCCCTATCCTACAGCTGCCCACACCCTCTCACCACACTACACAAGACGGCATCCAAAAAAGTAAAGAAATTGATAACATCTATCTCCCATGGGCTGGGGTACATTCTAGGTTTAGAAGGCCCACCCTTCTAGGGAACTACATTGGGGTTGTATGGCTTCCTATCCCAAAATTTACCTTATGGTTGACAATGCTATCATACCTTTCTGGCTATTTTCGCTCAGCTTCATTGAAGTTTTGGGGGTCGTGTAAGTCCACTTCCCGCCTAACTTCTGAACGAAGTCCTCTAACAAATCTATCCAGACGTTCTGTCTCATTCAAGTCTGGAATTTCTAAACACAGTTCAATGAACTTCTGAACATACAAACGAACCGTATTGGTTTGTTGAAGTTCAGCCAGCTTGTCACGAGCCCTCTTAAGGGCGTTAATGGGCCTGAAAAAATCGAATAACGCCTGCTGAAATTCCGCCCAATTATTAAATGGGGGCCCGCTTTGAACTCGCAGCCGGTACCACCTGGCCGCGTGCTCTTCAAGCAGTGAGGCAGCGAATTGAATTCTGCATGTCTCATCACTGACATTTACTAGTCCAAAATATGCGTTTACTTGATACAGCCAATCTTCTATTCTGCTGCCTCGGCTTACGTCTCCTTTGAATGTTGGGGGACGGATGGGTTTCAAGGATCCCAACTGTGGCTTTGGTGGCGACAACGGTAACTGTTGTGGTTGCGATTGTAGTACTTGCAGTTGCTAAACTGACTTTGCAATTCTTCTAAGTTGCGACTCAAAAGTTGAGCTGCATCTAGCTCTGGCGGGTTGTTTTGCCCTTCCATAAGTTTTCTCTAAATTCGCAACCTCGTTAGGAATACTAAGATTTTTCGGAATTTTTTTCATTTAACCGATCAGTACAAACCCAGCATCCTGCATATTTACTCAACCACTGAATGTAAGAAACGCATTATAATAGCCATCTCGCCTTTCTCAGCCTAGTCTTCCTCATCGGTGAGAATAATCCCGTGAAGGATTTTCACCGTAGGCTGTCCAGCAGTCCGAGGTTTAATTTGAAGATTTCGCCTCAACCTCTGCTTCTTCTGCCTCTTCCGCTTCTCCTGCTCTTTGAGCTTGGCTTTGTCGAGCTTCGCCCTATCACTCAGAGCCTTCCAGGAAGGGAATTCCACGTTGAAATTCGGGTCCCGTTTCGGCGGCCCGGCTTTCATAGCACTGTCACACATTTGCATGGGCGTTTCCGCTACTCCAGTTAGCGGTTTTTCCATCACAGCGCTTTCCCGAAAAGGTTGATAGACATCGCGTATTCGCTGAAGAAACCGGATCGGTTCCTCTACACGATTTATCTCTGTTTTTCTTCGCGGAGCTCTTAACTCAGCAACGGCCTCACTTCGCCCGCCTATAGGGTTACTCAACGGCCTGTTGCCTTCTAGCCAGCGATAATGTTTAAAACTGCTGTATGAGGAGAGCCTTATCGTTTACTTCGTACCACAGTGGACCGTGGCCCGAAGAATCTAATCCTATTAAGCGATAGACTTCCTGCCTACTCGGCGGTTTCATAGAAAGAGAGAAGTCAGCAGTAAGTACACTTCTACTTACTAAAGGCAAGGCTCGAAATGACTAATATATCACGTGTCCACAATTCGGTCGCGGGAGGGAGGGACCAATGTAACGGTGCTCAGGTTTGCACTGACCAGTAGGTCGCTTTAGCTCTGACGATTCATTGGACTCGAAGAAAGATTGTTGTTTGGATAATTATTGTTACAGACGCAGCGCGCGGCGCTATTTATAGTGCCGACGAAGGTTCTAGAACTTAGGGTTCTAGGGTTTACGCTGCAGAACACGGAACGCGACAGTTGGTCTGCGACACTGTCAGCAACACATCAGATGAATACGACAGTCGAAGGTTCCAGGCTGTCGTCAGATAACGTTATGCTTCGCAACGTCTGGGCGAAGCTCACGTAGTCTGTTATCTCAACAACGTTATGCTTCGCAACGTCTGGGCGAAGCTATACGGTTTGTTACAGGCACTGACATGGCTGCGTAGGGGTCTAGTCTGGTTCTATTGTAATGCGAGTCTTGCCTTAATGCAACTTGAGTCTGGCTTTAGTTTAACTCGATTATGGCTTGAATGTGGCTCGAGTCTGGCTTTAAAGTAACTGAAGTATTGATAAAATGTAACTCGAATCTTGGTATTAATGAAACTCGAGTCTGACTTTAATTTAGCTCGAGTTTGGCTTTAAAGTAACTGCAGTATTTATATTACTTAACTTGAGTCTGCCTTTAATGTAACTCGAATCTTGGTATTCATGCAACTCGAGTCTGGCTTTAAAGTACCTGCATTATTGATATAATGGAAGTACGGTGTAGCCTGGCTTTATTGTAACTCGAGTCTTCCTTGTTAATAATGTAAATCGAATCTTCTATTAATGTTACTCGAATCTGGCTTTAATTCAACACGAGTTTGGCTTTAAAGTAGCTGAAGTATTGGTATAACAAAATATGATTCTGGCTTTAATGTTACTCGAGTCTGCCATTAATGTAACTCGAGTCTTGGTTTTAATGTAACTGGAGTTTGGCTTTGGTGCAACTCGAGTCTTGTTTGAAAGTAACAGTGGTATCGGTATAAGTATATAATGTAAGTCTAGTAAGGCTTTAATGTTACTCGAGTCTTGGTAATAATGTAACTCGAATCTTGGTTTTAATATTACATGTTAAAGTCTACTTGACACCGCGAGGGTGTATGAGACTCTGTGCTTTAAACAAAAAGAAAAGCACCCACAAAGCAAAACACCCCATTACATCAGGGGTGTGTGGAGGACAAACAAACCAAACTCCCAACCACCGTTTTGGTGGCGTAGGTATTAAACCCCCTAGAGCAGGACCCAGATCTCAACCACTTACAGTGGCGGAGGTAAGAAGCTAACAAATGAGAAGTCACAAGAAGAAAAAAAGGGATAATAAGTTACGGTGCCACTAAGCAGTCCAGGGCTTCCTGTCTTGCTCTTCTACAAGTAGAAAGATAGTCGGCTAGGTTGCTCCAAAAAGACTTAGTGCCATTTCAATTCATAAAGGTTCTGAATGTGGAATCGCAGAATTCCACATTCCATACGGTTAAGTCGGTATCCTCATGGACATGCCTATAAATATCTGTAAACAGCTTCTGGTAGCGAAGGCGAATATCATTATAAAAAGGGCACTCAAACATATGCATTTCATCCTCAGTACGGTGACTATGGCTAGCTCCGGCTTACGCTATGGTGTCCTTAACTTCACGTCCTGTGAGTAACGGTATTAGACGGATGTAACAATTTCAATTTCAATTTCAATTTCAATTTCATCCTCAGGTTTTTGGAACCCACACATTTGACAGTGCCTCATTGAGCGAGGGATGTGTGCTCTATCCACCACCCTCATTCTTTCTGTGTTCAGCCAATGGGAACCCATTCTAAACTGTGCTATAGAACGAATCTGATCCTGCTTATGTAAGGCGGATGTAAAGGGAATCAAGCCATTCTCATCATTGCTGTTGGCTGCCAACCATTTTTGGTATCGGAGGCGTTTAAAGCCAACCCTTCTCTCATCAGGGATGTCTCTAACTGCCTTGGTGTCACTTGGGTACTTAAACCTCCATGACTCAAAAACTTCAGACATAATAATAATATAACTCGAGTCCGAATTTAATTTAACTCGAGTCTTGTTCTAAAGTCACTGTAATGTTTTTATGTAATTCGAGTCTTGGTATTAATTTAACTCGAATCTGGATGTATTATAACTCTAGTCCACCCCCTATGCAGCCATTTTTTTTTTTTTTTAGTTGTGAAAGGATTTTCACCCCAGGAGGTGGGTCTCCCGACACAAACCAGCGACACGGAGGATTCAGTTCGAATGGTGGTGCCACTCCTACAATATGCAAAGTAGGCGCACTTAGGGTGTTCCATAATTGGCACCTACAGGAGGCGCCTACTTGTTTTATGGCACCAGTCCCGCCCTGCCTGTAGGAGTAGGGGTAGGGCCGGGTGGGGGACAGAGGGGGAAAATGTCCCCCCTCTGGTGAGGGTAGTCGACAGAAAAATGTTGTGCGCGATTTGAGAGATACCAACCCACGACCAAACGATCATTCACCACTACCCCTGTTGACCACGGCAGACAAGCTCCCTGCCATGGTCGTTAGAGGCGGAATCAAGGAGACATAACTAGAGAACAACCACGAGGGCAGAAATCCGACAGTACTTCCCTACAAGGTTTGCTTAGGGCCAGGACGCCGAAATACTGAGGAATCGAACCTCACCACCCCCTTCCTACTCTCGCAAGTAGGGTCGATACAGCAAGGGTACTGTAGATCACAAGGGATGTAGAACACACCACATTTGTAACTCAGCCTGCGTGTCCTGCGATCTAACGCCGCCCCCTAACCGCTAAGGTAAACCTCGGCAAGATAGGAAAAGAGCAATCTCCAGTGGAACTATGGTCTGAGCGGTTTTCACGCCCAGACCGGTCTATTGGGGCGAATTTCACGCCCAGACCAGGTGGTTGTGTGTGGGGGGGTGAGGGGTGTGTTGTGAAGGTATGGATGGGTGGTAAGTTGTAAGAACGTGTGGTGATGGGGGGAGAGTGTGTGGTTACGTGTGATGTGGTGGGGGGGTGAGTGTGGGTTAGGTGGTGAAGAGGGAAGGTGTGAGTGTGTGTATTTGGAGGGGATTTACTGGCCCAGACCGGTCTAGGCGACTCGCACGCCCCGGCCAGGGTTTTGGTGGTAGGGTGGGGGTGAGTGGTGTGATGTGAAGGTTGGTGGTGGTTTGTAGTAAGAACGTGTTGTGATAGGGGGGTGAGTGAGTGGTTATGGGCGGTGTGGTGGGGGAGTGAGATTGTGGGGATGGTGGTCAAGAGGGGTGTGTGTGTGTGGGGGGGGGGGGAGGTGGGAGGAGGGGGGAGTGTTGGCAGTGTGAGGTTGAAGGGGTGTGATAGAGGGGGACAGTGTGTGTAGGTGGAGCGTTAGGCTGTGGGCAAGGAATGAGGGTGGAGAAAAGAAGAAGTTGAAAAGAAACTTGGACCACAGGAGGAAGCATACCTAAGCATACCTGAGAAAGTCTGAACAGGAGGTGTCTGGAAAAGGAGGTGAATGTGTAGAGCAGAGGAATTGTCAGCTGTACTACTAGGACACGAGTGCCTTATTGGCATCTGATGATGATGCCAATAAGGCACTCGTGTCCTAGTAGTGCAGCTGACAGGAATCAACGGGAGCGAGGTACGAGCTCCACGGCAATCACGTCTTTAGGCGTGATTGCGGAAATTTCGCATTTCCTGAGTAGGTAGTGGGGGGATTGATGAGTGAATAATTGTGTAGACTGACAGCGCCGCGGTATAGTGATGAGGGGTCCAGGCCAGGTCCACTGCGTTCCAGCGTTCACTGCGAGGGGTGTGGAGTAAGGAGTTGCGAGAAATGAGGGAGATAAGGTCTGGTGGCCGGCGTTTAATGAGCCTGAAAACCAGTACAGACTGACAGCGCCGCGGTACAGTGATGAGGGGTCCAGGCCAGGTCCACTGCGTTCCAGCGTTCACTGCGAGGGGTGTGGAGTAAGGAGTTGCGATAAATGAGGTATGACAAAAGTGTGAGCTGTGGTGGTTGTGTTGGTGTGGGAATAGGGCTGCCAGCTGTCATTTCGAAGATTGGAAGCAGCATTGTTTCAAAGTTTGACAGCGCATTGAAGGCAGGCAATTATAATAAACTCAGCGACTATGGAACCTTGGCATTGGGAAATGCATGCCTTGCTTATGGTTCACGGAACAAGGTTTTGGCCCTTTCAGTTTCAAGTGACATTCCACGATTTGGAAGCTATTTTGGAATGAAATGGGAATACAACGGAGAGACGGATCTGGATAAATGCTGGAAGACTAGAAAAGTCATCATGAACGCGTGGTATGGGATCGATGTTGGCTTTTGGAGCTATCGTAAAAATGCATTGAATTATGAATTTGCATCGGAAAGTGCATGCGGTTCCCAAAGCATTTTGGCAAGCTGATCACCTGCACTGATTTTGTGTTGATCCCCCCCCCCTCACACACACACATGGGGGCGTCAGCCCTCAGCTTCACCCGTTTGTCCATCTGTTTGTCCGTCAGCCCTCAGCTTCACCCGTTTGTCCGTCTGTTTGTCTATCCGTTTGAAGCTGATGAAGGCCTAATTAGTGTTAGGGCCGAGTATGAGGGGCCTGGCCTCAAGGGGCAGTGTAGCTAAAGTTTAGTTGAATCACGTAAAAAAACTTACTAATCACTTGTCCAGTGCCAATATGTATATCAGGCCCAAATATGCTTGCAAGGATCCATGCCAATGCAAGCCTATTGATGCTATTCATCCCCAGTGACATAATGCCACTGACATTCACCCCCAATGACATTCACCCATGTCTCCTCGCATGCATTTTCTCTGACTTAATTTGCTATCATTAGTGTGCTTTTATTTTGGCTATGTTAAAACCGCCCATCCATCCTGAAAATACTAAAACATGTGACCATATGCCAAGGCTGCTATGGTGTGTGGCCCTTGAGCCTCCGGCCAGGGCAATGGTGTGAGTTTCTGTGCAGTCAGGCTAGTGACCGCCAAAATACGGGTAGTAACCGGAACGAACAGGAAAAAGGAAAATGCAAAACACTGGTAATAGCCAACCAAGCTGCTTTCCATGATGGAAGTGGACAATATGACGTGGTATAGCAGTGGTGCACAGTGAATGAAGTAAATGTGTAATATGACATATGAAACATATCATACTGCTTCGTGACAATGATATGACTGTAGTAAACGTGTAATAAATCGAAATGTAACATAATTTGAAGAGAAATGCGGAAGGAAAAATATAATAATGATAGAAATCTAATAGAACACATATGTCACGGATTCATATCCACGTCTTAATTTTGGTGAGCAGGTCCCTTTTAGCCTGTGGCTAAAAGCTGGCCTGTAATAAAAGAATCCACGTCTTAATAGAAAACACGGTATATTACAGGATAATCATCAGGAATATACAAGATAATAGCACCTTATATATAGGGCTGTGACCAGAGTTGTTTTGTTTCGTACGGTAAGTTTTTGGGGTCTAGGCCGTATCCGTATTCGCTTTCGAGCTCGAGGGATACGCGACGGTCGGGTCTGCGCCCACAGGCCCAGCCGCGGTTAACTCAAACCCTCCTAGTGCTACCACAAACTTTTTCCCCCCAGATAGTGCTTCAAGTTCCCCCAGCGATCCTCCGAATTTTGCATACAATATTGCGATTTTCCCAGGCGATGTTCCGAATTTTCCAGACACCGCTGTGAGTTCCCAGGCCGGTGCTCCAAATTTCCCATACAGTGTTGTGTTGTTACAGTCTACGGGACATTTCCAGGTGTATTGAGACTTGGCACTCTCAAGAGTACCACAAGAAAAGCCCAGGAAACAAAACACTTCCCACCACATCTGGTACTAAATGGCATCCACTTTTTGACGGTGGCGCGGGACAAGCTCCCCACAAAAAGTACACAAATCTCAACCATACAAGCCGTGGAGGCATGAAAATATCCATAGCCAAAATGTAGGCATTTAACGCCATTCCTATGACAAAGCAGTTTAATCGTCGCACTTAGGACAATGCCAGCAGTTTAACGTTATGCTCAGGGCCGGAGTGTTGCTAGTTCCCGAGGCGATACTCTGAGTGTTGCAGACAGTGCTACAAGTTCCCCAGGCGATGCTCCAATTTTCAGGCAATGCTGCGAATTTCACGAGATCCTCATACTATGCTCTGATTGTCCTAGACAATGTTGGAGGCGGTGCTCTGAATTTTCTAGACACTGTTGCTAGCTCCCCCACCCAAACCCATACATTATTAAGTGTGCAACACGACTCGTGTCACACGATACATACCAGCACTGTGCAAAATACGGTGTACGGTCGGACTGTACACCGTATGGTGGTGGACTGTATTAATATGGTAAAATACGGCATTTTTACTGTATTAATTCAGAAAATATGGACGGTCGGTTTTCCAAGACGGCGTATTCATACAACGCTGCACGAGACCCACCCAGGTCATTTTTTTCTGAATGTAATATATAGATGACGCATGAGCGCAGGAGACTGATTCAAGAGAGGGTCACGATCAAGTACATCACCAAGGTGTGCAAGATCTTCTCCCTGGTGGCAATCAGGACGCTTGGTAACTTCCGGACGTGGGAGGCCATGGATTCGGTTCCTGCCCAGTATCGGAACTACACTTCAGTTATGTCCTACGTGGCTGAGTTCGTGGCCATCCCTGACACCGACCCTGCTGTTGAGGCACCATCGATCTGCTGCGGAAGAAGAGGAGACCATTGTTTTCTTTGAAGAACGATATTTTGAATACACCTTTACCTGGTAAATAATACAAATATTCCTACCCAATGAAGATGACGAGCAGCATTATATACGCGTTCCCTGAGTTAATTACCGGAGCCATGTTAACAAGTTCAATATTCATGTTGACTCTGCCCGCATTCGGTGACAGCCTGGAGGCCGATAGATAGACCAAGGAAACAAACAAACCAAGCAACTAATTTATTACATTGCCATAGGCAGGTCAGTATTGACACAAGACAAGCCCACACAACACCTCCAGGGTGGGTGGGTGGGGTGGGGGATCCAGCTGTCCTCTCATAATCACAGGAATGCAAACAAGTAAGGGTCGTTTAATCAGTAGTTGTATAAATGATGAATCCAACTAATGCCATCCCATGTGCTTATGCAGTAATGTCCCAACTCGTTCAAACAGCAATCAATAGAACTAATGGACTGAAACATTAATTCATGACTTTATCAGGTATCAATCAATCACTGACCCCACCTCTACTCCCATTCCATAACTATAATGTACATGTCCTAATGTTCACACACATCATCCTATGTCCTAATGTCATAATGTAAATACAAATTTCCTATTGCCATAATGTACACACACATGTCCTCAATAGCCTTGAGCTAGCAGGAATACACGACTCGCCGACTATGCACCCTGAGTCTTTTGTTTCCATGGGCACGGCAAGAATTGGAATTGGAAGACAGCGAGCAGCACAGAGTTGGCTGAAAAGCCATGTAGCAATTCGAATTCAAAATTCTTGAGCTAGCACAGCACACGTATAAAGCAAAGAAAAATCAATCTGCTGAGCTGAACATCCTGTATTATCTTATGGTTCAGCCTACTAGACTACTCCTGGACTGAAGCACACATGCACATTATCACAACACAAAACTGAGTCATTTGGATGGCACGCAATCCCTGTCATCTCTATCACGTGCGCTTAGGGGGAACTGTAGAACTGTTTGTATATCAGTTTCATACCCAACGTCAAAAAATGATGTCCCGCAATAATTTGGAACTCAGCCCACCAGCATATACAACCAACAATCTTTTCCGGAGAAATCTAAACACAACAAGGCACAACCAACTTGAAAGGGTAACTGATAACTTTATTTCTACACACGATGTAAGCTTGGTACCTTGATCTAGAGAGTAGCTTTTATTTTTAGCTATGAGCAGCAGCTTCTAGGCAGCTCCCCTGGCTTTCTACCCAGTCAAACATAAGACATGCAGTGCACCTGAAAGCATAATCATCACTCAAGTACAGTAGAGATACCAACCCACGACCAAACGAACATTCACCACTACCCCTGTTGACCACGGCATAGAAGCTCCCTGCCATGGTCGTTAGAGGCGGAATCAAGGAGACATAACTAGAGAACCACCCGAGGGCAGAAATCCGACAGTACTTCCCTACAAGGTTTGCTTAGGGCCAGGACGCCGAAATACTGAGGAATCGAACCTCACCACCCCCTTCCTACTCTTGCAAGTAGGGTCGATACAGCAAGGGTACTGTAGATCACAAGGGATGTAGAACACACCACATTTGTAACTCAGCCTGCGTGTCCTGCGATCTAACGCCGCCCCCTAACCGCTAAGGTAAACCTCGGCAAGATAGGAAAAGAGCAATCTCCCGTGGAACTGTGGTCTGGGCGATTTTCACGCCCAGACCGGTCTATCTAGGCGAATTTCACGCCCAGACCAGGGTGGTGGTTGTGGTATGGGGGTGAGGGGTGTGTTGTGGAGGTATGGGTGGGTGGTAAGCTGTAATGAGGGGTGTGTTGTGGTGGTAGGGGCCATGGCAGTGAACCCCCCCACCTACATAGCCGTGGGATACCCCACCCCCCCCCCCCCCCCCCCCCCCCCCTCCCCCCCACACACACACCACACAACAATGGCAGTGCCCCTCCTTGCCCACACAGCCATGGCAGTGCCTCCCCGCCCAACCCCTACACAGCCATGGCAGTACCCCCCCAACCCTTACACAGCCATGGCAGTGCCCCTCCACCCCACCACAGCCATGGAAGTGCCCCTCCACCCCTACACAGACTTGGCAGTGCCCCCCACCCCTACACAGACTTGGCAGTGTCCCCCCAAGCAACCCCTACACAGCTGTGGCAGTTCCCCCCAACCCCTACACAGCTATGGCAGTGCCCCCCAACCCTTACACAGCCATGGCAGTGCCCCTCCACCCCACCACAGCCATGGAAGTGCCCCTCCACCCCTATACAGGCTTGGCAGTGCCCCCCGGCCCACCCCTACACAGACTTGGCAGTGTCCCCCCAACCCCTTCACAGCCATGGTAGTGCCCCCCCGAGCAACCCCTACGCAGCCGTGGCAGTGCCCCCCCTCCCCTACACATCCATGGCAGTGCCCCCCCAACCCCTACACGGCCATAGCATGGCAGTGCCCCCCCACCCCTCCACAGCCATGCCAGTGCCCCACCAACCCCTCCACAGCCATGGCAGAGCCCCCTCACCCCTACACATCCATGGCAGTGCCCCCCCTCCCTTACACGGCAATAGCAATGCCCCCCTCCCCAATACAAGCCATGGCAGTGCCCCCCCATCCCTACACATCATGGCAATGCCTCCCACCCCCACACAGCCATGGTAGTGCCCCCAACCCCTGCGCAGCCATGGCAGTGCCCCCCCAACCCTACACGGCCATAGCATGGTAGTGCCCCCCCAACCCTCCACAGCCATGCCAGTGCCCCACCAACCCCTCCACAGCCATGCCAGTGCCCCCCCCCCCCCCCCCCCCCCCTACACATCATGGCAGTGCCTCCCACCCGTACACAGCCATGGTAGTGCCCCCCCCACCCCTCCACAGCCATGCCAGTGCCCCACCAACCCCTCCACAGCCATGGCAGTGCCCCCCCCCCCCCCCCCCCCTTACACATCATGGCAGTGCCTCCCACCCCTACACAGCCATGGTAGTGCCCCCCCAACCCCTGCGCAGCCATGGCAGTGCCCCCCCAACCCCTTCTCAGTCATGGCAGTGCCGCCCCCGAACCGGCCAACCCCTACGCAGCAATGGCAGTGCCCCCGCTACCCCACCCAGCCATGGTAGTGCCCCCCATCCCAATACAGTCATAAAAAAAAACTACACAGCCATGGCAGTGACCCCCCAACCTTTACACAGCCATGCCAGTGCCCCACCAACCCCTCCACAGCCATGGCAGATCCCCCTCACCCCTACACATCCATGGCAGAGCCCTTACTCCCCTACACAGCCATGACAGGGCCCCCCCAACCCTACACAGCCATGGTAGTGCCCCCCCTACCCCTACATAGCCATAGCAGTAGTTCCCCCCACCCCTGCAGAGCCATGGCAGTGCCCCCCCATCCACCCCTACACAGCAATGCCAGTGCACCCCCAACCTCTCCACAGCCATGGCAGAGCCCCCTCAATCCTACACATCCATGGCAGTGCCCCTCCTCCCCTACACAGCTATGGCAGGGCCACCCCAACCCTACACATCCATGGCAGATTGGCAGGCCCCTCCCAACCCCTTCACAGCCATGGCAGGCCCCCCCAAACCCCTATGCAGCCATGGCAGGGCCCCTCCAACCCCTTTGAATCCATGGCAGAGCCCCCTCACCCCTACACATCCATGGCAGGTCCCTTCCTCCCCTACACATCCATGGCAGGGCCCCCCCACCCCTGCACAGCCATGGCAGCCCCCCCCTCCCACCACCCCACCCCCTACACAGCCATGGCAGGGCCCCACCAGCCCCTCCAAAGCCATGGCAGAGCCCCCGCACCCCTACTAATCCATGGCAGTGCCCCTCCTCCCCTACACAGCTATGGCAGGGCCCCCCCAACCCCTTCACAGCCATTGCAGCCTTGCAGGCCCCCCCCAACCCCTACGCAGCCATGGCAGGGCCCCCCCCAACCCTTTCACAGCCATGGCAGTGCCCACCAAACCCTCATGCAGCCATGGCAGTGCCCACCCAGGTTCGGCTATGCACACGTTTGGGCTGGTTGCGAGGTGGGGCGAACGTACAGAATGCATACGTTTGGGTTGGTTAATCCGTTGGACGAACGTATGCTATGCATGCTATGCGTACGTTTGGGCTGGTTTCAAGGTGGGGTGAGCGTATGCTATGCATACGTTTGGGCTGGTCATGAAGTGGGGCGAACGTATACTGTGCATACGTCTGGGTTGGCTTCAAGGTGGGACTAACGTATGCTAGGCGTACGTTTGGGCTGGTTTCACGGTGGGAAGAACGTATGCTAGGCGTACGTTTGGGCTGGTTTCGAGGTGGGGCGAACGTACGCTATGCATACGTTTGGGTTAGCTTCGAGGTGGGGCAAACGTATGCTAGGCATACGTTTCGGCTGGTTGCGAGGTGGGGCAAACGTATGCTAGGCATACGTTTGGGCTGGTTATGCCGTGGGGCGAACGTATGCTATTCATACGTTTGGGTTGGCTTCGAGGTGGGGCGAACGTATGCCAGGCGTACGTTCGGGTTGGCTTCGAGCTGGGGCAAACGTATGCTTTGCATACGTTTGGGCTGCTTATGTCATGGGGCGAACGTATGCGTAGCATACGTTTGGGTTGGCTTCGAGGTGGGCGAACGTATGCTACGCGTACGTTGGGGCTATGGATGCCGTCGGGCAAACGTACGCCACGCATAGGATTTGTACCTATGCGTGGCGTACGTTTACATCTGGTGAGTTAGCTGGTTTGTGACTACCGCTTACATTACATTACATTACATTACATGTTAAAGTCTACTTGACACCGCGAGGGTGTATGAGACTCTGTGCTTTAAACAAAAAGAAAAAGCACCCACAAAGCAAAAAACCCCATTACATCAGGGGTGTGTCGAGGACAAACAAACCAAACTCCCAACCACCGTTTTGGTGGCGTAGGTATTAAACCCCTTAGAGCAGGACCCAGATCTCAACCACTTACAGTGGCGGAGGTAAGAAGCTAACAAATGAGAAGTCTCAAGAAGAAAAAAAAGGGATAATAAATTACGGTGCCACTAAGCAGTCCAGGGCTTCCTGTCTTGCTCTTCTACAAGTAGAAAGATAGTCGGCTAGGTTGCTCCAAAAAGACTTAGAGCTTAGTGCTTGACTAAGTAGAACTCTTCTACAAGTAGAACTAAGTAGTGCTTGACTAAGTAGTGCTTGACTAAGTAGAACTCTTCTACAAGTAGAACTAAGTAGTGCTTAGTGCTTGACTAAGTAGAACTCTTCTACAAGTAGAAAGATAGTCGGCTAGGTTGCTCCAAAAAGACTTAGTGCTTAGTGCTCCAAAAAGACTTAGTGCTTGACTACCGTTGATAAACCGAGTATCGACCAACTCTGGACTAGGCGCCTGTCAATCATCAATCAAATTCGAAACGAGTCTGACAAAACTGAACCGACTTTAAACGGATTCTGGAAGTTTTTGACAGGCTCCTGGGGTTTTAATACCTACGCCACCAAAACGGTGGTTGGGAGTTTGTTCTGTTTATCCTCGACACCCCCCTGATGTAATGGTTTTTTTTGCTTCGTGGGTGCTTTTCCTTTTTGTTTAAGCACAGAGTCTCATACACCCTCGTGGTGACAAGTAGACGTTAACATGCAATGTAAAGGCAATGAAATCCTTGACCGGTTCAGAAAAATATTAAAATATGTCTTCTTGAAGCTTTCTCGAACGCATTCCAGGCTGGTCCACGTTTTTCTACTTGTGAGAACCAGCGACATCGAGTATTCAGATCGAATGGCGTTGTCACTCCTGCAAAAGAGTAAGCGCACTTACTCAGGCGAATTTATAGCTACCTGGCGTCTGGGAATCGGACAGCACTGGGGAGTTCAGGAGTGTTGATGGTAGTAATTGAGGGCCGGTAGACGAGGCAAGAGACCGAGCAAGCGTGTTACGATGACGCGGTGAGAAGTTAATTGCAGAGAAGGGATTTGTATATTTATTCTCATCAGTATGATCCGAAAGATACCCCCAGCTCTGCGTCATGAGACGCAATTTTTTTTGCAGCCTGCGTCCTGAGACGCAACCAGTTTCATAGCCTGCGTCCTGAGACGCAACCGAACCAGGATAGTCTGAGTCATGCGACGCAACCGATCCGCAGCCGACCCACCACTGACCCATAGCCTGCGTCCTGCGACGCAACCAACCTACTGAAGCTGCGTCTGCGAGGCAACGGACCCTCCCCAAGTTGCATCTCAGGACGCAACGGACCCTTCGACGTTGCGCCTGCGACGCAGAACGCAGCGTCCTGCACAACCCCGCTGGGGAGGATGACCCGCATGCTAAAGAATGTGTACAGACCCCCTTTTCTTCACTCATTTCATGTCCTCCATCCGAACTTGGGGGAGACACCATGCAATCTTTGTGAAAGTGGGCGTGGGGAGTACTCATTAGAGGAACCTAGACTCGCGAAACCATCTAACCGTGCATGGGGCTCGGGAAAGGTCCGCTCGCCGATGGCCGCTCGGCAGGCATCCACAGGCAGGCATCAGGCACATGACTGTAGCACTCGTACTGCAGGCAGTACCGTACGATTGTTTCAGGCTTCGCCGTTGCACGATGCACGATGCTTTACGTCCCCACCCCTAAGTACGGCATACCTATCGCATCCTCGTCTATCTCGTAGCCATCGCTCGCGACAGCCTGCGAGGAAGTTTGCCATAAATGCATCTTGAACTTTCAAGCGTTTGAAATCCAAGCGACAGCCCCTGACTTCTCTCTGACCTCCTCCTTACCCAAACCTTCTAGTCGCATCTTTCCTTCTTTCCTTCTACCTGAACTGCTCACTATCTCGCTTGCAAGCGCTCGCATCCGCAGACAAATCTAGCCCTGGCGATTCGGATTCCCATCTTCTATGAGCACAAAATTCCATTTTTAGCGAAGATATTCACTTTCGACTGGCTGCCAGAGACACCGAAGCTTGAAGGTGGATTGGTCTAAGAGAATAGAATACGCGCTACAAAATCCCTCGCCCAGGGGCATGCAACCAGACAAGCAAAGGCAGGCAGACAGTTCTAAATCCGTTCTGTTCCAAAAGCCACGCCACCTGACATCTTCTGTCTTTCCTTCAGCAGCCCTCGAGCCTCGAAGCACCCATGCCCATACTTGCCCCCCTCGGATATTCAAGCTAAGCCAACTGGGATCTTACAGCCAAGACTGTTACTTCAAGCCAAGCCAACTGGAATCATACAGCCAAGGCATATACTTGAAGCCAAGCCAGCTGAGATCTTACAGCCAATACAGGTCCGCCAAGACAAGCCAACTGAGTTTGCCTTTCCCTTCTCTACCACCACTTCCTCAGCCCCTTCAAGAAAGAGATGTCCTACCAACATCATCGATACCCACCTTATTCTCCAATCCGAGAAGCCCCTCCCCCACTTCCCCAACATCTTACATCAGCACATGAATACAGTCCTTCGCAAATGGGGGGCCCACACCCTTCCTCAGTAAGAAGCTTCAGCCCATCACTTAATGGTGCCCACCAGCCTGCAGCAGTACGAGACTACAGCCCTGCACACATGGGTGCCAACCAGTCTGCAGCAGTACGGGACTACAGCCCAGCGCACATGGGTGTCCACCAATTTGCAGCAGTACGGGACTACAGCCCAGCACAGTTGGATAACCCACACCCAGTGTCAATTCAAGATCTCAGAATGCCCCCCACACTATGGATGCCCCAAAACCTACCTCATGCTCCAAGCCCTATGGATGTCCCACACCCCATGGATGCCCCACACCTTACCACAGTCAAGGAGGACAGCCTGTCGCATATGGATGCCCCACCTCCTACCTCAGTCAAGGAGCACAGCCCGTCGAGATTGAGTCAGGATTACTCCGCCTATTCTCCGTCGGTGCAGGTGCAGAAATTTAAAAATTAAAAATTAGTACGAGCTGCCACAGGACGTGGGATAGAAGGAACCCTCCCGTTTGTATGTACTGTGCATACTGGAAAATGGCTACTATGTTGGGTTTAGTTGGTTTCGCAGACCGCATGCAGGTGAAGATATGTGTGATAGTTTTGGTTGCTTCCCTGCTTCCTTGCTTGCTTGTGTGTGTGGTGTGTGTGTGGTGTGTGTGTGTGTGTGGTGTGGTGTGGTGGTGGGGGTGTGTGTGGGGGGTGGGGGTGCGTGTTTTTATGCATCCTACTGACTTTTGTTTATGTGTGATGGTTTCGTTTGCTTCCTTGCTTTTGTGTTTGTCAACGTGTGCGTGCGTGAGTGTGTTTCAGTGATTTGTGTTTCCTTGTGTTTCTGTTTGTATTTAGTTGTTTCCTTAGTGTGTGTGCATATGCATTTGTGTGTGTACATACGTTTGTACATGGAGGTGTTGGTGTTGGAGTTGGTGTTTCTATTTCTTTAAGCGTAATTGGAGATGTCGGCATAGGTGTTGGTGTTGGTGTTGGTGTAGGTGTTGGTGTTGGTGTTGGTGTTTTTGTTTGTTCAAGAGTAGGTGGAGATGTAGGTACAGATGTTGGTGTTGGTGTAGGTGTTGGTGTTGGTGTTGGAGTTGGTGTTTTTGTTTGTTCAAGAGTAGGTGGAGATGTAGGAATAGGTGTTGGTGTTGATGTTGGTGTTGGAGTTGGTGTTTTTGTTTGTTTAAGAGTAGGTGGAGATGTAGGTACAGGTGTTGGTGTTGGTATAGGATTTAGTGTTTCCGTCCACCGACCACTCTCCCACCACTCCCCCACCGAAAAAACACCACCCCTCCCCTCCCACCACTCTCCCACCTCCCCTCCCACCCCCTCTCCCCCCCCCACTTTACCCTACTACCTACTCCTCCCCCCCCCCCTCTTCCCCCACCCCCCCCCCCCCACCCCCCTCTCACCCCCCCCTCTCCCCCCCCCCTCCACCACCCCTCTCTCCCCCCCCCCCTCTCCCCCCCCCCCCCTCCCCCACTCTCCACCCCTCTCCTCTACCCCCCCCCCTCTCCTCCCCCCTCCCCACCCACCCCCCTTCTCACCCCCACACTCTTCACCCAACCCCAACCCTCACACACCACCACCACTCCTCCACCCACCCACTCTCCCACCCACAAACCACCACCACGCTCCACTCCACCACCACCTCCCACCTACCACCCAACCACTACTCCCCACAACCCATCACCCACTCTCCATCCACTACTCTCCCCCCACCTCTCCTACACCCCCAAACTCCCCACCCCCCTACAACCCCACTCCCTCCACCCCCCCACCCCCACCACTCTTCCCCCCCCACAACCCCCACCACGCGCCACCCACCACTCTTCCCACCACAACCCACCACCACTCTCCACCCACCACAACCCACCACCACTCTCCACCCACTACAACCCACCACCACTCTCCACCCACCACAACCCAACATCACTTTCCACCCACTACTCTCACCACCACTCTTCACCCACCACAACCCATCACAACCCACCATTACTCTCCACCCACCACTCTCCCACCACAACCCACCACCCCTCTCCACCCACTACTCTCCCACCACAAACCATCACCACTCTCCATCCACTACTCTTCGACCACCACTCTACACCCATCACAACCCACCACCACTCTCCACCCACCACTCTTCACGCACCACAAGCCACCACCACTCTACACCTACGACTCTCCCACCACAACCCACCACTACTCTCCACCCACCACTCTCCCACCACCACTCTACACCCACCACCCACCACAACCACTCTACACCCATCCCTCTCCACCCACCACTCTCCCACCACAACCCACCACCCTCTCCACCCACATTTCTCCCTCACAACCCCAAACCCCACCCCTTCTCCACCCACCACTTTCCGCCACAACCCACCACCCCTCTCCACCACACCTCTCCCACCACAACCCCCACCCCTCTCCACCCACCCCTCTTCCCGCCAAAAACCCACCACCCCCTCTCCACCCACCCACCTCTCCCCAGCCACAACCCACCACCCCTTTCCACGCCAACCATTCCCCCTTTCCCTCACAACACGAAACCCTCTCCACCCACCTCCCCCCTCTCCCACCACAACCAACCACCCCTCTCCACCCAACAGTCTCCCACCACAACCTACCACCCCTCTCCACCCACCACTCTCCCACCACAAACCACCACTCCTTTCCACCCACCACTCTCCCACCACAAACCACCACTCCTTCCCCCCTCCCACCCACCAATCTCCACCTCCTCCCACCCACCACTTTTCCACCAAAACCACCACTGCCTCCCCCACCACAAACCGCCACCCTCCTCACACCCACCACTCATCCGCACCAACAAACCCACCACGAATCTCCACCCAACCACGCTCCCACCACCCCACCACTACTCCCACCACCCAACCACAACGCCACACTCTCCACCCACCACTCTCCCACCACAACCCACCACTACTCTCCACCCACCACTCTCCCACCACAACCCACCACTACTCCCCACCCACCACTCTCCCTCCACAAACCACCACGCCCTCCCACCCCACCACTCTCCACCCCCCCGCTCCAACCACCAATCCTCCCGTCCACAAACAACACCCCTCCACCCATCCTCTCCACCACCACTCGCCCAACCAAACCACCATCCCCGCCACCCACCCCTCTCCACCCACCACTCCCCTAATTCCCACTCTGACCCCCTCTTGCAGGCGTTCCAGCACCCAGCTCCCCACCCCTCCTACCTCTCGCCTCAGCAGCTCCAGCCCCGAAACCAGCCCCGAAACCAGCACCTCAGACAGCCCACACACAGCCCCATGCCACAAGCCAGGACACCTGATCAGGGCCAATCCACTGGCAACGACGGGGGCCGGGATGCCCTGGTTCTAAGCCTACAGGCTGGTCTGCGCAAGGCACGCAGTGAGAGAGACCAAGAAGTAAGGACAAGGCAAGGCACACCACACCATGCGCTGGATCTTAGCCTTTAGGCTGTTTTTTTTCAGTATTTTTTGTCTAAGCCTCCAGTCTGGTTTTCATTTTCTTCCCAAGCCTTCAGGCTGATTTTTCAGTTTTTTTGCCTAAGCCTTCAGTATGGTTCTTAGCCTTCAGGCCGGTCTACGCAAAGCACGCAGTGAGAGAGACCAAGAGGTAACGAAAAGGGGATTAGGAGAGTGGTGGGTGGAGAGTGGTGGTGGTTTGAGGTGGGAGAATGGTGGGTGGAGATTGTTGTTGGGAGAGTGGTGTTGGATGAGTGGTGGTGGGATGAGATAGTTCTAAGCCTACAGGCCGGTCTGCGCAAGGCACGCAGTGAAAAAGATCAAGAGGTAAGGACATAGGGGATTAGGAGAGTGGTGGGTGGAGAGTGGTGGGAGAATGGTGGTTGGAGAGTGGCGTTGGGGGGGGTTGTGATGGGAGGATGGGAGGTGGAGAGTGGTGTTGGGAGAGTGGTGGTGGGATGAGCTAGTTCTAAGCCGTCAGGCCGGTCTGCGCAAGGCACCCAGTGAGAGAGGCCAAGAGGTAAGGACAAAGGGGATTAGGACATTGGCGGTGGGTGGTTTGTGGTGGTGGTTTGTGGTGGGAGAATGGTGGGTGGAGAGTGGTGGGTGGAGAGTGGTGTTGAGAGAGTGGTGGTGGCAGCGACGGGGGCCGTGATGCGCTGGTTCTAAGCATTCAGGCTGGTCTGCGCAAGGCACGCAGTTAGAGAGACTAAGACAAAAGCAAATGGAAAGGTACACCACACCATCTGATCACCTTGTGCAGTACACCACCACTCTTCCACCACGACCCATCAACCCACCCCACTATCACCCACCCCACTATCACCCATCCGCAGTGAGAGGGACCAAGAGGTAATGTAAAGGAAAGGCACTCCACACCACCACTCTCGCACCACGACCCACCACGACACACCCCACTATCACCCACCCCACTCTCCCACCACCCCACCCCACTATCACCCACCCACAGTGAGAGGGACCAATAGGTAAGGAAAATGAAAGGCACACCAGACCACCACTCTCCCACCACGACCCACCACGACCCACCCCACTATCACCCACCCCACTATCATCCACCCACAGTGAGAGGGACCAATAGGTAAGGAAAAGGAAAGGCACACCACACCACTACTCTCCCACTCTCCCACCACGACCCACCACCCACCACTCACAACATGATCACCCAGTGCCATGTGTCCACCACCCAGCACCACTCTCTAACCACCAACCACCACCCCACCCCACTATCACCCACCCACAGTGAGAGGTTCCTAGGGGTGAGGAGAAGGAAAGGCACACCACACCACACCACACCACACCACACCACACCACACCACACCACTCTCCCACCCTCTCACCTCGACCCACCTCCCACCACCCACGACTTGATCACCCAGGGCCACGTGTCCACCGCCCATCACCACTCTTCAGACACCGCCCCACCCCATTATCACCCACCCACAGTGAGAGGGACCAAGGGATGAGGAAAAGGAAAGGCACACCACACCACACCACACCACACCACCACTCTCCCGCTCTCCCACCACGACCCACCACCCACCACCCACCACCCACAACTTGATCACCCAGTGCCATGTGTCCACCACCCAGCACCACTCTCCAGTCACCAACCACCACCCCACCCTACTATCACCCACACACCGTGAGAGGGACAAAGGGGTAAGAAAAAGGAAAGGCACACAACACCACCACTCCACTACCACTCCTAAACCACTATTCAACCACTCCTCAACCACTCCTCAACCGCTACTCTATCACTCCTCAACCACCCCAACCACTTCTTTACCACCTCAACTGCAGGTAAAAAACAACGACATGCTGTTCAGCACTATTCAACCACTCCTCAACCACCTCAACCACTTCTTAACCACCCCAACTGCAGGTTCGAGACAACGACATGCTGTTCAGCGAACTCCAAGAATATAAAGCAGCTTTGCAGCAGGTGAGGTGGTTAATAAGTGGTTGGGGTGATTGGGGAGTGATAGTGGTACAGCAGGTGAGGTGGGGGTGGTTCAGCAAACTCCAAGAGTACAACGCAGCTCTACAGCAAGTGAGCAGAGGGTGTGTGTGGGGGGGTATGGGTATGGGTGGGTATGGGTGGGTGGGTGGGTGGGTGGGTGGGTGATAGTGGGGTGGGGTGGTGGGTCGTGGTGGGAGAGTACAAAGCAGCTTTACAGCAGGTGTGGGACAGCCAAGCAGACATAGAGACATACAAAGAGACACAGGCAGACCAACCCTGCCCCCCCCCACACCCCCACACCCACACACCATCACCCCCCACCATCACCACACACACACACACACACACACGCACACGCACACACAACCCCCAACCCGATCCCCTTAACCCCTCCCACTTCCCTCACCACCCCATCCCACCCCCCGACCCCACCCCCTTTCCCCTCCCTCTTGAAATCCAAAGAGTGATGAAAAGAGTTCCCCCCTTCCCCCCCACACCACCAACCGCCCCTCCCCCCCCTCCCCCCGATCCCCCCCCCCCCCCCTCCCCCTACAGCAGGCGGCCCAGCTAGAGCCAGCAGCTTCCCCAGTAGGCCTGTCACAACAACAACTTGGCCAGCTAGGGTCAGCATCATCCCCTGCCCCTGATCCGGCCACCCTCCACCGTCTCCAGTACCTTGAAAACAGGCTAAAGACATTGGAGACCGTTCGTAGTTCGGGCGAAGCCCTCCCCCTTAGTTTGGGCGAGGACCTCCGTGTACAGCCTGGTCCCCAGACTGCTGCTGCCCTCTCGCACCATTGTACTGCCTCTGCTGTGTACTCACCCCCTCATGGGAGGAGTACAGAGTCGTCAGGAGGGGGAGAGGGGGAGGAGGCAGGCCACATGCCAGAGGAGGGCGGCAGACAGGGCGTGCATTGCCAACCCCCAACTGCTGACTCATCCTTGGGCATGGCCCCCTCAAGCAGCAGCGATGGGGCTGACAGCCTGGCAGCCAGGCTGGCTGAGCTGGAGGCGCAGCTGCATGTGGTGGTGCAGCAACGCGATGCGGCCCTAGCTGGCTCTATGCCTAATGCATCTGCCCACCTGAGAGTCCAGAGCCACGGCAAGGTGGTAGAAGGGCAGGAAGGAGCCAGCCTGGCGATGGGGACAGATCTAGTTCAGAAGCTTCTAAAGCTCCGAAACCAGTTCCAGTTCGAATTGCCTGGGGGAATCCATGGCATCAAGGGACCTACAGCTTTAGGGCAAAGTCAACCATTTGAGGCAATCGCGTCAAATCGAGCACTTGAAATCCCAGGGGAAATCCAGCCATTTGAGGAAATCGCGCCTAATCAGGCACTTCCGCCTTCAGGGCAAAGTCAACCATTTGAGACAATCGTGTCAGATCGGGCTCTTGCACCGCCAGGGGAAATCCAACCTTTTGAGGAAATAGCGCCGGATCAGGCACTCCCACCTACTGAGGAAATCCGACCATCTGGGGAAAAGGAAATAGCCACCAGCCCCCTGTTGGTGCTAGCTGAACTTGCCCAGCACCTGACAGCATGGCAGGCGAGGAGGGCGGACGAGGTGGCGACAGCTCAGCAAGCTGCCTCGGACTTGGAAGCTGCCAAGCAGCTGGCTGAGAGCCAAAGTCTGCAGCAGGTGGCAGCTTCCGAGCAGCGGGTTGCTGAGCTGGAAGCTGAGCTGGCGGCAGTACAGCTGGCATGCGCCAAAAAAGATGAGCTGTCGTGGCAGCGCGTTGCGTATGTGGAGGGTGAGCTGGCGAAGAGGGAGGCCTTGGCAGGAGAGCACCAGAAGCATCAGGAGCACATCGTCGCTGACCTGGAAGCCAGGCTGGCAGAAATACACACCCACTTCGATGCCTCGGTAAGTACAGTTCTGGAGCTGCAGGTACAGATGCAGCAGTTGGAGCTCGTTGCTGGCATCCTGAAGTGCGAGAGGCAGGCCGCGTTGGACAGCCTGGCATCCATGCAGGAGGACATGGTTTCGGAGCAGCAATCAGGCCAAGCCACCTGTCGACTCACTGAGCTCCTTCAGTCTCACATACAGACAGTTGAGGGTGAGCGGGACAGGGCCCTAGCGGCGCTGCACCACTCCCCAGCTAGCGCCGCTAAGAGGGGCCTGCCAGCCCTGCACCGCCACGCTGCCAAACGTACTGCCCCAGATGATGACGTCACCCCCCCGGGGGGCAGTACATTGGATCAGGGGAGCCGCCTGGCGATGGAAGCCAGGTCACCTGGAACACCACTACCCACACCCACCTCCGAAACCACAGCCAGATCAGCAGAGCTGTCTTTTTCACCAGCGGTTCAGACCACTCCAGGGGGGGCTGTGGCCACCCCCCGAAGCCGGGGCGGCGCCAGGCTAGAATGTACCGTGCGCCAGCTCAGATTGCGCAATGAGGAGGTAGAGATCAGGTTCCAGGCCTCGGAGCAAAGGTTGATGGAGTTTCTCGAGCTTTACAACATAACACAACATCAGGTGTGTGGGGTATATGTCGAGTGTGGTGATGGTGGGGTTTGTGTGGGTGGGTGGGGTTTGCGCGGGTGGGTTAGGTTTGTGTGGGCAGG
>JACBWV010000722.1:42500-89827 GCA_013435795.1 Chlamydomonas sp. ICE-L
CCCACCCACGCTACCCACCACCCACCCAAGTCTCCTGCATTTCTCTGGCGGTGCGTCCATGTCCATCGATCACACAGCAGAGAGACTGAGCGCAGAAGAGATGGAGAAGCAGTGATCAAGGTAGCCCCCCCCCCCCCCCCCCCCCCCCCCCCCTCCCCCTCCCCCTCCCCCCCATTTCCCCTTTCGCCCTTTCCCTCCCTTCAGCCCGCTCTCCCCCCCCCCATTTAACGCCCCCCCCTCCCCCCCCCCCCCCCCACCTGGCATGCGGCGAAAACAATTGCCCCCCCCCCCCTCCCCTCACAAGCAGTGGACACTAGCATGAGGATGCAAAATTGAGGTAGGGCAGCCCCCCCCACACACACACCCCCCACACACACACACACTCTTCCCCTCCCCCCCCACCCATTGCCCCTTCTGCCCTCCCCCCCTCCCCCCCCCTCCCCCTTCCCCCTCCTGGAGTATCACCTCCCCTCCTCCCCCCTAATTCCCACCGCACCGTACCCCACCCAACCCACTCCTCCCAACCCCACCCCATCCCACCCTCACCCTGACCCACCCAATTCTCCTTCACCCCCCTCCCTCCCCCACCCCCACCCCCACCCTGACCCACCTTCAACCTAACCTAAACTACCACCTCACCTCATACCACCCCATCCCACCCAGACCCCCTTCACCCCCCCTCCCTGCCCCCAACCCCACCCCCACCCTGAACCACCTTCAACACGACCCAAACTACCACCCTCACCTCACACCACCCCATTCCACTCAGCCCCCCTTCACCCCCCTCCCTGCCCCCACCCCCACCCTGACCCACCTTCAACCCACCCCAAACTACCACCTCACCCCACACCACCCCATCCCACCCAGCCCCCCTTCACCCCCCTCCCTGCCCTCACCCCACCCCCACCCTAACCCACCTTCAACCCAACCCACACTACCACCCCACCCACCCCAAACAGTGTCGAATCTAAGCAGCGGGGGGTTAGCGGCATCCTATGTAGGGCAGAGTCGCAACGTGTGCGAGTGAAGGACAAGCTACAAGAGGTGCAAGGCCAGTTGCTCTTCACTCAATCCCACCTTACCCCACCCTACCTGCCCAACTATCCTTCACTCCCTCCCCCTCCACCCCGAGCAGTGTCGAATCTAAGCAGCGGGAGGTTAGCGGCGTCTTATATAGGGCAGAGTCCCAAATTGTGCGAGTGAGGGACAAGCTGCAATAGATGCAAGGCCAATTGCTCTTCACCCCATCCCACCTTACCCCACCCTACCCACCCAACTCTCCTTCACTCCCCCCCCTCCCCCCCAAACAGTGTCGAATCTAAGCAGCGGGAGGTTAGCGGCGTCTTAAATAGGGCAGAGTCCCAACGAGTGCGAGTGAAGGACAAGCTGCAGGAGATGCAATGCCAGTTGCTGCAGTCCAGGTCAGAGGTGGATGCGCTAAGTGCTCTGCTGGCTGACAAGGAGGCAGAGTGGGAGGTGCTGAAACACACCCTGGTAGGTATAGGGGGATGAAGGTGATGGAGGAGGGGAAGTGGGTAAAGGGGAAGAAGTAGGTACTGGGGTGGTAGTAGGTTCAGAGTGCCCAGGGTTGGGGATGGGGAGGTGCAATGCCAGTTGCTGCAGTCCAGGTCAGAGGTGGATGCGCTAAGTGCGCTGCTGGCTGACAAGGAGGCAGAGTGGGAGGTGCTGAAAAACACGCTGGTAGGTATAGGGGGATGTAGGTGATGGAGGACAAGTGGGTAAAGGGGAGGAAGTTGGTAATGGGGAAGTAGTAGGTCCAGAGTGCCCAGGGCTGGGGATCAGGAGGTGGATCAGCTATGGTCACAGCTGGAGGACGAGGAGGCAGAGTGGGAGGTGCTGAAGCACACCCTGGTTGGTATAGGGGACGTAGCAGCGCGACGCGCGGGTCGGGGTGTCGTTGTAGGGGAAGATGTAGGTCAGGGGGAAGTAGTATGTTCAGAGTGCCCAGGGCTGGGGATCAGGAGGTGGATGAGCTTAGTGCTCTGCTGGTTGATAAAGAGGCTGAGTGGGAGGTGCTGAAACACACCCTGATAGGTAAACAATTGGAAATCAATTGGTAGATTTAACCTGGAGTTACCCTTATCTTACCTCATTTTCTGAGTTTATTTTCTTTGACCTGATTTACCTTGTTATCTCTGAGTCGAGTTGAGTTTACTTGATTTTACCTTTTTTCTTAGTTTATTTTACCTTTTTTCTGATTTCAGTTTATTTGACCTGGTTTACCTTATTTACCATATTTTTCTTACCTTCTTTTATCTCCATAGGTGCCTAAGTCCGAAAACGCCCTAAGTCGATACAAGAATATGATACAGAGCCGTACATGACCCAAACTGCTCGGAATCAAATTCTGTCTGGCTCATATTGTTCGCGAAGGTGTCAGCTATGCGCGCAGCTACTTTTCGTCCGCGTTCGCATCTGGTCGCGAGCAGCCTTGTTCGACAGGCCGGTGGCAGTACATCAGATGTGCGATAATTAGTGATACAAATCCACTTCGCGTCATATACGAGGCCGCGCGAGCTATTCCAAAGAAAAGTACCTCGGGAAGAAAGGCTTATCAAACCCCTATAACAAGGTCGGAGGCTGCGCTTCAGCCTTGGCCTATGAATCGACTGAAATAGCTGTACATCTCAAGATTTCACCTCCCAGTGGCCTACCACACCATGGCCCAGGATTAGGGTGTGTTTTCAATGATCTACTCCAAACCAAAAAACTGAGTTCAGAAGTGGATGTTTGAAGACAAATAAACAAAAGTTTGTTTTTTAAATTTATTTTAAAAAATATTTTAAATTTTCAAATTTTGAATTTTCAAAAAAAAAGAAAAAGTCGTTCTCTACGCTATATCTCAAGATAGAGCAAACCTGAGGCCCCAAATGCTTCAATTGAGGCTGTGCAGCTCTGACCTAGAAATAATCAGTGTTGTTGGGGGCCGTACTCAACTGTACTGCCTGTGTACTGCCTTCCAAGACCTTCTGTAATAACTACTGGCAGGGAAAGACGTTACACAACATTTGTACCCAGTGTTCTTTTAAAATGGCTTGTTTCGGTCGCGATAGGCTCCGTATCACTTCATGCGTAAAACCCATATCGACTTGGGAATAGTAACAAATTAGCATGTTTCACATGACCTGGTTCCTACCATTTGAGAAAACCCAAATCCGAGTATTTATATGTTGAACTGATGTGGTTTGGCAACTTATTGACAAAAAACTTGTTTGTTTTGACTGAAGGGCATAAGCTCAATCCATCTGTATCACTCAGGGTCTGACTTAGGCACCTATGGAGATATACCGACTGTCGTTGAATGCCTCTCTTAGATTGGCACCGCGCTTCTTCTCCAAGTTTGAGCGGGTGTACATAACGCTGAGGGCCAACCTCTCCGCTGAAAGGGGGGGAAATATGATCTACATAGCTTCCAACGTTGACCTTGCCGACAAAGTCTACGTTGATGAGGCACTTATGGAGATACATGACTTAGGCACCTAGGGGGATACATGATTGTACCTTTTTCTGGGTTCAGTTTCTTTTACCAGATTTACCTGATTTTGCCTAGGTTTGCTAGCCTATGTTTGCACTTGCTGGGAGGTAAAAGTGTTTTGAGGCAGTGAGGGGAAAGAGGTAGCATGCCTGGATAAGGAGGCTGAGTGGGAGGTGCTGAAACACACACTGGTAGGTATAGGGGGATGTAGGTGATGGAGGACAAGTGGGCAAAGGGGAAGAAGTAGGCACTGGGGAAGTAGTAGGTTCAGAGTGCCCATGGCTGGGGATCAGGAGGTGGATGCGCGTAGAGCTCTGCTGGCTGATAAAGAGGCTGAGTGGGAGGTGCTGAAACACACCCTGGTAGGTAAAAAATTGGAAAACAATTGGTAGATGTTCCCTCTTTTACCTCTTGTTTTCTGAGTTTTTAGTTTATTTACCTTGATTTTACCCGATTTAACTTCATTTGTTCTGACTTGAGTTTATTTTACCTTGGTTTTTACCTTTCTTCTTCTATCTGGTTTTAACGTGGTTTTTTCTGAGTTGTGTTTGGTTCACCTGATTTTACTTTGGTAGATGTTTGAGTTTCGCTGGAAGTAGCAAGCTTGTCAAGGCCGTGTCGAGGCCCCTGTTTTTTCTCCATGCGACGCGTAGCAACTGTCTCATTCTTTCTTCATGCAACGCGTAGCAACTGTCTCATTGTTTCTCCATGCAACGCGTAGCAACTGTCTCATTCTTTCTCCATGCAACGCGTAGCAACTGTCTCATTCTTTCTCCATACAACGCGCAGCAACTGTCTCATTCTTTCTCCATGCAACGCGCAGCAACTGTCTCATTGTTTCTCCATGCAACGCGTAGCAACTGTCTCATTGTTTCTCCATGCAACGCGTAGCAACTATCTCATTCTTTCTCCATGCAACGCGCAGCAACTGTCTCATTCTTTCTCCATGCGACGCGTAGCAACTGTCTCATTCTTTCTTCATGCAATGCGTAGCAACTGTCTCATTGTTTCTCCATGCAACGCGTAGCAACTGTCTCATTCTTTCTCCATGCAACGCGTAGCAACTGTCTCATTGTTTCTCCCTGCAACGCGCCGCAACTGTCTCATCTTCTCCCCTGCAACCGTTAGCAATTGTCTCATTGTTTCTCCATGCAACGCGTAGCAACTGTCTCATTCTTTCTCCATGCAACGCGTAGCAACTGTCTCATTCTTTCTCCATGCAACGCGCAGCAACTGTCTCATTCTTTCTCCATGCAACGCGTAGCAATTGTCTCATTGTTTCTCCATGCAACGCGTAGCAACTGTCTCATTCTTTCTCCATGCAACGCGTAGCAACTGTCTCATTCTTTCTCCATACAACGTGCAGCAACTGTCTCATTCTTTCTCCATGCAACGCGTAGCAACTGTCTCATTCTTTCTTCATGCAATGCGTAGCAACTGTCTCATTGTTTCTCCATGCAACGCGTAGCAACTGTCTCATTGTTTCTCCATGCAACGCGTAGCAACTGTCTCATTCTTTCTCCATGCAACGCGTAGCAACTGTCTCATTCTTTCTCCATGCAACGCGTAGCAACTGTCTCATTCTTTCTCCATGCAACGCGTAGCAACTGTCTCATTGTTTCTCCATGCAATGCGTAGCAACTGTCTCATTGTTTCTCCATGCAACGCGTAGCAACTGTCTCATTCTTTCTCCATGCAACGCGTAGCAACTGTCTCATAGTTTCTCCATGCAACGCGTAGCAACTGTCTCATTGTTTCTCCATGCAACGCGTAGCAACTGTCCTCATTTCTTCTCCCATGCAAACGCGTAGCAACTGTCTCATTCTTTCTCCATGCAACGCGTAGCAAACATGTCTCATTCTTTCTCCATGCAACGCGTAGCACTGTCTCATGTGTTTCTCCATGCAACGCTAGCACTGTCTCATTCTTTCTCCATGCAACGCGTAGCAACTGTCTCATTCTTTCTCCATGCAACGCGTAGCAACTGTCTCATTGTTTCTCCATGCAACGCGTAGCAACTGTCTTATTTTTTCTCCATGCAACGCGTAGCAACTGTCTCATTCTTTCTCCATGCAACGCGCAGCAACTGTCTCATTCTTTCTCCATGCAACGCGCAGCAACTGTCTCATTCTTTCTCCATGCAACGCGTAGCAACTGTCTCATTCTTTCTCCATGCAACGCGCAGCAACTGTCTCATTCTTTCTCCATGCAACGCGCAGCAACTGTCTCATTCTTTCTCCATGCAACGCGTAGCAACTGTCTTATTCTTTCTTCATGCAATGCATAGCAACTGTCTCATTATTCCCTATGCAACGCGTAGCAACTGTCTCATTGTTTCTCCATGCAACGCGCAGCAACTGTCTCATTCTTTCTCCATGCAACGCGCAGCAACTGTCTCATTCTTTCTCCCTGCACGCGTAGCAGCGTTCGCACAACTTGTCCTCATTGTTCTCCATGGCAACGGTAGCAACTGTCCCATTGTTTCTCCATGCAATGCGTAGCAACTGTCTCATTCTTTCACCATGCAACGCGTAGCAACTGTCTCATTGTTTCTCCATGCAACGCGTAGCAACTGTCTCATTGTTTCTCCATGCAACGCGTAGCAACTGTCTCATTGTTCTCCATTGTACGCGTAGCAACTGTTCTCATTTTTCTCCATCACGCGTAGCAAACTGTCTCATTGTTTCTCCTATGCAACGCCGTTAAGCAACTGTCTCATTCTTTCTCCATGCAACGCGTAGCCTACTGTCCCATTGTTCTCCATGCAACGCGTAGCAACACTGTCTCATTCTTTTCCATGCACGCGTTAGCAACGTCTCCTTCTTTCTCCATGCAACGCCGTAGCAACTGTCTCATTCTTTCTCCATGCAACGCGTTAGCAACTGTCTCATTGTTCTCCAGCAACGGACGCAAACTGTCTTCATTGTTTTCTCCATTGCAAGCGTCGCAACTTCTCATTGTTTCTCCATTGCAACGCGTAGCAACGTCTCATTGTTTCTCCATGCGATGTGTTGCGAAGGACCCCAGTGCAAACGCGGCGGTGTCCCCAAACCTGCAGACGCAATGCATGGGCTAAGTCTGGAGGTGGTTTGGGGGTTAATTTCTGACTAGTTTAGGCCGGACCCACTAGGTGCATGCGTGCATGAGCTAAGTGCTCGCACCCACCCACCCAGCTACCCACCCACTACCCCAAACCTTAACCTACCCCCACCCCACCCCCACCGTCCCGCACCACAGGCTTCCTTCCCCTCCCACAACCCTCAATCTGCCCCCCCCCCCCCCCCCCCCCCACACACACACACACACACACAAACACACCGCACACACACACACACACACACACACACAAACACACACACCACACACACACACACACACAAACACAAACACACACACACACCACACACATCGCACACACAAACACACTGTGCGCACACACACATACCTACCATACACACACACACAATACACACTAACACACACACACACACACACACACTGCATGCACGCACACAGACACACACACACCTACCCCACCCATCCACCTACCCACCCACCCACACGCACACACACATACACACACACACACACACATAAACACACACTGCATGCACGCACACAGGCACACACACACCTACCCCACCCACCCACACGCACACACGCACACACACATACACACACCCATCCATCCACCCACACACACACACACAGGCCTCGTCCCCTGGAGAAATTGAGGCTGGTACATCCCCCCCCCCCCCCCCCACCCCACCCCACACACACACACACACACAAACACACACACCACACACATCGCACACACAAACACACTGCGCGCACACACACATACACACAAACACAACACACACATAAACACACAATCACACACACACTGCATGCACGCACACACACACCCATCCACCCACCCGCACGCAGGCATCGTCCCCTGGAGGAGTTGAGGCTGGTACAGGAGATGCAGCCTCACCCGCTGACCTGGCATCCAAGCTGGCAAGGTACCAGTCCTACCTGGCAGAGGCACAGTCAGAAATGGCACACCTGCAGGCTGAGCTGGCAGAAGTGAAAAAGGATAAGACCTCCCCATCGCCGTCCAACAAGAGGGCAAGGGAGGACGAGGCAAATACGATGGTGAGACTACTGTGTGTGTGTGTGATGCCGTGTGTGTGTTCGTGTGTTTGTGTGTATGTATGTGTGTGCAAAAATTCAGACTTCCACATCTCCGTCCAACTTGGGGGCAAGGGAGGAGGAGGCGAATGCGATGGTGAGACTGCTGTGTTGGTGTGCTTGCCGTGTGTGGTTTGTGCGGCTGATGTGGTGTCTGCAGAAATTCTGTGTGGTGATGCATGGTGTTTTTGTGTGGAATGTCTGTGATGATGTGCGTGTTTGTGTTGTGCGTATTTGTTATTTGTGTGGTGTGACATGAGTGTCTCGGTGTGTTGTGGTGTTGTGTGGCGTGTAGTGTGTTGTGTGTGTTTGTGGTATGTGTGGTGTGATGTTGTGCGTGTGTGTTGTCTGAGTGTGGTGTGTGTGATGTTGTGTGTGTTTGTGTGTGTGTTATGTGTGGTGTGATGTTGTGCGTGTGTGGTGTGTGAGTGTGGTGTGTTGTGCGTGTGTGTTGTTTGTCTGTGGTGTGTGTGGTGTGATGTTGTGCGTGTGTGGTGTGTGCGTGTGGTGTGTGATGTTGCATGTTCCTCTCCTAGTCCTGTCACATCTCTCTCCCCTTCCAACAGCTGCTTGGATGGTGGTGGTTGGTGATGGGTGATGGTGATGGGTGATGAAGGTGGTGGTGGTGGTAGTTGACGTGAACCATGACGGGTGTGTGTTCCCTGAACCTTTCTTTGTGCCTGTGTGTGTATGATGAGTGTGGTGGTGGTTGGTGATGGGTGATGGAGGTGTGGGTGGTGGGTAGTTTACTGAACCTGACGGGGTTGTTCCTTAGACTTGTCGTTCGTGCCGTGTATGGATTTATGTGTATGGGTAAAGAGTGGAGAGTAAAGAAAAAAAAGGTAAGGTGGTGTAAGTAGTGTGGAAGAAAGTGGATAGAGATGGTGGCGCTGGGATGAGGATAGAAAAATGGGTAGCGTAAGGAAGGATGCTAAGAAGGAAATATAAGGTAGGATGGTACGTATGATCGGAACCATGAAACGGGGGTGTTGTTGATACCTATGGCACCGACAGTCAGTCTTACCGAGCCATTGGTAAAGCATGTCTAATGGATGTAACAGTGCTAACTTGAGGTGGGTGGAGGTGCTGGTTGTGGTGTGCTGCGCATGGGGGTGGGTGATGAGGGTGCTGAGTGTGGTGGTGTAGTTGACGAATGAACCATGAACGGGTTGTGTTGTCCTTGAAAACGTTTCTTCGAGCCCTGGGTAAAGTAAGTGATGAGAGAGATGTGATGTGTCTAGTGGTGGTTGGGTTTGAGTGATGGGCGAGTGGTTGTAAAGGTGGTTGGAGGTGCTAGGCAGAGGGGGGGTCAAATTGTACCATGACTCTTACAAATGACACCCCTGACTATTATACTCGCTGCAGATGCACTAGGAGCAGGAGTGCTAAAAGAATCATTGCCCAAGTAAGAGATCCCCAACCCAACCCCTGCTCATACCAGCCCAACCCCAATCCAACGCAACCCTAATCCAAAGCAACCCCAAACCAACACCTGCAATCAAACCAAGCAAGCCCAACCTACCACTCCTAGCTAACCCACAATCCATACCGAAACACCACCCATCCAAAACCCGGACCCCGACAGATAATCCATCTGCCTCCAGTACTCAGATTAACGCAGGAGCAGGATGCACGAAAGAGCACATTGCTCTGTGACCCCATCCAATCCAACCCTCAACCGCCCACCCACTGCTCAAAAAAAACCAGCCCACTCGCAAAACCAACCATCCAACGCAAACCCCAACCCAGTACACTCGCAGGAACCCAACAAACTTGTTTTCCATCTCACTAGCAATAGACAGAGATTCTCCCTTACAATAACAACATCTGCCAGTATAATTAAATGAGAGCAGGATTTGGCTGTGGAGCGCAAACTGCCCATGAGCACCTCACAACGCACCAGCCAGCCCAACACCCCGAACCCAACACCCTGCATCCCACCCACACTTGTTATCTCATCCTAGTCATGGTCACAGAAAATCAATCTTCCACCCCTTCAAACATTTGCTCCGCCAGATTCACTAGCGACTGGATTTGCTGAGATGCATTGACCACACTTACCTCCCACCACCCCACCCCTTACTTAACCCAGTATGCAGCCACACCCCAAACCCCCTCTCTCCCAAATCCAATGCGACCACCAAACCATCACGCTGCTCAACCCAGATCAGGACCACCAGAGCCGACACATGACACCAACCCCAATCCCTACCAATGCCCACCAACCCAAAAAACCCCTGCTCAATCAGCGCATCCAACCACCAACCCAACGCAACCCCACCTCTGCGAACACCTCTGCTCCCCCCACAACTTCGTTTCCTCATCCCAGTCCTGTCACAAATCTTTCACCGAAAAACCTTCCCGACAATCTGCTAGTATAGATAATGGGAGCAGGATGTGGTGGAAGCGCATTGCCCATGAGATGAAACACAAACGGATACCTGCACAGTGCTCAGGTAAGACGTATTATGCTATGTATGCTGATATGTATTTAATATCAGTCAAGGTAGGCCAATATCGTCATAAAGGGACAAGGAGAGCTACTGGAGTGTGTGCAATGGCTGGCTAAAGGTGTGCCGTGTGGATTTATGTATGTGTGTTTACATGTCAAGAGGTAGGCCCAAATAGCCTAAAAAAGGGCCAGGGGGCTATGGGGTGGAATGATAAATGGGGGCTGAAGGGTGTGCACCGTGCAATGTATAATTATGTATGTATGTTACTCTGGCAAGGGTATGGCAATAGGCTAAAGGGACGCAGTGGGCTTAAAGGGTATGATATGGGGAAAGGTTAAAGGATAAGGTTGGTATGTATGGACAATACAGTCCAGGGATATGTCCATGGACTGCCAAACAAACGTCTTGTTCCAGGGTTGTTGGATATATTGGTGCACTCTACCAATCTCCCATCCTCCCCCCCCCCCCTGGTTACACCACCAACTCCTGAACCACTATAAGTGCCGATGCCGGCGCCTTTACTATGACCATAAAGACCAAAACAATCACAGCCAGAACCCCATGCCAGAGAGACAAAAAAAGACCGACCCCCGCCAAGCGCAGAAAAAGAAATTGAATTAAATTTATATCACCCAGAAAGAAGAAACCAACCCAAAGGAACCACCACTACCAAATACCCCCCGCACCATACCTACCCCACTCACCCCTCCCACTACACCCCCCTCCACTACCCACACCACCGTACCTAAACCACACGCACCACTTACCTACCAACACCCACCCCACCACCCACACTACCTAACCAACTCCCCCCACCTACCTACCACCATCCCACCCCCCGCGACGAAAAAGAGGATACCTACCCTCCCCCCCCCCCCACCCCGTCCCTACCCACCCACGTACCTACCCCCCCAGATCCTACCCCCCCCATGTACCTACCCACCCTAGCCGGCCCTAACTAACCCTCACGCACCCCCACCACACACACCTGAACCTACCGAACACCACCACCTACCGACACCAACCCCCACTAACCGACCACACCCCCCCTACTGACCCCAACCCCCCCCCCCCCCCCCACCCCCCCGACCCCCACCAACTACCCATACCCACCCCACCCCTACCCCCCCACCCCCCCCTACCACCGAACACCGAAGCCACCTACGTTACCACCCCAATCACGCTACACTACCCCACCCCATCACTTACCACCCCAAATCACGTCAAGATACACACGGGCACCCACCTACTTACCCCACCAAACCAATCAACTACACACGCAACCCACCTACTTACCAACCCACGGCACAAACCCAGATCACACCTACACACAGGCACCACCTACTTTACCCACCCCAAGCACCGACACACCCTCCCCCTACTTACCCAGCCGTAACACCAATCACCTACTCAGCATACCCCCATACTTACCTCACCCCAACACCTACACAGACCCACCACACCTACTTACGCACCCCAATCACCTACACAACACGCACCCACCTACTAATTACCCACCCCAATCGCACCGGTACAATACAAAAGACAGTAGTAGTGTACGCAAAGCCCACCTACTACCCCACACGCCCAATCACCTACAACACGCCACCCACCTACTTACGCGTCACCCCAATCACACCTACACACCGCACCCTACCTACTAACCCACCTCCCAATCACCATACAGACACGCACACCACCTTACTATACACCACCCCATCACCTACACACCACCCACGACTCCTTACTCGTAACCCACCACCAATCACCATACAACCCCATACCCACCTACTACCCACCCCCAATCACCTACATCACCCCCCACCTACTGGTACCCCCCACAAACACAACCTCCACACGCACCCACCTACTTACCCACCCCAGATCAACCTCACAGAGGGAAAGGGAACTGCACGCCCAACCAGTACTTACCCACCCCAAATCACCCTACACACCCCCCACCGCTCTACTTACCCACGCAGCCCAATGACCTAACAGCACGCACCCACCTACTTACCCCCCAGCCAATCACCTACACGCGCACGCGCCCCTACTTACGCCACGCCAATTCAACCATACACACAGTCAGCCCACCGGGTAGCTTACCCACGCGCCAATCACCTACACACGGCGACCCACTACTTACCCCACCCCAAAATCACCTACACAGCACCACCCACCTACTTACCCACCCCAATCACCTACACACGCACCCACCTACTTACCCACCCCAATCACCTACACACGCACCCACCTACTTACCCACCCCAATCACCTACACGCACCGCCACCTACTTAACTCCCGCACCCCAATGCACTACACACCACCCACGCTACTTCCCCACCCCAATCACCTACACACTCACCCCCCCAACTTACCCACCCCAATCACCTAGCACACGCACCCACCGTACTACCCACCCCATCCCGTACACACCCACCCACCTACTTACCCACCCCAATCACCTACACACGCACCCACCTACTTACCCACCCCAATCACCTACACACGCACCCACCTACTTACCCACCCCAATCACCTACACACGCACCCACCTACTTACCCACCCCAATCACCTACACACCCACCCACCTATGTATCCACCCCAATCACTTACCCCCCACCACCCACCCCCCCACCCCCCCTCCCCCCACCTACCTTCCCACCCCACCTACCTACCCCTCACCACCCACCCCCCCTTTGTACCAGGTGTCTGACTTGAAAGCTGCGCACATGGCTGAGTGCGCGACACTACTAAACCGCTTGGAGTACGCTCAAGCCAAGTCAGAGCAAAGGGTGGGTGCTGCTGGGTGGGTGGGTGGGTGATAGTGTGTGTGTGTGGTGGTGATACTCCTTAACCAATTGGAGTACGCCCAAGCCAAGTCAGAGCAAAGGGTGGGTGCTGCTGGGTGGGTGGGTGGGTGATAGTGTGTGTGTGTGGTGGTGATACTCCTAAACCAATTGGATTATGCTCAAGCTAAGTCAGAACAAAGGGTGGGTGCTGCTGGGTGGGTGTGTAGGTGGGTGGGTGATAGTGTGTGTGTGTGGGGTGGTGATACTCCTAAACCAATTGGAGTACGCTCAAGCTAAGTCAGGGCAAAGGGTGTGTGCTGCTGGGTGGGTAGGTGGGTGATAGTGTGTGTGGTGGTGATACTACTCAACCGATTGGAGTATGTACAAGCCAAGTCAAAGCAAAGGGTGAGTGTTGCTGTGTGGGTTGCTGAGTGCGCGACAATGCTTAACCAATTGGAGTTTGTACAAGCCAATTCAGAGAGCAAAGGGTGGGTGCTGATGGGTGGGAGGTTACGTGGGTGATACAGTGGGTGGGTGGCTGAGTGCGCGACAATGCTTAACCAATTGGAACATGTACGAGCCAAGTCAGGGCAAATGGTGAGTGTTGCTGGGTGGGTGGGCGGCTGGCTGGGTGAGTGCGCAACAATGCTCAACTAATTGTCATTGTTGTTGTTGTTGTCGTTGTTGTTGTTTGATGTTTATCTTGGTATTTGCAGTGGCCAGTGTAGCCCCTTTCAGTGATATATATGGTCTAGTGGTAGACCAAATCACTCTGAGGATAAAGAGTCGGGGGTTCAACTCCCCCTTCGGTCGCTCTTGGCGTTGCAGGTCGTTGTCAACCACGATGGTAGCTTGTCCAGTTGAGGTAGAAGACCGCTCCCTACCCGCGTACGACGGGCTCCCTAAACACCACGCCCCACCAGGCGTTATCATTATCTTGGCCAGGGTCTGGACTGGTTCTTGTCTGTGTGTGGCGTGTGTGTGTGGTGGTGATACTACTACACTGATTAAAGTACGCTCAAGCCAAGTCAGAGGAAAGGGTGGGTGCTGCTGGGTGGGTGTGTAGGTGGGTGTCTGGCGTGTGTGTGTGGTGGTGATACTACTAACCGATTGGAGTAAGCTCAAGCCAGGTCAGAGCACAGGGTGCGTGCTGATGGGTGGGTAGGTGGGTGATAGTGTGTGTGTGGTGGTGATACTACTAGATCGGTTGGATTATGTACAAGCCAGGTCAGAGCAAAGGGTGAGTGCTGCTGGGTGGGTGTGTGGGGGATAGGGTGTGTGTGGGGGGGATGGAGGTGGGTGGGTAGGTGTGGGGTGTGTGTGTGGGTGTGGGTGGGGGGGGGGGGGGGGGGTATACTGCTGAACCCATTGGAGTATGCACAAGCCAGGTCAGAGTAACGGGTTAGTTCTGTTGTTCTTGATCTTGTTGAAGCTGTTGCCGATGTTTTTGGTCTAGGTCTTGGTTTTAGTCTTGGGCTAGGGCTTGTCTGGGTTTCCAGTATGTGTGTGTGTACCCCTTCCTTCTCCCACCCCACCCACCCACCCACCCACCCACCCTCTCTCTTACCCACCCTCTCCCTGGGTCTTGGTTTTAGTCTCGGTCTTGTCTGGGTTTGTAGTGTGTGTGTGTGTTCCCCTTCCTTCTCCCACCCACCCACCCACCCACCCACCCACCCTCTCTCTCCCCCACCCTCTCCCTGGGTCTTGGTTTTAGGTCTCGGTCTTGTCTGGGTTTGTAGTGTGTGTGTGTCCCCTCCTCACTCCCCCCCCTCTCCCTCCCTCCCTCCATCATGCTCCCCCCCTCCCCCCACCCACCCACCCACCCACTTACCTACCTCCCCCCCTCCCTACCTCTCCCCCACCCTCCTCCCTACCTCCCCCCCCCCACCCCCTCTCCCATCATTCTGCCTTCCCTCCCTCCCTCCACCATGCTGCTCCCACCCCCACCCCCACCCCCCTCCCTACCCCCCTCTCTACCCCCCTCCCATCATGCTGCCCCCCTCCCTACCCAACCCACCCACCCTCCATCATGCTGCTCCCTACCCAACCCACCCACCCTCCATCATGCTGCCCCCCGCACCCCCATAGAAGGAGGTGGAGGTGCTGATGAAGCAGAACGCATGCATTGGCACACTGACGCACCCACACAAACATACAAAACCACCACCTCTCCTAGCCCAATCTCTTACCCCCCCCCCCCCCACCCACCCACCCACCCTCCATCATGCTGCCCCCCTCCCTACCCAACCCACCCACCCTCCATCATGCTGCCCCCCGCACCCCCATAGAAGGAGGTGGAGGTGCTGATGAAGCAGAACGCATGCATTGGCACACTGACGCACCCACACAAACATACAAAACCACCACCTCTCCTAGCCCAATCTCTTACCCCCCCCCCCACCCACCCACCCACCCACCCCTCTCTCCCTATCCAACCCACCCACCCTGCATCATGCTGGCCCCCGCACCATCAGAGAAGGAGGTGGAGGTGCTGATGAAGCAGAATGCATTCACTGGCACACTGACGCACCCACGCAAACATACAAAACTACCACCTCTCCTAGCCCAATCACTTACCCCCCCCCCACCCCCCCACCCACCCACCCCTCTCTCCCTATCCAACCCACCCACCCTGCATCATGCTGGCCCCCGCACCATCAGAGAAGGAGGTGGAGGTGCTGATGAAGCAGAATGCATTCACTGGCACACTGACGCACCCACGCAAACATACAAAACTACCACCTCTCCTAGCCCAATCACTTACCCCCCCCACCCACCCACCCACCCCTCTCTCCCTACCCAACCCACCCACCCACCCTCCATCTTGCAGGCCCCCGCACCCTCAGAGAAGGAGGTGGAGGTGCTGATGGAACAGAACGCATTCCTTGGAACGCAACTGTCCGCCATGCAACAGTTGGTCATTCGCCTACAGGACCAGGTATTCGTGTGTGTAGGGGTGGGGGGGGTGGGGGGGGGACAACAACAACAACAACAAGATCAAGAGCTAAAAAGAGGTTGGGATGCTGATAGAGCAGAATGTATTCCTAGACACTTAACTGTCCGCCATGCAACGGTTGGTCATTCGCCTACAGGACCAGGTATTTGTGTGTTAGTGTGTGTGCCTGTGTGGGTGTGGGTGGGGGGGTGGGGGGGGACACCAACAACTGCAACAGCAACAAGAGCAACAGCTAAAAGGAGGTCGGGTTGCTGATAGAGCAGAATGGATGATTAAGCACTCAACTGTCGGCCATGCAACAGCTGGTCATTGGCCTACAGGACCAGGTATTTGTATGGGTGGGTGGGTGGGTGTTTGTAGGGGGAGGGTGGTGGTGGTGGGGGTGGTGGTGGTGGTGGGGGGGGGCTGAGCAACAATAACAATAACAGCAACAACAACAGCAGCAACAACAGTAACAACAACGACAACGACAGCAACTAGAGCAACTAGAGCAAGACTAGAGCAACGACAGCAACTACAACGACAGCAACTAGAGCAACGACAGCAACTACAACGACAGCAACTAGAGCAACAACAGCAACTACAACGACAGCAACTAGAGCAACTAGAACAACAGTAACAACAACGACAACGACAGCAACTAGAGCTACGACAGCAACTAGAGCAACGACAGCAACTACAATGACAGCAACTAGAGCAACTAGAATTACAGTAACAACAACGACAACGACAGCAACTAGAGCAACGGCAGCAAATACAACGACAGCAACTAGAGCAACTAGAACAACAGTAACAACAACGACAACGACAGCAACTAGAGCAACGACAGCAACTACAACGACAGCAACTAGAGCAACTAGAACAACAGTAAAAACAACGACAACGACAGCAACTAGAGCAACGACAGCAACTATAACGACAGCAACTAGAGCAACCAGAACAACAGTAACAACAACGACAACGACAGCAACTAGAGCAAAAGCTAAAATGAGGCTCTGGTGCTCATAGAGCAGAACACCTTCCTTGGCACTCGACTGTCGACCAAGCAACAGCGGGTCATTCGCCTACAGGACCAGGTATCTATATTTGTGTGGGTGGGTGGGTGGGTGGGGTGGGGTGGGGTGGGGGGGGACTAATCAAATCAACAACAAGAGGAAGAGCAAGAGCTAACATGAGGTTGGAATGCTGATTCAACAGAACACATTTCTTGGCACTCAACTCTTGGCCATGCAACAGCTGGTCATTCGCCTACAGGACCAGGTATTTGTATTTGTGTGTGTGTTTGTGTGTGTGTGTGAGTGTGTGTGTGGGGGGGAGACTGAACAGCAATTACAGCAACAACAGCAAGAGCTAAAAGGAGGTTGGGTTGCTGATACAGCAGAATGTATTATTAAGCACTCATCCTGTATCCATGCAACAGCCGGTCATTCACCAACAGGACCAGGTACTTGTGTGTGTGTGTGTGTGTGTGTGGGGGGGGGGGGGGGGGGGGGGGGGGGGTACTACTGCAACAACAACAAGAGCAACAGCTAAAAGGAGGTTGGATTGCTGATAGAGCAGAATGGTTGATTAAGCACTCAACTGTCGGCCATGCAACAGCTGGTCATTCCCCTGCAACTAACACCCCTACAACTAACACCCAACCACCCATTCAACCACCTGCACCCACACCTAAACACCCCCCCCGCACACCCACACTACCCCCCCTACTAGGTTGAGCTTCCACCTCTGCTGCACACGCCACTCACCCATCTAAGCACCCAGCCAACCACCCACCTACAAACACACCTAAACACCCACCTACACACCCACATCCACACTACCCCCCTCTACTAGATTGAACTTCCAAGTCACCAGCTGGAGGAGTCCCGGCACCATGCTATGAGCGTACCCAGCCACCCCCTCCACTGCCACCCCCCTAAACACTCATCCCCCTATAGGCGTACACAGCCACCCCCTCCACAGCCACCCACCTAAACACCCATCCACACCCAAACACCCACCCACCCACCCACCCACCCACACTACAAGGTTGAGCTTCTAAGTCACCAGCTGGAGGAGTCCCGGCACCATGCCAACCAACCAACCAACCACTCACACTACCCAACCAACCAACCAACCACACTACCCCCTCTACTAGGTTGAGCTTCTAAGTCACCAGCTGGAAGAGTCCCGGCACCATGCTATGAGCGTACCCCCTTACACAGCCACCCACTCCACAGCCCCCCACCAAAACACCCATCCACACCTAAACACCCACCAACACCCACCCACCCACCCACACTACCCCCCCTACTAGGTTGAGCTTCTAAGTCACCAGCTGGAAGAGTCCCGGCACCATGCTATGAGCGTACCCCCTTACACAGCCACCCACTCCACAGCCCCCCACCAAAAACACCCATCCACACCTAAACACCCACCAACACCCACCCACCCACCCACACTACCCCCCCCCTACTAGGTTGAGCTTCTAAGTCACCAGCTGGAAGAGTCCCGGCACCATGCTATGAGCGTACCCTCTTACACAGCCACCCACTCCGCAGCCCCCACCCCCCGCCGCACACACCAGCTACGCTCACCCCGCATCAGCCTCCAAGACCGTTAGGGCAGCTACCGTCACTACCTGCTCCTCCTCAGTTGTCCCGACAGGACCCCCCAACCCGCTGAACCAAGCTCCAGCTAGCGCCGCTGCCTACCAGTCTCAAGGAGTAGGCTCAGGGGGGGGCTACGCCCCCCCTCCTCTGCCCCCCCTTTCCATCGCATCTGCCTATGCCATGGCCTCAGGCCCCCCTAATGACATCAGTGCTGGGGACAAGAGGTATCCTACAACCTCTTCAGTTGGACACACTGCTACAACCTCTCCAGCTGAACCCACTGCTACAACCACTGCTACAACTGCTGGCACAGCCAAGGATGACACTAGTGCTACAACCACTGCTCCAGTGTGGCAACCAAGCCCCTTGTTCAATGCCACCTGTCGCCAGCCAGGCGCCATGACCGCCAGCCTGGATGATTTCCTGACTGAGACAGCCAACAGTGGGTCCAGGTGTACCGCCCCAGACCTGACCCCCAACCCCCTGTTCTCCCCTGACGAGGGGCACTACAGCCAGTACAGCAGTACAACTGACGGCAGACGTCGCAGCAAGCTGATGGGGACCTCTCCAAGCATGTTTGCCAGCCTGGCAGGAACCCAGGGGCCAGCTAGGTCCAACTCAGGGGGGGCTAGGGCTCTTCAGTCTGAGCTGGATGCTGCCGCTTGGGAGGAAGCTTCCGGAAGGTCTGCCAAAAGTCTGAGAAGGTCTGCAGAAGCTGCTGAACGGTCAGGCCAAGTTGCAGGAAGGTCACAGGAAGCTTCTAGAAGGTCCACGGAGGCTGCAGGAAGGTCAGAGGAAGCTCCTAGATGGTCTGCTGAAGCTGCAGGAAGGTCAGGGGAAGCTCCCAGAGGGTCTGCGGAAGCTGCAGGAAGATCAGGGGAAGCTGCAGAAGGGTCAGTGGAAGCTCCTAGATGGTCTGCAGAAGCTGCAGGAAGGTCAGGGGAAACTCCCAGATGGTCTGCAGAAGCTGCAGGAAGATCAGGGGAAGCTGCAAGTCGCCCTGTAGGGTCCTCTAGCAGAACAGGCATTGGGTCAGGAGGGGGCTCTAGGAGCAATGCTGATAGGGGCATGTTTGCCAGCCTGGCAGGAACCCAGGGGCCAGCTAAGCCCAACTCAGGGGGGAGCTCTAGAAGCAATGCTGATGGGAGCATGTTTGCCAGCCTGGCAGGAACCCAGGGGCCAGCTAAGCCCAACTCAGAGGGGGGCTGTAGGAGCAATGCTGATAGGGGCATGTTTGCCAGCCTGGCAGGAACCCAGGGGCCAGCTAAAACCAACCCAGAGGGGGGCTCTAGGAGTTATGCTGATAGGGGCGTCAGAGAGCATGTAGAAGGAGGGGCTGCAACTGGTGCTCCACAACTCTGCCATGAACATTCATCAAGCCAAGCCAACTTATCAAGCCAGGCCAACTTATCAAGCCAAGCCAACTTATCAAGCCAAGCCAACTCATCAAGCCAAGCCAACTTATCAAGCCAAGCCAACTCATCAAGCCAAGCCACCTTATCAAGCCAAGCAAACTCATCAAGCCAAGCAAACTTATCAAGCCAAGCAAACTCATCAAGCCAAGCAAACTTATCAAGCCAAGCAAACTCATCAAGCCAAGCAAACTTATCAAGCCAAGCAAACTCATCAAGCCAAGCAAACTTATCAAGCCAAGCAAACTCATCAAGCCAAGCAAACTTATCAAGCCAAGCAAACTTATCAAGCCAAGCAAACTCAAAGATGTCAGATGAGGAGGTGGTTGCACACAGCCGTGTCCTCACTCAGCGGATGATGTCGGAGGTGTCTGAGCTGGCAGAGTACATACTTCCTGGTACTGCTGTACCTGCTTTTGGTACTGCTGTACCTGATTTTCGTACTGCTGCACCCACTTTTGGTACTCCTGTACCTGCTGCTGGCAGCGCTGTTCCTGACGCCTCCGCCGGTGCACCCGAAGACGATCTCACCTTCCACGACCCCTCCAAGATGTCAGATGAAGAGGTGGTGGCACACAGCCGAGTCCTCACCCAGCGCATGCTGTCCGAGGTGTCTGGCCTGGCAGACTACCTGAACCAGCTGAAAGGGTCAGCCCATGACTCTGGAGCTGCTCCTCTTAGGCAACGGACACGCATGCCATCAGCACACTCGCCAGTCCTAGAAGGAGGCCCAGGCCTAGGTAAGCTACAGTAATCAACACACACGTAAGGCACACACACATATACACTCAGACACTCTGCACACCACTGGCAAGTGCCAGAGGATTGCCCTGGGCTAGGTTAGCTACAGTAATCAACACCACAACACATTTTTAAGGCACACACACACATACACACATCAGTGGCAGCCAATGACTCTGGAGCTGCTCCTCCTAGGCAACAGACACGCATGCCATCAGCACACTCGCCAGTGCCCGAAGATGGCCCTGGGCTGGGTGAGTTACTTGTCCCCACCGCCACACCCTGGCAACATCAATACCCTGGCAACACATACACACATAAAACACACAAACGTTCATACACGAGGACATGCAAAAACACACACAAGCACGTATGCACACACACATGCACGCGCTCACACACACATAGATGCTTTCTCATACAAAGACAACCAGACACACACACACACACTGGTACACACTCACACTCACTCACACACACACTGGTACACACTCACACTCACTCACACACACACACTGGTACAGACTCACACTCACTCACACACACACTGGTACACACTCACACTCACACTCACTCACACACACACTGGTACACACTCACACTCACTCACACACACACTGGTACACACTCACACTCACTCACACACACACACTGGTACACACTCACACTCACTCACACACACACACTGGTACACACTCACACTCACTCACACACACACACTGGTACACACTCACACTCACTCACACACACACTGGTACACACTCACGCTCACTCACACACACACTGGTACACACTCACACTCACTCACACACACACTGGTACACACTCACACTCACTCACACACACACTGGTACACACTCACACTCACTCACACTCACTCACACTCACTCACACACTCTCTCTCTCTCTCTCTCTCTCTCTCTCTCTCTCTCTCTCTCTCTCTCTCTCACACTCTCTCTCTGTCCCTCGTACACACACACGCTCTCTCACTCACACACGTCCGTGCTTGGACACAGGTGCCACTGGAGCTCCAGAGCAGGAGCAAGAGCGGGCAGAGCAGCTCCAACAAGTGCACCAGCTGTCGTGCGCACTCACTATGCTCCAGGAGCAACTCTCGCTGACTGAGGCAGGTCACGGAGCAGCCACCATTCCAACCCAGACAGCGACTCAGACTGCAAACGTCGCCAACTTCATCGCCAGCCCCAACACTTCCCAGCTGCCTCCTCGTCAGTCGGGTCACGGAGTAGCCTCCCTCCAAACTCAGACAGCAACTCAGACCGCAGCTCAGACTGCAAACGTCGCCAACACCAGCGCCAACCCCAACACTTCCCACCTGCCTGCTCATCAGTCAAGTCATGGAGCAGCCACCCTCCCAACTCAGACCTCATATGTCGCCAACTCCAAGGCTAACAGCAACTCCAGCACTTCCCCCCTCTCTCCTCAACCCGTCAGCACGTCCAACGCCAACACCAGCACCACCACCTCCAGCTCAAACGCTTCCTACCTCCCACCTCATTTCGTCAGCAGCTCCAGCTCCACCAGCACCAACACCTCCCACCTGCACCAGCCCGCCAACACCACCACCATCTCCCTGGACACCAGCACCTCCCACCTCCCACCACAGCGCGGCAAAGTCATCACCTCCTCCCTCCCGACTCAACTCACCAGGCCCCTCCCCTCATCCCGCCCGCCTCTCCCCACCACCAACGTCAACAGCTCCCGTCCTCCCCTCCCCTCAATCAAGCCCCGGGGGGGTTATGATTCAACTCAGCAGAAGACCCAGACTGATCAAGGACAGTCAAAGACAGTCCATAAAGTGCATGGTTCATCACAGCAGCAGGCTCCGGAAGATCCATTAGTACTTCCTGATCAAGGGCAGTCAAGGACTTTCCGTGGGGTATATGATTCTACTCAGCAGGAGGACCAGACTGATCAAGGACAATCAAAGACAGTCCATAAAGTGCATGGTTCATCACAGCAGCAGGCTCCGGAAGATCCATTAGTACTTCCTGATCAAGGGCAGTCAAGGACTTTCCGTGGGGTATATGATTCTACTCAGCAGGAGGACCAGACTGATCAAGGACAATCAAAGACAGTCCATAAAGTGCATGGTTCATCACAGCAGCAGGCTCCGGAAGATCCATTAGCACTTCCTGATCAAGGGCAGTCAAGGACTTTTAATGAGTTAGATGATTCAACACAGCGGCAGGCGCAGCAGACTGCAGCCTCCTCAGCCCCTAGCTATGGCCAACCTGGCAGTTTGCCAGCCTGGCAGGATCCCAGGTCTCGGCAGCAGGCGCAGCATACTGCAGCCCCCTCAGCCCCTAGCAATGGCCAACCTGGCAGTTTGCCAGCCTGGCAGGAACCCAGTTCTCAGCAGCAGGCGCTGGTTGATCAGTCACAAGCAAGGACGTTTTTGGAGGAGCACTGTGCAGAGATTGACTACCACAGCCAACACCAGCCCCCTCCACAGCACGCCACCATGCACCACCTCCAGCACCAAACCTCGCAGCTCCCCCCTCTGCCTGTCATTCCGGAAGCAAGGTATGACAGGTCTGAGGAGCAGCCGAGGGTATTTCCGGGTCATGGAGAGGCAAGGACGTTTTTGGAGGTGCACAGTGCAGATATTGAGCTGCACAGCCCACGCCAGCCCCCTCCACAGCACGCCACCATGCACCACCTCCAGCACCAAACCTCGCAGCCTTCCCCACCAGGCCTTCCCGAAGCTAGGTATGACTTTCATGCCACATCTCCTCAGCACGCCACCATGCACCACCTCCAGCACCAAACATCGCAGCCTTACCCACCAGTCCTTCCCGAAGCTAGGTATGACATCCAAGCCACCAATGCTGAGTCCGTACGCGTCTCCTTGATTCGCCCACCCTCGTTCCCCCGGGACCGAGCCAACCCCTCCACTGCCCCCTTCCCCATCCGTCCCCGCCCCACACCCACACCGCTCACCCTGTAGTGCCCGAGGAGTATGAGGGGGCTGCGCCCTCAGCCAGCAGTACACCCCTTGGGGCCCATCACACAGGCACTGCTGCCTCCACCCCCTCCCCATACTCAGCCTCCTCCTGGAGTAGTGCCTCAGGTATCAGCACCACAGCAGCTGGAGGGGGCTACGCCCAAGACCACCCTGGCCGGGGGGCTACGTCTCCCATGCCCCCCTACGCCTTGCACATGTCCGCTGCTGGGCCAGCTAGCACCTACACAGCGGCAGCTGGGCCAGCTGGTACCTACACAGAGCGTTCAGGTAGTGAGGGGGCAGGCCCACATGCCCACATGTCCCACCCAACCACCACAACCAACTCAACCAACTCATCTCGAACCACCACAGGATTCAGCTGCAGCAGCAGCCCCCAACCCCATGGGTACGTAGCTGATCGTGTAGCTGAACATGTAGCTCATTCCCAGCCCTCGTTCAAGTTCGCTGCACCTTCCACCTCAAATTCAGCTACAACGTCAGCTACACACCGCTCCACCCCTCCCCGACCAGGGGGCATCTACTACACCAACCCGAGTGTACCAGCTCCCGGGGCACATCTCCCTCCCCACTCCAGTGCACCCCTGGGTGTGCCTACAACAACCCCTAGCTATGGCCAACACGAGGGCATGTGGGGCACGGCCCCATTGGCTCCTAGCTATGGCCAACACGAGGGCACGTGGGATGCAGCCCACTTGGCCCCTAGCTACGGCCAACACGATGGCGCATGGAATGCAGCCCCCATGCCAGCCGCAACTGCATCGACTACCTTTAATGTGTCTCACATACCTCCTCAGATGCTGCAGTTTGCACCCCCATCCATGAGGGCAGCATTCCAACATTCTAGGCCCTCTTGAGGGCGGAGCCCGGGGGGGAAGGTGTGTGTGGGGGGGGGGGGGGTGAGGTGGGCATTTCTGACTAGTTTACCCAGACCCATGCGTCGCCATGCAGCGACAGATTGGAGAGGCGCCGTCAGAAAACAATGTTTAATATGTCTCACCTGCCCCCCCCTCAGAAGCTACAGTTTGCACCCCATCCATGAGGGCAGCATTCCAACATGCTAGGCCCTCATGAGCGCAGAGCCGGGGGGGGGGGAGGGGGAAGGGGAGGGGGGGGGGGGGGGGGCATTTATGTTTCTGACTCGTTTAGACATACCCATGCATCACCATGCAGCGACGGAAGGATCGGAAGGAAGCGTCGTCGGATGAAACAAACAGTGTTTCATGTGTCTCAACCCACCACCACCACCACCACCAAAGCTACAGTTTGCACCCCCATCCATGAGGGCAGCAATCCAACATGCTTGGCCCTCTTGGGCGCAGAGCTCGGGAGGGTTGGGGGGAGGGGGGGGGGGCATCTCTGTCCGTTTCTGACTCGTTTAGACAGACCCATGCGTCACTATGCAGCGACGGAATGGCGAGGCGCCGTCGGATAAAAAACAGTGTTTCAGGTAATGATAACGCCTGGTGGGGAGTTTTTTTTTTTTTTTTTTTTAGTTGTGAAATGACTTTCACCCCAGGAGGTGGGTCTCCCGACACAAACCTTAAGGGAGCCTGTCGTACGCGGGTAGGGAGCGGTCTTCTACCTCAACTGAACAAGCTACCATCGTGGTTGACAACGACCTGCAACGCCAAGAGCGACCGAAGGGGGAATCGAATGTAACAGCTCAGGATGCTCCCAGCAGCTTGAGGGGTTAGTCTAGAGTAACGGGCTACGTGATGTATGTTTATGTGTATGTTGAAGTTCTGTACCGTTACATCGAACGCCGGACACAGTGTTTCAGCTAACCCCTCAGATGCTGCAGTTTGCACCCACCAGGTTGCGTTAGGTTTGGTTGACGATTTGTTTTTTTATATACTGAAATTGAACAAAAATGTCCCTAATCGACCAAAATCGGAATAAGGATCCTGTTTTGGAAGGGGAAAAAGGAGAATAAAAAGGAAAAGGAATTTCCTCTTTTTGATTTTAAAAAAATATCCCTGCTGGGTGTGTGTTTTCTTGTATTGGTACATATGTGAAAATTGAAAATTAGTACGCCATGCCACAGGCGTGAGATTGAGGGAACCCTCCCAGTTGCATGCATGTGTACGTACTGGAGGAAGCTACCATGTTGGGTATGTATGTGAATATGATTGTGATCACCTTTATAGGGTACTACATTTATCAAATTGGTCAGCGCTTAAAGCACACAAACGTCAAATTGGTCAGCGCTTTGTAGTGCAAAAAGCTGCGTCCACAGGGGGTTGAAAAAACTGCGCGAAACGAGTAGTGGGGCTCAAAAAGTGTGCGCGAAATCGCTCTGTCGCGCGCGCTTTGTAGTACCCTGCACCGTTATCAAAGCATGACCTTGTGCTTTCGTACTGGAGAATGCTGATTTCGTGCGTGATTACGTACTGGAGAAAGCTACCATGTTGGGTATGTGTGTGAATATTATTCTGATCACCGTTATCGAAGCATGACCTTGTGACTTCGTTCGTTTTGCACGAATGAGAGCCCATACCGGTTATCAATTATGTATATTTATGTTTTGTATGGTTTTCTTATTTTTATTCTGCAGGCAGAGTAAGCATGGGTAGAACAAACGCTACTGCACCACACTCTTGAGTACAGAATGGAATCACACGGGCTTGTGCGGGTATAATGTTTTGAATGTTAATTGATACATGGCTCTTCTGCTAACTCTGGGCTGCACGAATTTGAAGTTGAATTGTCGCATGGCTCTTCAGCCAACTCTATGCTGCTCGAATTTGAATTTGAATTGTTGCATGGCTCTTCATTCAACTCTAGGCTGCTCGAATTTGAATCTGAATTGTTGCATGGCTCTTCAGCCAACTCTAGGCTGTTCGAATTTGAATTTGAATTGTAACATAGCTTTTCTGCCAACTCTGGGCTTCTCACCGTCCGCCAATTCCAAGTCCCCCCGATGCTTGAACTTGAACTTGGTTACATAGCTTCAACCAGCAATTTGGCTGCTCGCCGTCTTTTGCAGTAAAAACATTATTTCCCGTATGTATGTGATAGCCACGGAAAACAGGGGGCACTCCAAGCGGATTAGATAATTTTAGGACTCGTCCAGGTCAAAAGACTCTCACCGGCTTTTACGGCTAGTGTTGGTGCTCCTCACCATGTATCTCCAGTTAGGGGCGTTGAACTTGATTTTGGCTACATGGCTCCAGCAGTTAAGGCTGCTCGCCCTCTTTGGCAGTAGAATAAATTACCAGGAAAATGTAAACGTTCACAAAAACAATCGAAAACATAACAGACAAAACAAACAGAAACAAGTACCGGTATTCTTATACAATAAATATTTGATCCAATCTCTTCATAAACGAGCCAACTTAAACTTGGTACATGACACCCCCCTGATGTAATGGGATTTTTTGCTTTGTGGGTGCTTTTTGTTTTTGTTTAAAGCACAGAGTCTCATACACCCTCGCGGTGTCAAGTAGACTTTACGCTCTGGGGGCTCTCCCCATGTACATGGATGCAGGCACTTGTGAAGCGACCTCCGACATTCCCACGAGACCCCCAACCACCCTCAAACCCCCTGCTCTTCCCCAAGCCACATGGGATAAATACAGGCCTGATCTCCTCCTCATTGACGACGCATCCAAACCAAGAAAAGCCTACCTAGTTGAACTGGGCTACTGCTCAGATACTGACCACCAAATCAAATTCCAGGAAAAGAGCGTTCAGCATAAGGAGCTCCAACGTATCCTTCAACAACAAGGATTCCTTGTCCACTACCTAGTCTTCACAATAGGTACCACTGGTACCATACCAATCACAACTATTACCAATCTCTCCACCTTAGGGATCAGTCGCGAACACGTAGACAAACTCATCTCTAAGCTGCACAGAGAATCTATCGCCTCCTGTACCAGCATTCTTGCCACACGTCGCATGAAGGAGTCCCTGCCGCCTGGAGGGTGACACTTACTATGTCTGCCATGGTGACTTTCCCCAGCTGCGGCGTACGGGAGGGTCCCCTTAACACCACGCCCCTCCAGGCGTTATCTTTTTTTTTTTTTTATACCTTAACATGTAATGTAATGGCTCCAGCCTTTAAACTTGGCGAGACGCTGATAAAATATGTTCCGGTACATCCTTTCTATACACGAACAAAATGCAGAACCATTTGAATTATATAAAAGCCTAATACTAAGTCATAACCATTTGAATTCAATACATTTATAATAACGAGTCATAACCATTTGAATTAAATACAAGTCAAATCATGATTTATAATAATTTGAATTCTATAAAAGTTTGATAATGAGTCACAACCATTTGAATTACATATCAGTCTAATGATTAGCCATAACCATTTGAATGATTTAATTATTATTTTCGGCCATTTCCCCGAGAGTTCTACGGGTACATTGACGCATGACCTGCATGACCTGCATGACCTGCACGACCTGCATAAAACCTGCATGACCTGTATGACCTGCATGAGACGTTGATAAAAAAACGCACAGAACCGTATGAATAATAAGCCGTAATTATATTACATTGATTGCTAGCGTTTACATTTTTTATGATTTGTTCGCGTTTACATTTTCCTGGTAAAAAATACTGCCGAAGATGGCGAGCAGCCAAATTGCTGGCTGAAGCTATGTAACCAAGTTCAAGTTCAAGTTCAAGCTCAGGGCCAGGGTATTTCAAACGGACCCCAGGGGTTGCGTCCTGGGATGCACCCTAATTCGGTAGGTTGCGTCCTGGGACGCACCCAATTCTGTAGGCTGCGTCCTAGGACGCAATCAAACGCTTAGGCTGCGTCCTACCATCAACAGAACCCGTAGCCCACGGAAATAGAGTGGTGGTGGGCCAATCAACTGCTGGGTGAGACGCAAACAACATACTGAACCTGCGCCTGGGACGCAACGGACCCTCCCATGTTGCGTCTGCGACGCAGGACGCAGCGTACTGCACTACCCTGCCCAGGATTCCCAACGGTGAAAATATTGTTTGGGGGGTCAGTTCATCAGTTTTTCACGTTCTAGCCCCTCCTGGTATCATGGTTGGGCAAGTCTCTCTAGCCTATTTGGCTACCCCTGGACGGTTACATTACTATTACTAAAGCTGGACTGTAATGTTATTATTTTGTAGGAGTGGCAACACCAGTCGAACTGAATCCGCGATGTCGCTGGTTTGTGTCGGGAGACCCACCTCCTGGGGTGAAATTACTTCCACAACTAAAACAAAAATGTAGCTGCTGTTCATATCCAATAAGTAAAATGGGGAGGGGGAGGGGCAGGGTTGTACAGGACGCTGTTCATTACCAACTAGAACAAGCCCTATGCAGCGTCGCAAGCGATGCTAACAATTGGCGGAAAGTGTTCGCGTCGGAGCGACAGGTGTACGAGACAAGTTGGCTGACGTGTCAGGCTTCGTCTCGGGGGGGCAGTTGCACAAACAGACAACGAGGTAACCCTGGGGCTCCCGAACCCTTGAAGAGGGGGCTCCGCCACGGGGGGGGGGGGGGGGGGGGGGGGGGGGGGGGGGCAGGGTTGTACATGACCTGCGTCCTCAGTCACAGACAGCGTCCTCAGTCACAGACACAAGTGGTGCACAGTCACAGACACGTCCTCAGTCACAGACACGTCCTCAGTCACGTCCTCAGACACGTCCTCAGTCACAGACACGTCCTCAGTCACAGACACAAGTGGTCACAGTCACAGTCACAGACGCTGCGTCCTCAGTCACAGACGCTGCGTCCTCAGTCACAGACGCTGCGTCCTCAGTCACAGACACAAGTGGTCACAGTCACAGTCACAGACGCTGCGTCCTCAGTCACAGACACAAGTGGTGATTCATAGCAGTGTTGTTCAGATTAGGGTAATTCAAAGCGCGTGCTTTTGCGCTTTTGAGTGCTGACCATTTGACCCCCTCTGCGCTTTAAGCGCAGTTTTTTGCAACCCCTTGTGGGCGCTGCAAGCAATTTTGCGCTTTTTTCACTACAAAGCGCAGTTTTTTTGTTTTCAAGTGCGATAAGGCGCTGGCCAATTTGGCCATTTGAAGTACCCTGGTTCAGACAGTCACTGAGAGGGAAGCTGCGGGGGTCCTGAACAACCCTGGGGGGGTCATCATCAACAGTTAGGTGTTGTTCAGACAGTCACTGAGAGGGAAGCTGCGGGGGTCCTGAACAACCCTGGAGGGTCATCATCAACAGTTAGGTGTTGTTCAGACAGTCACTGAGAGGGAAGCTGCGGGGGTCCTGAACAACCCTGGAGGGTCATCATCAACAGTTAGGTGTTGTTCAGACAGTCACTGAGAGGGAAGCTGCGGGGGTCCTGAACAACCCTGGAGGGTCATCATCAACAGTTAGGTGTTGTTCAGACAGTCACTGAGAGGGAAGCTGCGGGGGTCCTGAACAACCCTGGAGGGTCATCATCAACAGTTAGGTGTTGTTCAGACAGTCACTGAGAGGGAAGCTGCGGGGGTCCTGAACAACCCTGGAGGGTCATCATCAACAGTTAGGTGTTGTTCAGACAGTCACTGAGAGGGAAGCTGCGGGGGTCCTGAACAACCCTGGGGGGGGCATCATCAACAGTTAGGTGTTGTTCAGACAGTCACTGAGAGGAAAGCTGCGGGGGTCCTGAACAACCCTGGGGGGGACATCATCAACAGTTAGGTGTTGTTCAGACAGTCACTGAGAGGGAAGCTGCGGGGGTCCTGAACAACCCTGGGGGGGCATCATCAACAGTTAGGTGTTGTTCAGACAGTCACTGAGAGGAAAGCTACGGGGGTCCTGAACAACCCTGGGGGGGACATCATCAACAGTTAGGTGTTGTTCAGACAGTCACTGAGAGGGAAGCTGCGGGGGTCCTGAACAACCCTGGGGGGGGCATCATCAACAGTTAGGTGTTGTTCAGACAGTCACTGAGAGGAAAGCTGCGGGGGGCCTGAACAACCCTGGGGGGGACATCATCAACAGTTAGGTGCTGTTGGACAGTCGCCGAGAGGGAAACTGCGAGGGTTGGAAATTTTGAATGGGCCACGTCAGAAAGGTGGTTGGATTGTGTAGTGTCACCCACCCACATCAACCTATCCCCCACCAAGGTATCCCACACGGACCTATGCCACACCAACCCATCCCACACCAAGCTATCCCACACGGACCTATCCCACACCAACCCATCCCACACCAAGCTATCCCACACCAACCCATCCCACACCAAGCTATCCCACACCGACCTATCCCACACCAACCCATCCCACACCAAGCTATCCCACACCGACCTATCCCACACCAACCCATCCCACACCAACCTATCCCACACCAACTTATCCCACACCAACTTATCCCACCAACCCCACTTTCCCTCATCCCGTAATCACTAATAACTAGGGACGGCAATATGATATCATATGATATCATATGATGCCGGCGGTCTGACTAGGTAACTTTGGCCTGTGCCATCTTATCATATGATATTAAATCATATGATTTGTGTATGATATCATGTGATATCATACTCTTCTTTGGTCAACATCATACGATTTGCCGTTCCCTACTAATAACCAATGTCCAGGGCACGGGGGTAACCTGTAATGCATCGGTCCCAGACAGCCAACGCCAAACTCATCACCCACACTCAGGATTATTTCCTCCATTATACATAGTGATCACACGTTTTAGGGAAATTATCTCTATACAAAAGTTGTTTGTAATATTTTTATTGCCCTAGAATGGCCCTTAAAAGCTACAAAAAGCTATAAAAACACTGAAATGCTGTCCCTTAAAGAGGCCTAGAACAGTTTTTTTTTTGTGTGCCCCGTTGCCAAATCGGCGACCCAGTGGCGACCACCGTGCGACCCTCAGGTGTGCGAGTTTAAGGCGAAATCGGCCCTTGGTCGCCACAAATGCGACCGCGAGTAAGTGATTTGTGCCCTGGGTCGCCACCTTGGTCGCACCTGGGTCGCACAGGCCCAGCCCAGCTAGCTAGCTAGCTCTAGGGCGTACCAGGATTACCCGTATGGTTACGCTTGTAACCAACCCCATCGACGTTTCTGGCGAATTTCATCTTCCATACCGCACCATTTCTGCACAACCTAGGCTGAGCGTGTCCTCTACCCTCTCAGTTTTCTTCATGTCTAAGACCAGGCACGGTGGTCGCGTGAGATCGGCACTCGGGCCGGCCCCGCTTGGTGATCTATAACCGGGATGCGACGTTTAAATGGTGAAGTCATCGGACCAAGTTGAAAGGTTGGTTTGGGTAGCCACATGGCATACTTGGGGGGTGCATTGAGTACACACAAATGTGGGCGGGGAGGTCTGGATATGCCTCATGGACACCATGTGTGATTCTAATCTTGGTATGCCCAAATAGGGCTGCTTAGGTAGGGTAATCTGGCACATACTGGCAAGTGTGTGGCCCAAGGCACACATCTGGCAGCTCTACCTATCATGTATGTGTACTCCATGCATGCCCCAAACATGCCATGTGGCTACCCTAACAAAGCTTGAAACTTGGTCCGTTCACTTTCATTGTTTTAAGCTATAGTCTAGTGGCGTGTTTGCAATGTCAATAGCCTATTTACATTCCATTTGGGGCATGGGGAGAGAAGGCTCAGCTTACAGAAGGATGGACATGCAACACGACATTAAATTACTTGTAAAAGGTCCTAACTGCAAACCATATCCAAGGGGATGTATCCTTCTTCACATAGGACATACAAAATTAAATAGAAATACGGGTAATCCTGGTCCAGCCTACTCTAAGCGACTAAGCCAGCTCTGGTCAGAACGGAAAGAACTGAAAGTGACCCCTGAGGCCAACTGCCCAAGCCAGAAAGTACAGTAGTGCAGCCTGTGGAGTTACTCCCGCGTTCCAACTTCCACCAGGGGTCTGGGGTGGGCACCGTTCCTGTCAAGCTTAGTTTGTTGATATGTTGATTATTGCGCAGGCGGTATCTACCAAGCGCAGTCGCGGCAATGACTAGTTTGTCTCTCGTCTTCAATCCAGTCGCGACTACTCCTTTGAAACCCGTTAGAAGGGCCATGCGAGTCTATTCGCACCACCCACCCCTCTCCCAACGTCCTAGCAAAGCACCGCCACCATCTCTTAACGTCGAATTCATGGGAGAAGTCGGACCTTGGGCGCGCCCCCCTCCCCCTCAACCCCTGCCTTAGGGAAATTGCTTGGACAGAGGTGCACCAACACAGGGACAGTGTGATTAGGGTGTATGGGGTGTGTGAAGACCCCGCCCCCCCCACCCCCCCCCACCCCCCCCCCCCCCACACACACAACACCCCCACAACACCCCACCCCCCCCCCCCACCCAATCTTAACCCACAAATTGGATAGGGAGATCCAATTTGCATGAGTGAAATGATCGAGTAAAGCCCTTTTCCTAAACTATGCGCAAGGAATGGTATTGAGTATAGTGATTATGTTTAGGTTCGGCCGTAATTTTGGGGCTATGTTTAGTACTAGATCCAGTGATTATTTTTTCTGTACCTTTAGAGGCTTGCAAATTGTAACACACCCGGTAACATATTTCTCCATGTGCAAATGCATGTTTTCTAGCTATCTAAGCCCCCCCCCCCCTCAAAAAAACCCCGGGGGGCTACGCACCCCGGACCCCCCTTAAAAGTAGCGTCAAATCGCGTCGAGCGCTTCGCGCTCTACAGACGGTGCTACACCGCACCGTCCCAGAATGAGGCTTTGGTCGCCACTTGTGGCTACCAAAATGACCTCCATATTTCTGAAAAAGACACTGCCTAGAATTATTAAGCTAGAAAAAAACACTTACAGATTTGAAATCAAAAATCACTGCACACACAAACATAGCCCACCCACCTAGCCTACCAACAAGCCTCTTACAGTGATTTACAATGGTCATGGGTAAAAGACTGAGATTTCTTTAATAATGCAATAGTCAGGGTTTAGACTCCCCCTTCAGTTCGGCTCTTTGCGTTGCGTTCCGTCGTCATCAACCGCGATGTAGCTTGTCCCAGTTGAGGTAGGAGACCGCGCCCACCCCCGCGTACGACGGAATCCCTTTACACAACGCCCCACCAGGCGTTAGCATTACCTAGCCTACCAACACCAACCTAGCCCACAAACACCAACCTAGCCCACCCATCTAGCCCACCAACACCCACCTAGCCCACCAACACCAACATAGCCCACCCACCTAGCCTACCAACACCAACCTAGCCCACCAACACACAAAGCCCACCCCCCCTAGCCTAACCAACACCCCTATCCTCACCAACCGCCAACATTCCCACACACCCACCTATCTACCACACACCAACATAGCCCATCCCACCTAGCCCACCCCACACCACCATAGCCACCCACTCCAAGCCCACCCACCACCACATAGCCCCAAACCCACTAGCCTACCACACCACCTAGCCCACCAACACTCAACATAAGCCCGCCCACCTAGCCCACCCACACCAACCTAGCCCACCACACCCACATAGCCCGCCACCACCTACCCTACCAACACCACCAAGCCCACTACCACCCACCCTAAGCCCAACCCCTCCTAGCAACAACACCAACATAGCCACCAACAAACCAACATAGCCCACCCACCTAGCCTACCAACACCCACCTAGCCCACCAACACAAGATAGCCCACCCACCTAGCCCACAACCCAACATAGCCCACAACACCTAGCACCACAACCAACCTAGCCCCACCCACCTATCTCCACCCCCACCTAGCCCCCAACACCATATATATCCCCCCATCTAGCCTACCAACACCCACCTAGCCCACCAACACCAACATAGCCCACCCACCTAGCCCACCAACACCAACCTAGCCCACCAACACCAACATAGCCCACCAACCTACCCTACAAACACCAACCAAGCCCACTAACACCAACCTAGCCCACCCACCTAGCCCACCAACACCAACATAGCCCACCAACACCAACCTAGCCCACCCACCTAGCCTACCAACACCCACCTAGCCCACCAACACCAAGATAAGAGCCCCACCCACCTATCCCCAACACCACAAGCCCCCCACCTAGTCGACCAACCCAACCTACCCACTACCATCCTACAACACCCCCCTATCCCCCCCCACCAACCCCAGATAGCCCCACCCATCCTAGCCTACCAACACCCACCTAGCCCACCAACACCAAGATAGCCCACCCATCTAGCCTACCAACACCCACCTAGCCCACCAACACCAACGTAGCCCACCCATCTAGCGTACCAACACCCACCTAGCCCACCAACACAAACGTAGCCCACCCATCTAACCTACCAACACTCTCACCTAGCCCAACCCACCTAGCTACACACACCAACCCTAGCCCACCCCCTACCTACCAACACCACCTAGCCTACCAACACCAACCTAGCCCACCCACCTAGCCTACCAACACCAACATAGCCCACCCACCTAGCCTACCAACACCAACCTAGCCCACCAACACCAACATAGCCCACCCACCTAGCCTACCAACACCAACCTAGCCCACCAACACTAACATAGCCCACCCACCTAGCCTACCAACTCCAACCTAGCCCACCAACACTTACATAGCCCACCCACCTAGCCTACCAACACCCAACACCTAGCCCACCAACACAGTACCTAGCCCCCACTAGCCTACCAACACCAACCTAGCCACAATACCAAACATAGCCCACCCCTACCTAGCCTCCCAACACCAAACCAGGCCACCAACACCAACATAGCCCACCCACCTAGCCTACCAACACCAACCTAGCCCACCAACACCAACATAGCCCACCCACCTAGCCTACCAACACCAACCTAGCCCACCAACACCAACATAGCCCACCCACCTAGCCTACCAACACCAACATGGCCCACTCACCTAGCTACAAACACCCAACCTAGCCAACACACCCCAATATAGCCCACCCACCTAGCCTACCAAACACCAACATAGCCCACTCACTAGCCTACAAAACAACCAACCTAGCCACCAAACCCACATATGCCCACTCACCTCGTTACCAACACAACCCTAGCCACCAACACTTACATCAGCCCACCAACTAGACTACCAACACAACCCTCGCCCCCAACACCAACATAGCACACCCACTAGCTACCGACACCAACCTAGCCCCACCAAACCAACATAAGCCACTCACCCTAGCTAAACACCACCTAGCCCACAACACCCAAATAGCCACCCAACATAAGCCCACAAACACCACATAGCCCACTCACCTAGCCTACCAACACCAACCTAGCCCACCAACACCAACATAGCCCACCCACCTAGCCTACCAACACCAACATAGCCCACTCACCTAGCCTACCAACACCAACCTAGCCCACCAACACCAACATAGCTCACCCACCTAGCCTACCAACACCAACCTAGCCCACCAACACCAACATAGCCCACCCACCTAGCCCACCAACCTAGCCTGATATCAACTCATCCATGGGGTGGACATCCTGTCAGAAGAAGACAAACAAAAAACAAGAATCACCTGCCTAGGGCCTGAGGGTGACCTGTACAGTATCACTCCCAGACCACCTGTCTAGGGCGTGAGGGTGACCTGTACTGTATCGCTCCCAGACCACCTCCACCACCACCAAACTCACCACCCACACCAACGTAGCCCGCCGACACCAACCTAGCCCACTAACACCTCAATCCTGGTCAGGAAAAATAAGAAAGCAATAATCACCTGTCTAGGGCGTGGGGGTGGCCTGCAATCTATCGGTCCCAGACTGTTAACACCAAACTCACCACCCACACCAACGTAGCCCACCAACACCAACATAGCCAACCCACCTAGCCCACCAACACCAACATAGCCCACCCACCTAGCCCACCAACACCAACATAGCCCACCCACCTAGCCCACCAACACCAACCTAGCCCACCCACCTAGCCTACCAACAACAACCAAGCCCACTAACACCAACATAGCCCACCCACCTAGCCCACCAACACCAACATAGCCCACCCACCTAGCCCACCAACACCAACCTAGCCCACCAACACCAACATAGCCCACCCACCTAGCCTACCAACACCAACATAGCCCACTCACCTAGCCTACCAACACCAACCTAGCCCACCAACACCAACATAGCTCCACCCAACTACTACCACACCAACTAGTAGCCCCACCAACCCCACATTAGCCCACTCCCCCTAAGCCCACACTACTAGCCTGATATCAACTCATCCATGGGGTGGACATCCTGTCAGAAGAAGACAAACAAAAAACAAGAATCACCTGCCTAGTGCGTGAGGGTGACCAGTACTGTATCGCTCCCAGACCACCTGTCTAGGGCGTGAGGGTGACCTGTACTGTTTCGCTCCCAGACCCCTCACCACACCAAAACTCCCCACCCAACCAAAAGTAGCCCGCCGACAAACATAGCCCACTAACCCTAATCCTGTCAGAAAAAAAATAAGAACAATAATCACTGTATAGGCGTGGGGGTGGCCTGTGCATCTATCGGCCCAGGACCGTTTAAAACCAACAACCCCCACACCCACGTATATCGCCCACAACACCAACCTAGCAACCAACACCTATTCTGGTTCAGGACAAAAATTAAGAAAAAAATCAACCTGTCTAGGTCCGTGAGGGTGGCCTGTAATGTATCGGTCCCCAGACCACCACCACCACCACCACAGGGATATATTTTTCAAATAAAAAAGAGGAAATCTGATTCCTTTTTCTTTTTTTTCTCCTTTTTTCCCTCCCAAAACAAGATCCTTATTCCGATTTGGGTCGATATGGGTCAATTTTAGTCAATTTCTGTAAACAAAAAAACTTTTTTTTTAGGTTTCTTATTCCGGCAATTTGGGCCAAAACGGGGTCTCCTATTCAGATCAGAATATATTACGGAAAAAAATCCCTGCACCACCAAACTCACCACCCACACCAACGTAGCCCACCAACACCAACCTAGACCACTAACACCTCAATCCTGGTCAGAAAAAAATAAGAAAACAATCATCACCTGTCTAGGGCGTGGGGGTGGCCTGTAACGTATCGGTCCCAGACCGCCAACATACGCTCAAACTTGTCGGGGTGGTAGTTGACGTGAACCATGACGGGTGTGTGTTCCTTGAACCTGTCTTCGTGCCTGTATGTGTATGTGTATGTGTATGTGTATGTGTATGTGTATGTGTATGTGTATGTGTATGTGTATGTGTAGGGTGGGTTGGGTTGAGGTGGGTGCTTAAGGTGGTGTGGTGGTGGTGGCGATGGTGGTGGGTGATGGAGGTGGTGGTGGTAGTTGACGTGAACCATGCCTGGTGTGTGTTCCCTGAACCTTTCTTTGTGCCTGTGTGTGTATGGTAAGTGTGGTTGTGGTGGTGGTGGTGGTGGTAGTGGTGGTGGTGGTGGGTGGGTGTGGTGGTGGTGGAGGTGAGGATGAGGATGAGGATGTTGTGGATGAGGATGGGGATGAGGATGATGTTGCGAATGAGGATGATGTTGCGAATGAAGGTGAAGGTAAAGCTGATGAAGAGACAGATAAAGATAGAGATAAAGATTAAGATACCTATTAATATGCATATAGAGCCTGAAGAAGAAACAGAAACTATGACATGGAATATGAATTGAAGATTACATGTAATTTACTATGCATAGACTATGAGATACATGTAAATATTAATAAGAAGGTAAATATGAAGATACATATGAATATGAAGATACATGTAAATATTAATATGAATATGAATATGAATATTGGGTGATTTGGATGAATATATGATAGACTATGACGATAGGGATCCATGTAAAATGATTAATTATGGAATATGAATATGAATATGACTATGAAGATACAATTGAAAATATTTAATATGGCATATGAACTTGCATATGAATCATGGAATATGCCATATGCTATGAAAGGAAGAAGAAATGTTAACTTTATTAAATGAATATGCAATATGAATTGAATATCGAATATAATGTAAATATTAATATGAATATGAAATGAATATGGACTCTGCATATGAATATTGACTAGAAGATAATGTAAAATAAATATGAAGGTAAATATGAATATGAATATGAATATGAAGATACATGTAAATATTAATATACATATGAATATGAAGATACAAGTAAATATAAATATGAAGGTAAATATTAATATGAATATGAATATGAAGATACATGTAAATATTTATACGAAGGTAAATATACTATAACATATGGAATATTGAAAAACCGTAACTATTAGCTGCAGGTAAATATTACTATACCTATGAATCTGAAGATAATGTAAAATATTTATAGAAGGGTACAATATTAATATACAAGATGAAGATTGAAGCTGACGCTTGAAGATTCAAATGAAGATACGATGAAGATGTGAAGATGAAGATTACAATGAAGATAAGATGAAGATGAAGATGCAGATTAAAATGAAGATGTGAAATGAAGATGAAGATGAAGATGAGATGACGATTATAAAATGAAGATTGAAGATGGAAGATGAGAGACGATTAAATGAAGATGAAGATGAAGATGAAGATTAAAATGAAAAAGAAGAAGAAGATTAAAATGGAGATGAAGATGAAGATGCAGATGAAAATGAAGATGAAGATTAAAATAAAGATGAAGATGAAGATTAAAATGAAGATGAAGATGAAGATGAAGATTAAAATGGAGATGAAGATGAAGATGAAGATTGAAGATTAAAATGAAGATGAAGATGAAGATGAAGATTTACAAGACGATGAGATGAAGATAAAGATTAAAAATGAGCTGAGATAAGAGAAGCTGAAGATGAGATTTTAAAATGACGTATGAAGAGAAGATTAAAATGAAGATGAAGATGAAGATGAAGATGAAGATGAAGATGAAGATTAAAATGAAGATGAAGATGAAGATTAAAATGAAGATGAAGATAAAGACAAAGATGACTGTTCTGATAGTATCTTTAATTAACAAAGTCGTAGGCGTCCATGACTAGAAAAGATACAAGAATCGATAAATAAAATATCTCACCTCAGGGGTATGTTTTTGCGGAATATATTCCGATCGGAATACGAGACCCTGTTTTTGCCAAAATTGCCGGAATAAGAAACCTAAAAACCAAAAGCGTTTTTTAACTGAAATTGACTAAAAATGACCCAAATCGACAAAAATCGGAATAAGGATCCTGTTCTGGGAGGAAAAAAGGGAGGGAAAAAATAGAAAGGAATAAGATTTCCTCTTGTTGATTTGAAAAAAATATATCCCTGTCTCACCTCATGGTTAGGAATAGTGTCTTGGAGTTCACGAAGTCGTGTGTCCTGATAGATTAAGATATTAATAATGAATTAAAATATATAAATACATCCATAATAAATAAATGTGTACCTCCTGCGTTCGAGAATAGGGTTTTGGAGTCACAAAGTGTAGTTGTCATGATATGATAAAAATAAATAATAAATAATATATTATAAAATACAAAAACGTAAATAACATGTCTTACCTCATGGTTTGACTGAGTGTCTTGGACTTCACAAAGTCGTCGGTGTCCATGATGAGATTGGATCAGATAAGATAAAATAAATAAACAAATAATATGTCTTACCTCGCCCACCTCAACCTCACATCTCGTTATATGGCATTTATATGGTATTTATATATATGGTATGGATATTTATTAACTGTATTTCTTTAAATCATGGTTGACGAGGTTTGGAGTTTACGTCGTTTTAATGTAACATGAGTGAGATAAGACCAAGAACCAAATAAATAACTATATAATAGGAATAAATCAGGAATAAATAAAGAAAGAAATAAGTAAGTAAGTAAATCAGGAATAAATCAGGAATACATAAATAAATAAATCAGGAATAAATCAGGAATGCATCAGTAAATAAATACAGAAATAAATAAACAAATCAGGAATAAATCAGGAATAAATCAGACTAACAAAATAAATTAATCCGGAATAATAAATAAATTAATCGGAATACATTAAATAATAAATCAGGCCTACGACATACCTAATAAATAAGGAATAATCAGGAATACATAAATAAATAAATAAATAAATCAGGAATAAATCAGGAATACATAAATAAATAAATCAGGAATACATAAATAAATAAATCAGGAATAAATCAGGAATACATACATAAATAAATAAATAAATCAGGAATAAATCAGGAATACATAAATAAATAAATAAATCAATCAGGAATAAATGAGGAATACATAAATAAATACATAAATAGCATGTCTTACCTCATGGTTCGAATGAGTGTCTTAGAGTTCACGAAGTCGTAAATGTCCATAATACGAACCGTCACATCAGAGCCTTTGAAGCCGGCGGCAGTTGGCTTCCAGACTTCTTCATTGTATACGGCCTATCGGGTGATGGGTGTATTGGTGTGGTTGTGGGTGATTTTGCTGGGTATATTGGGTATATTTTGTTGGGTATATTGGTGTGGTTGTGGGTGATTTTGCTGGGTATATTGGGTATATTTTGTTGGGTATATTGGTGTGGTTGTGGGTGATTTTGCTGGGTATATTGGGTATATTTTGTTGGGTATATTGGTGTGGTTGTGGGTGATTTTGTGGTATATTGGTATTATTTTGTTTGGGTATATGGTGGGTTGTGGGGATTTTGCTGGGTATTATGGGATATTTTGTTGGTATATTGGTGGGGTGGGTGATTTTGTGGGTATATTGGGTATATTTTGTTGGGTATATTGGTGTGGTTGTGGGTGATTTTGCTGGGTATATTTGTTTTAATGTAGGTGTGCTTGTGTGTAGGTGTGTGTGTGTGATGTAGGTGTGTGTAGGTGTCCATGATATGAACTGTCACATCGGAGCCTTTGAAGCCGTGGTGGTTGGCTTCCAGGATTCTTCATGTATACGCCGGTGTAGGTGTTGTAGGTGTGGTGTTGGTGTTTGGGGGGGTGGGGTGGGGTCTGGTGGGTTGGTGCGGTGATGGGTTGCGTGGTGGTGTCTTGGGTTGTCGTGTGTGTTGGTGGGTGTGGGTGAGTTGAATGGTGTGTGCGGCGGGTGTTAGGTTGTTAGGTGTGTGATGAAACCGTCACTAGGCCTTTGAAGCCGGCGGCGGTTGGCTTCCAGACTTCTTCGTTGTATACGGCCTGTTTGAAGGTGTGTGTGGGGAGGCGTCAGGTTTGTGTAGGTGTCCATGATATGAACCGTCACATCGGAGCCTTTGAAGCTGGCAGCGGTTGGCTTCCAGACTTCTTTCGTGTATTACGGCTGTTTTTGCAGGTTGTGTGTGGGGGGTGAGTCAGATTGTGTCAGGTTGGTCCATGATATGAACCGTCACATTGGAGCCTTTGAAGCTGGCAGCGGTTGGCTTCCAGACTTCTTCGTTGTATATTGCCTATATTAGTGATGGGTGTGTTTGTTGGATATATTTGTGTGTTTGTGGGTGATTTTTCTGGGTAGGTGCAGGTGTGTGTGTTTGTGGGTGATTTTTCTGGGTAGGTGCAGGTGTGTGTGTTTGTGGGTGATTTTTCTGGGTAGGTGTAGGTGTGTGTTTGTGTATATGTGTTTGTGTATAGGTGTGTGTGATGTAGGTGTCCGTGATATGAACCGTCACATTGGAGCTTTTGAAGCCGGCAGCAGTTGGCTTCCAGACTTCTTCATTGTATTCGGCCTGTGTGTATGTGTGTGTATGTTGGTGTGTGTGGGGGGGGGGGGATGGTTTGGGTGGGGGGTTGTCCTGTGGGTTGTCGGCGGCGGTTGGTGTGTGTGGGTGAGTGTCACCCCCCCACACACCCACACACCCACACACACCTACCCACCCACCCACCCCACACACACACACCCCACACACATACCCACACCCACACACCACCCACACACCCACACCCACACCCACACCCACAACACACTCACACCACCACCCCCGCACCTGGTCCACTCTAATCCTGGGCAGGCGGCTGTGATTGCGATTCTATGCGAGCTATGGTCTTTTGGTTTGGTCCGAAGCAGAAGAAAGCACACACACCCCACACCGGACGCAAAACCTAAAACCCAAACACACACCAGGGCGGGCACCTGCGAGCCCACCCCCCCCCCCCCCCCCTCCCAACACCAACACACACAGCAGACACCACAAACCCACGGCACCCAAAACACAAACCCAAACAAGACATACCCCGGCTGGCACCTAGCACCCCACCCCACACCCACCCCACCACCCACCACACAACAACAACAGCCACACCACATCACACACCACACAAGGGGCACCCAAAACCAAACCCCACACCAACCACACACATGCTGGCACCTATCCTCCCCCCCCCCCATCACCCAACCACCAACAACCACAACCACACAGACAGACAGACCACACACACACAAAGTCACCCAAAACCACAAACCCAAACACAACACACACCATTGCTGGAACCTAGTCACCCAACCCAACCCACAAACACCAACCCAACCACCACAACACAACAAAAGTCCAGAAAGAAAAATCCTACAAAAACGTAACCCAAAACCACAAAACCAAACCCAAAAAAAAACAGGAGTGCAACGATCACCCCCCCCCCCCCCCCCCCCCCCACACCACCACACACCACACGGTAACCCAAAACCCAAACCCAAACCCAAAACAACCACACCATGCTGTCACTATCCCACCCCCCCCCCCCCCCCACACACACCACCACACAAACCACCTGACACACACACACGTGTTCACCCAAACCAAACCCCAACCCAAAACCAACCATGTGTCAACCATCCCCCCCCCCCCCCACCCCCCCCCCCACACACACACACAACGTTGTACCCAAAACCCACAACCCTAACCAACACACCACCAGCTTGTCACCTATCCCCACCCCCCCACCCCCCACCCCCCACACCCAAACCCCCACACACACACCACACACTACCACCCCATGCTGGAACCCACAGCCCACCCCCCCCCACCACCACCCCCCCCCCCCCCCACCACAACCACCCCTGCACATGGTCCCACTCAGTCTTGTTCAGTCGGTTGTAGCGACATGGGAAGATATGTCTTCGCGTTATGCTGAATGTAAATAATGCACATCATATACACCACATGTCACCACTCTCACCCACCCCAACCACCCATGTTGTCCACCGCCACCACCACACCCAAAACAAAAACCTAAACCATCAACATGCACACCCATCCCCCCCCCCCCCACCACACACACACACACACATATAAACAAACATTCCCCCCCCACACACACACAGACACAGACCCCAACCACCACGCACCTTGCGTCCCACTCCAGATCTGTTCAGTCGGGACTGTGTTGATGCGGATCCAGGAGGGCTATGGTTCTTTGCGTTGCGGCGGATGAGAAGAGACCCGGAAATTGAGTGTGAATATGTGGAAGGAGTGCGCCCATCTGGACCAGCCCATCTTGGGAGTGTCAAAAGTCATTCCCCCAACCTGGAAGTGGTGGTTAGTGGGTGGTTTATGTGTGCATGTGTTGGTGTTTGTGCGTTGTGGTGTGTGTGTGTGTGTGTGTGTGGTGTGTGTTGGTTGGCGGTGGGGGGGGGGGGGGGGGAGCGGAAGAGGAAAAACGAATGAGTATTTGTGTTGTGAATCTTGGAGAGTTCGCCATCTGGACAGGCCCATCTTGGGGCTAGTTCAAAGACTCGGTCCCAAAACCTGGTGTGTGGTGTGTGTGTGTTTGGTGTGTGTGTGTGGTGTGTGTATTTGTGTGTGTGTGTGTGGGGGTGGGGTGGGGGGGGGGGGGCGGGGGCGTGGAAGGACAAAAAAAAACAATTTGAGGGGTGCGTGTGAAATTTGGGAAGGAATGCGCCCATGGACAAGGCCCATCTTGGGTCGTCACCGAATCGTCCCAACCTGGTGTGTGTGTGTGTTTGTGTTGGTGTGTTGTATTCTGTGTGTGTGGTGTGTGTGTGTTGTGTGGTGGTGTGTGTGTTATGTGTGGTGTGTTTGTGTGGTGTGTATTTGTGTGTTGTTGTGTGTGTTTGGTGTTTGTGTGTGTGGTGTATTTTGGTGTTGTAGGGTGGTGGTGGTGGTGGTGTGGGGGGTGGGGGCTGAGCTGGAAGAAAAAAAAACGAATTGAGGGTTGGTGGGAATATTGTGGAAGGCGTGCGCCCATCTGGACCAGCCCCCTTGGGGTCGTCCAAACGAAATCGTTCCAACAGGCGTGTGTGTGTGTGTTGTGTGTTTGGTGTGTGTGGGGTGGGGTTGGGGTGTGTGTGGGGTGTGGTGGGGGGGAGTGGAAGGAAAAGAAAAAACGATTGAGGGGGTGAGTGTGAATATTGGAAGGAGTTGGCCCATTTGGAACAGCCCACTTGGGGTCGTTTCAAACGAATCGTCCCAACTGGTGTTGTGTGTGTTTGTGTGTGTGTGTGTGTATGTGTGTGTGTGTGGTTGTTTGTGTGGTGTTTGGGTGGGGGGGGGTTGTGGGGTGGGGAGTGGAAGAAAAAACGATTTGATGGGTTGAGGAGAATATAGTGGGACGGAGTGCGCCCATCGGACCAGCCCTCTTGGGGTCGCCAAACGAAATCGACCAACCGGCGTGTGTGTGTGTTGTGTGTATTTGGTGTGTGGGGGGTGGGGTGGGTGTTGGTGGGTGGGTGGTGGTGCGGGGGTGAGAGTGAGAGAAAAAACTTTAACGAATTGAGGGGTGGTTTTTTGGTAGTGTGAATATGTGGAAGGAGTGCGCCCATCTGGACCAGCCCATCTCGGGTTCGTCAAACACACTGTCCCAACCTGGTGTGTGTGTGTGTGGGGGGGGGGGGGGGGGAGTGGTAAGTAAGGGGGGGGATTGGTATGCTGTGCATGGTATGTGTATTTGTGTGTGTTGTGTGTGCGTAATTGTGCGTGGTGTGTCGTTGTGGGGGGGGGGGGGAGGAGGCAAAAAGGACAAGTTTTAAGAAGAGCAAAAAAGGGCCTTTCTCGGGTTCTTATAATTTACAAGCAAGGCCTAGGCCTATGCCGGCTTTGTTTGGACAGCCATAGCCTGTCTAGATCCAGTCAACCTAATGAGTGGGTTCGCAAGTAGGTTCTACCCCAGTGGGGGCCCTAGGCCCTTTCCTAGGGGGCCTCCAAAGGTTAGAAGAGGTTTACCCCAAAGTGGGCCTACGGCTTCTAGTAGGGCCCCAAAGGGTTTTAGACGAGGTATACCCCAAGTGGGCCCTACGGCCCCTCTTCCCTCGGGGGCCCAAAGGGTTAGGCAGAGGTATATCCCCCAATGGGCCCTACGGCCCCTTCCTAGTGGGGCCCCAAAGGGTTAGCAAGAGGTCTACCCCCGAGTGGGCCCTCGGCCCTTCCTTCGTGGGGCCCCCAAAGGTTAGAAGAGGTCTACCCAAGTGGGCCCTTACTGCCCCTCTAGTGCGGGACCCAAGGTTACGAAGAGGTTTCCCAAGTGGGCCCCTACGGCCCCTTCCTAGTGGGCCTCCAGGGTCTGATCGTGCTACCCTAGGGGTGGGGGTTGATGGGTTAGGTCTTACATATTTCCGCCTATGATATTGGCGGCGTGTTTCTAGCTAGGGGGGGGCACTCGCCGGTTACAGCTAAAGGCTGATTTAGCACACATGTTTAGGTTTTTTTAAGGAAGGAGTGAGCCCACTTTGGGTGCCAAATACACTGTCTTACCTGGGAGGCAGGGGGAGTTAGAAGGAAATAGGATTTGTTCAGAGCATTTTGGTTTTGTGTGTGGTGGATAGAGAGAGCAGGAGAGGAGGAGAGAGAGAAGAGGACGGAGGAGAGAGAGGAGAGCGGAGAAACGAGGGAGGAGGAGAGCGAGAGAGGAGAGCGAGAGACTCACCATACGCTGTGTCAAGATCAACGCATTCTTGTAACCGATTCCAAGTTTCTTCTCGTACAAGACAAAAATCAAACGGGTTCTTTAAGACAACTGATGTCAGTAGGACAGAAGCACGGAGGTGTTAAACAGTCGAGAAGGCCTGTGTGGATTGGGTGCGGCGGGGGGGGCGTGGGGTGGTGGGTTGTCAGGAGGGGTAATGTACAGGGTTGGGGAAGGGGAGGGTGGTAGGAGGAGGAGGAGGAGGAGGAGGGGAGGGGAGGGGGAGGGGTGTGGGTGTGCTGGGTGTCAGAGGGGAAGGTCAGTGTAGGGGGAAGGGGTGTGGTAGTAGGCGGAGGAGGACGCGAGGGGGGAGGGGGGTGAGGGGGCGGGGTGGTGGGTGGGGGGTGTAGGAGGGGTACAGGTACAGGCATGGGGACGGGGGATGGGTAGGAGTAGGACGTAAGTGGAGGGGGCGGGGAGGGGGAGTGGGTGAGGGGGGGGGTGGGGGGTGGTGGGTTAAGGCGGGGTAAAGGACAGTAGGGGGAAGGGGGATGGGTGTCGAAGTAGTAGGAGGAGGAGTGGGGGGCTGGAGTGTGGTGGAGGGGTGGTGGGTGGGTGTTTGGGGGGGGTGGGAGGGGAGGGGGGGGTAAAGTACAAGAAGAAGGGGTTCGAGCATGAAAGGAGACGGGTGGTCGGGGTGGTTTGGGTAGGGGTGGGTGGTGTGGTGTTGGGTGGTGGTGGTGGTGGGGTGGTTTCGAGTGGGAGGGGGAGGGGGAGGGGGAGGGGGAGGGGGGCGGGGAAGGGGTACGGGGAGGGGGAGGGGGAGGGGGGGTGGGGGGGGGAGGGGGGGTTGGGAGGGGGGGGGTGCTGGGGTTGGGGGGTGGGGGGGGTCGGGGGGGCTCCAGTACAAGCATATCAAAGGGTTCTTAGCCTGATGATGTTCCATAAGACAGAAGCACGGAGGTGTACAGTAGGAAGGCTTGTGTGGATTTTGGGGTGTTTGTG
>JACBWV010000722.1:90327-127469 GCA_013435795.1 Chlamydomonas sp. ICE-L
AAACACCACCACCACCACCAACCAACCACCACACCACCACCACACCACCACACAACACACGCACCAACTGGTTGCTCCACCCCCCCCACCCCTATGCGATCAACAAGATGGGAGACCCCTGGAAGCATGGACCAAACTTCTACCACCCCTTCCCCCACCCCCCCCCACCCCCCCCTTACACCCCTACACCCTACCCCCTACCACCCTGCACCCTACACCCTACACCCCTCTAGGCGATCAACAAGATGGAGGCCCATAGCAGGCATGGACCAAACTTCTCTCCCCCCCACCCCCCCCCCCCCCCCCCTCACACACACGTTACCACACCCTGGGTACTGTTTTGTTACCCACCACCACCACCCACCCACCATCACTACCCCACCCCTCTAGGCGATCAGCAAGAGGAAGCCCCTAGCCAGCATGGACCGACTTCTATGCGCACTCCCCCCCCCCCCTACACACACACACACTCACATACACGGCCTACCCCACGTGGGTACTTTGTCGACACCACCACCCACCACCCGCCCACCCACCACCACCAACAACCCCACCCCTTAGGCGATCAAACAAGCTGGGCCCCTGGCAGGCATGGAACAAACTCCTTTTCAAAGATTCTGAAGCTCAAAACGCAGATGTCACATTCACCGACTTGGGGTGAGGGTGTGAACTATTCAAGGAAAGCTTCCAGTGCTGGATGTACGGCCCGTTGTACAGCTTCAATATGACGGACCTCGAGACCAGCCTGCCAGCCTGGACCAAGACAGCTCACTTCATGCAGGTAGGGGTGGGTTGGGAGGGTTTAGTCTGGGATGGGTGTGTGGGCGGAGACCCAGGCCTGCCAGCCTGACAAGACAGCATTGAGGTTAGGGGGATGGGAAGGGTGTCTGGGTATAGGGTTTGTGGGCGAGACCAGCCTGCCAGCCTGCACCAAGACAGCCATGCAGGTTTGGGTGGGGGGACGGGGTAGTCTGGGTATGGGTTTGTGGGCGGACCAGCCTCGAAAAGCCTGGACCAAGACAGCAATGCAGGTAGGGGTGAGTGGGAGGGTGGTTTGGGTTCTGGGTGTGTGGGCGGAGACCAGCATGCCAGCCGGGATCAAGGGCTGCCAGTGCAGGTAGGAGTGGGGGGGTGGGAGAGTGGGAGAGTGTTGCTGGGGGGAGGGGGGGGTGGAGGGGGGGGACAGCATGACAGCTGGACAAGCCGCCATGCAGGTAGGTGGGTGGGTGGAGGTGGGAAAGTTGTGTGGGGTAGGGTGGGGGTAGGGGTTCGGTGATCAGCCTGCCAGCCTGACCAAGACAGCCATGCTTGGTAGGGGTGGGGGGGGATGGGGTTGGCTGCTTTGTGTGGCGGTGGGGGGGGTGTGAGGGGTCGCGGTAGGGTGTGGGTAAGTGTGTGTGGGTGTGTGTGTGTGTGTGTGTGTGGGTGGTGGTGGTGGTGGTGGTGGTGGTGTGGGGGGGGGGGGGCGCCGACGTACCCCGCGTCTGCTAGACGAGTGCGAGGGAACCCAAGCCACCCTAGACACCAAACCAACCAAACGGCGACGGCACAGAACCGCAGCCCAACAACCAGGCCCTCCCAACCACCACCTCCCACCTCCCACCCCACCCCGCGTGCTAACGGGACTAAGAATGGGTATATATGTACTAAAGGATTGTACTCGGACATTATATGACTCCCCACCTTTGCTGAAGTCGCTCTGGTGTAACGTACTTTAATCCGTTACACTGGTTTTTAGGAGCTGGTTTAAACATCAGCCGACGCAGTCGCAATCGCAGCAAAAGCGGTTTTTTGCGGTTGTGGCCCGCGGGCGAGGCAACGTAGTAGTTCCTAAAGCCCACACGGTCCGCCGATCGGTTCTCAAGTGAGACGCAGGTCAGGCACCGCGGTACACCGCGGCACGGAAGGAAATCTGGCTGCAAAGAGTATCCGTCATAGAACAAGATCCCTACGTTTACCTACCACTTGAAGAGTCCGGAGTTCGGACTCCTAAAGGAGGGAGGAGTGTAACGGGAGTAATGGGTATATGTACTAGAGGATTAGTACTCGGACATCATATGACTTCTTTGCCGAATGTCGCTATGGTGTAACGATTCTAATCCGTTACACCCGCAACCACCCCTAAACTCGAGTGCTGACCAGCTTCCTTCTACCTGCCATGCAGCTCTCTCGTGACATGAAAGGCAACTCCAAGGGTGTGGCGCAGAAGTACCTATGTCAGCTGGTAGAGTTCGGGGGCCATGTGCCACTGGCTCGCGCCATGCGCAACCACGGCTTATGGCAACGCCACTGGGACAAAAGTACGCCGCACCCACACATAACCCACCCCACCACATCCCACCCCAATCATACTCACCACTACGCCACCCACCTCAGCCCACCCCAAACCCCAACTCCCACATACCACCCCTACCCCCCTCCCTCCCCACCACCCGCAACCCCAAACCTAAACTCGGAGTGCTGACCAGCTCCTTCCCTGCAATGCAGTCTTTCGTGACAATGAAAGGCAACTCCAAGGGTGTGGCGCAGAAGTACCTACGTCTGCTGGTAGAGTTCGAGGGCCACGTGCCACTTGTCCGCGCCATGCGCACCCACGGCCTTCGACAACGCCACTGGGACAAAATCCACGAGCGCGTTCCGGAGGTGGCCGCGATTGACAGGAGCCAGCTATCGCTGCATCTGATGGTCCAGGCTGGCATGTACAGGCATGCGGACTTCTTGCAGGAGGTGTCCAACCTCGCCGCTCGCGAGCTGGTGGTGGAGCATGCCATAGACCAAGTGGAAAGCGATTGGAACACTAACACGCTTCGCTTAAGGGACGAGACAGAGTCGGGCTTTGAGGGTAGGTTTACATTCAAATACAATATCATGCGCTCAAGTCCCTCTCCTCTGTTTTCATTTAACCTCACGACCCTGTTCCCTGTTTCACTACCTTCTAAGGCATGCTGATCCTCACAAACAGAAACGCGCCTATCTATATAGCAATTGCTCACAACCCCAGCATCTGTTTTACAACCCCGACCCCCGCTTGGCTGCCTTCTTATAAGGCATGCTGATCCTCACAAACAGAAACGCGCCTATATATATAGCAATTGCTCGCAACCCCAGCACCTGTTCTACAACCCCGACCCCTGCTTGGCTGCCCTCTTTTTAGACATGCTGATCCTCACAAACGGAAACGTGCCTTTATATCTATCAATTACTCACAACCCCAGCACCTGTTCTACAACCCCGACCCCTGCTTGGCTGCCTTTTGTTCAGACATGCTGATCCTCACAAACAGAAACGAGCCTATATGTATCTATCAATTACTCACAACCCCAGCCCCTGTTTACAACCCCGACCCCTGCTTGGCTGCCTTCTTTTTAGACGTGCTGATCCTCACAAACGGAAACGTGCCTATATACCTATCGATTGCTCACAACCCCGACCCCTGTTCCTTGTTGCACCACCCTAGTCCTTGTCCCCCGTCCCCTTCTTTTCAGACATGCTGGTCCCCACAAACAGAAACGTGGCTATATATCTATCAATTGCTCATTCACCTCACCCCTGTTCCCTGTTCCCTCCCCTTTCCCTTCCCTTATTTTCAGACATGCTGGTCCTCACGACCGGAAACGAGCTCCTCCAATTCGTCGACGGCGCTCTCATCCGCATCAAGTCCCTCTCCTCCTCCGTGTTTGTGGAATCTCACAACCCTGTTCCCTGTTTCACTGCCTTCCTTTCAGACCTGCTGGTCCTCACGAATGGAAGCGTGCCTATGTACCTATCAATTGCTCACAACCCCGACCCCTGTTCCTTGTTGCACCAACCTGTTCCCAGTCCTCTTCTTTTCAGACATGCTGGTCCTCACGAATGAAAGCGTGCCTATGTACCTATCAATTGCTCACAAACCCGACCCCTGTTCCTTGTTGCACCGACCTGTTCCAAGTCCTCTTCTTTTCAGACATGCTGGTCCTCACGAATGGAAGCGTGCCTATGTACCTATCAATTGCTCAAAACCCCGACCCCTGTTCCTTGTTGCACCAACCTGTTCCCAGTCCTCTTCTTCTCAGACATGCTGGTCCTCACGAATGAAAGCGTGCCTATGTACCTATCAATTGCTCACAACCCCGACCCCTGTTCCTTGTTGCACCAACCTGTTCCCAGTCCTCCTCTTTTCAGACATGCTGGTCCTCACGAATGGATGCGTGCCTATGTACCTATCAATTGCTCACAACCTTGACCCCTGTTCCTTGTTGCACCAACCTGTTCCCTGTCCTCTTCTTGTCAGACATGCTGGTCCCCACAATACCTATATATATATATATCAATTGCTCATGAACCTGACCCTTGTTCCCTGTTCCCTTCCCCTTCCCTTCCCTTATTTCAGACATGCTGGTCCTCAAGAACGGAAACGAGCTCCTTTGTCGACAATGCTGTGACCTGCATCTATTTTGCCGACTTCCCTTATAATTAGACGCTCCCATCCGCATCAAGTCCCTCCCCTCCTCCGTGTTTGCGGAATCTCACAACCCAGTTCCCTGTTCCCTGTTCATTGTTTTTCAGACAAGCTGGTCCTCACGAACAGAAACAGACCTATAAATCTATCATCTGTTCACAACCCTGACCCCTGTTCCCTGATCCCTCCCCCTTCTCCTCCCTTATTTTCAGGCATGCTGGTCCTTACAAACGGAAACGATCTCCTCCAATTTGTTGATGACGCTCTCATCCGCATCATGTCCCTCTCCTTGGTATTTATGAAACCTCACAACCCTGACCCCTGTTTCACTGCCTTCTTTTCAGACATGCTGGTCCTCACGAACGGAAACGAGCTCCTCCAATTTGTCGACGACGCTCTCATCTGCATCAAGTCCCTCTCCTCCTCCGTGTTTGTGGAGCCCCACAAAGGGCGTGTCGTTGGAATGGATGGCTGCCTCAAGGCGGTACGAGATGTGCTTGAGAAGTGGGCAGATGTACAATCCATTTGGGTCCAGCTAGCGCCGATGTTTGGCCCCAAGGGCCATGGCGACCAGCTGCTTATTGAACTGCGGCGCTTCAAGGCAATTACTGAGGAGTGGCGCATGGTGGTGCATGTTGCGTATGAGTCAGGTATGTGTATGTTGAATCATGGTGTGTGTGTGTGTGGTGGTGGTGTGTGTGTGTGGTGGTGGTGTGTGTGTGTGGTGGTGGTGTGTGTGTGTGTGTGGTGGTGCATGGTGGTGCATGTTGCTTATGAATCAGGTATGTGTATGTTGATCATGGTGTGTGTGGGTAGTGATGTGTGGTGGTATGGGTGGTGCATGGTGGTGCATGTGCTTATTGAATCAGGTATGTGATGTTGAATACATTGGTGTTTGGTGTGTGTGTTGGTGGTGGTTGCATGGTGGGGATGTTTGCTGTATGAGTCAGGTATGTGTTATGTGAATAACGGGTGTGTGTGTTTGTGTGTGTGGGGTGGGTGCCTGTTGCTGCTGAATCGGTATGCTATGTTGAATCATGGTGTGTGTGTTTGTGTGTGTGTGGTGGTGCATGGTGGTGCATGTTGCTTATGAGTCAGGTATGTGTATGTTGAATCATGGTGTGTGTGTATGTGTGTGTGGTGGTGGTGCATGGTGGTGCATGTTGCTTATGAGTCAGGTATGTGTATGTTGAATCATGGTGTGTGTGTTTGTGTGTGTGGTGGTGGTGCATGGTGGTGCATGTTGCTTATGAATCAGGTATGTGTATGTTGAATCATGGTGTGTGTGTTTGTGTGTGTGGTGGTGGTGCATGGTGGTGCATGTTGCTTCATAAAAAGCAGGTCTGTGTATGTTGAATCAGGGGGGGTGTGGGGGTGTGGTGGTGGTGGTGGTGGTGTGTGTGTGGTGTGCATGGTGGTGCATGTTTGCGTATGTCAAGGTAGTGTATGTTGAAATCATGGTGATTGTGTGGTGTATGTGTGTGTAGGTGGCTGGTGCACATGGTGGTGCATGTTGTTATGAATCAGTATGTGTTATGTTGAATAAGCGGGGTGGTGTGTATGTGTGTGTGGTGGTGGTGCATGGGTGGGCATGTGCTATGAATATGGTATGTGGAGGTGAGCATGACGTGGGTGTGTGGAGGGGTGCCCGTATATCGTCGTGTGTGGTGGTGGGAATGGGGGGGCATGTTGCGTATGAATAAGGGAGGTGTGAGGTGAATCATGGGTTGTGTTGTGCGCGTTGGTTTATGTGTGTGGGGGTGGTGCATGGTGGTGCATGTTGCGTATGAGTCAGGTATGTGTATGTGGAAATCAGGTGGGGTCATTGGGTGTGTGTGTGTTGGGGGGTGGTGCATGGTGGTGCATGGGGCTTATGAGTGTAGGATATGAGGTTTGTTGACCAACACACCACACACCACCCAAACACATTACAAACGTGAAAGAAGAACCACTAAAAACGAGCTGCTTCGCAATGCGGACCTGCTCTTCTTCCTCAAACTTCTCAAACTTCTTCTTCTGCCTCAAACGCTTTTCTACAGTGGCGGATATTTATAGACCCCAACACCAACCCCCCCAACCCCAACACCCCCATACCCCTACCCACCCCACCCCACTCACCCACCCCAATCCACCATCCCACCCCATCCCCAACCCCCACAAACAGGTACACTAAACGAGCTGCTTAAGGTATGCGGCACATGCTCTTCTTATCAAACACTTCACACCGTGTTTTCATTTGGTACCCCCCCACCCCCCCCCACCCCCCCACCCCCATCCCCCACCCCCACCCCCACCCAAACCCACCCACCCCACACACGCAGGAACACTAAAGAGCTGCTACGCCATGCGGCCCTCTCTCCTTCTCAAACGTTTCACCGTGCACGGAGGGAGTCCACAGGCTAAACAACAAGCATTGAATTTTAACTTAGATCCTAGTATCACTGCCTGGAAATAAAGCCTGTATTTGTAACCCCCCCCCGCCCCCCCCCCACCCCTCCCCCCCCCCACCACCCCCCCCCCCCCCACACAAACACCCCTACACAACACTCAGGTCCCAAACAGCTGCTACGCCATGAGACCTTCTCTCTTCCTCAAATACTTCCACGTGGCTTTCATTGTTACCCCCAACCACCCCAACCCCAACCCCACCCCCAACCCCACCCCACCCCACACACGCAGGAACACTAAACGAGCTGCTACGCCATGCGGACCTGCTCTCCTTCCTCAAACGCTTCCACCGTGCACTGGAGGGCGTCCACAAGGCGGTAATGGAGTTCTTTGAGGAGAAGAGAAGCATCTTCCCTCGCTTCTATTTCCTCTCGAACACAGAGATGGTGGATCTACTGTGCCTGGCCCACAACCCTGTGTCCGTTGAAAGCTACCTCGGCCGCTGCTTTCAAGGTAACTACAGTTGTGGTGGTGGTGGTTGTGGTGGTGGTTGTGGTTGTGGCGGTGGTGGTGGTGGGTGGTGGTGGTGGGTGGGGTGGATGTGGTGGTGGTGGTGGTGGTTGTGGTAGGTGTGTAATGGTTGTGGTAGTGGTGGTGGGGTTGCGGTAGTTGGTGGTGGTGGTGGTGGTGGGGGTGGTGGTGGTGGTGGTTGGTGGATGGTGGTGGTGTTGGGTAGTGGGGGTGGGGGTTGTGCGGGTGGTGGTGGTGGTGGTGGTGGTAATGGTTGTGGTGGTGGTGGTGGTGGTGGTGGTGGTGGTGGTGGGTAGTGGTGGTGGTGGGTACTGGGGGTGGATCTGCTGTGCCTGGCCCACAACCCTGTGTCCGTTGAAAGTTACCTCGGCTCGTGCTTTCTAGGTAAATTCATTTTTGTGGTGGTGGGTGGTGGTGATGGTGGTGTGTGGTGTTGGTGGCTGTGGCTGTGGTGGTGGTGGTTGTGGTGGTGGTAGGGTGGAGATGGATCTGCTGTGCCTGGCCCACAACCCTGTGTCTGTTGAAAGTTACCTCGGCCGGTGCTTCCAAAGTAAATTCAGTTTGTTGGGGGGAAGGGGGTACCACCACCGACCTCACTCTCACCCCCACCCTTACCCCCACCCCCACCCTAACCCCTACCCTAAACCAATGCACCCAAGTCCACCACGACCCCCTCTCACCCAGCACCCTAACAAAACAAAAAACATAACCCCCAACAAACCAGGCAACCCATCTCACCCTCACCCTCACCCCACCAAATATAACATGGACCTACAATCTCACCCAAACCTCACGTCTCACCCCCCCCTTTACCCCCACCCTAAACCAACCCTAACACTGCCCCCCCATCTCACCCTCACCTCAAACCCACCCTAACCAATGCCACCCATCTCACCATCACTCTCACCTCACCTTTACCCCCACCAACCCCACCCACCTCCACCACAACAGACACCCCCCACCCTAAACAGCCCCACATCTCACCATCACTCTCACCTCACCTTAACCCCCCCACACACAAACCACCCCAACCCCCACTGACAACCCCCCCTAAAACCATGGCCCCCCATCGCACCATAACTCTCCACCTCACTTTACCACCCTCCCACCCACCCCCCCACCACCCCACCCCATACACAGACACCCTAACCACCCCCCCTCATCCTCACCCCCCTTAGGCATCCACATGGTGATGATTCACTAGAGAATGGGCCCTTCGTATTGAAGGGCTGTTGAGTGGAGAAGGGGGGCGACTGTCACTGATTTTGCTCTCACCCTCACTCTCATCCTCACCTCTCCCCCACCCACCCACCCACCCACCAACCCACACCCACCACCCACACCATACACACACACCACCACCCTCACCCAATCCACCACCCTAACTCATGCCCCCAATCTCACCCCCACCCTTAACCTCACCCTCACCCCCCCCCCCCCCCCCCACCACACCCACACCACCCACACCACCACCCACCACCCCCACCCCCACCACCCTCACCCTCACCCCCCCCAAGGCATCCACAAGGTGGTGATCACACGCGAATAGGGCGTTCGTGTTGAGGGCCTGCTGAGTCGAGAAGGCGAGATACTGCCTCTCACTAACCCAGTCGATCTGATGGACTACAACAAGAACAAGGCGCAACCCCCACCATCCTACCCCCCCCACACACACACCCACCCACCCATTCTAACCCATGCCCCCCATCTCACCCCCCCCAAGGCATCCACAAGGTGGTGATCACACGCGAATGGGGTGTTGTGTTGGTCGCATTGGGGTCCTGCTGAGTGGAGAAGGCGAGAAACTGCCTCTCATGAACCCAGTCGACCTGATGGACTACAACCCTCACTCTCACCCTCACCACCACCATCCTAACCCCCCCACCCCCACCCTAACCTATGCCCCCAATCTTACTACCGCCCCGAACCTCACCCTACACCCCCCCACCCCCCCCACCCCCACCCAACCCCACCCTCACCCCCCCCCCCCCCCACCCTTACCCCCCCCCACCCCCCCACCCCCACCCCACCCTCACCCCAAGGCATCCACAAGGTGGTGATCACACGCGAATGGGGCGTTCGTATTGAGGGCCTGCTGAGTGGAGAAGGCGAGAAACTGCCTCTCACTAACCCAGTCGACCTGATGGACTACAACAAGAACAAGGCGCGGCCACTGGAGTACTGGTTCACGGACGTGGAGAGACAGATGCGTGTGTCAATGCGGGAGACCATGCGAAAGTGCTTGGAGTCCATGGACACTATCTCGCTCCAGAAATGGATCTTTGCGTGGCCGGCTCAGAGCATGCTGCTGTCCTCTGCTATCATGTGGTGTAAGCAGATCACAGATGCTCTGAAGGTGAGTAGCTCAGTCACTAAGCCCAGTGGGTGTGTGGGTGTTTGTATGTGTGTGTCAATGCGTGAGACCATGCACAAGTGCTTGGAATCCATGGACACTATGTCGCTCCAGAAATGGATCTTAGCGTGGCCGGCTCAGAGCATGCTGCTGTCCTCTGCTATCATGTGGTGTAAGCAGCTCACGGATGCTCTCGAGGTGAGTCACTCTGTCACTTAGCCCAGTTGGTGGTGGGGGAAGGGGGAAGGGAGAAAAGGGAGGAGGGAGGGGGGAGGGGGGAGGGGGAAGGGACACTCAGTCGCTCCAGAAATGGATATTTGCGTGGCCGGCTCATAGCATGCTGCTGTCCTCTGCTATCATGTGGTGCAAGCAGATCACAGATGCTCTGAAGGTGAGTATCTCAGTCACCCGGCCCTGTGTGTGTGTGTGTGGTGGTGTGTGAGTGTGTGTGTGTCTGGGTGGGGGGGGGGGGGGGGTGAGTGGGGGGGGTGAGTGGGGGGGGGGGGGGGGGGGGGGGGGGGGTCAGGGGGGGCAAGCTGCTGTCCTCTGCTATCATGTGGTGTAAGCAGATCACAGATACTCTGAAGGTGATTATGCTCATAAAATATTACTCGCCGATGCTCTGATTACAGTAATGAAAACGCCAGGTGGGGCGTGGTATTAAGGGAGCCCTATCTTACAGAGGCTTGGAACGGGCTGCTACTTAACCTGGACAAAGCTACCATGGCGGTTGACAGCGTCCGCGAACACTTGAGCATTCGAAACCGGCACCTAAGTCGTTCTAGGAGCTCTGCCACTGAGCCATTCGTTAAACGGAGAGATAGGCTCTTATTACAAGTTGTAATACTGCTATGGTCATTCAGCCCTGTTTGTAGGAGGGTGAGGGGGGGAGGGGGTCTGTGACAGGGGTGTGGGGGGTGGGGGTGGGGGGGGGAGAGTAGATGAGGGGAACGGTGGGGGGGAGGGGGGGGGGGGGGGGGGGTAGGGGGTCTGCGACAGGGGTGTGGGGGTGGGGGGGAGGGGGGGGGGGGGGGGGGGAGTGGATGAGGAGGAACGGTGGGGGGTCTGTGATGGATCTCACACCCACACCTACACCCACATCTCGCACCCACATCTGCCCACCCACAGCGCAGGCCCCCCTTGTCGAGTCGCCTCATGGCGGTCGAGCACAGCCTCAAGCAGCAGGTCATGACCGTAGTCGACGTCATCAAGTCCACCAAGCCCTCCGCTCTCAACTACACCCAGACCTACACCCACATCTCACACCCACATCTGCCCACACACACACTCACACCTCACACCCACATCTGACCGCCACCCACGTCTGCCCACACACAGCGCGGGCCCCCCTTGTCAAGTCGCCTCATGGCGGTCGAGCGCAGCCTCAAGCAGCAGGTTATGACCGTGGTCGACGTCATTAAGTCCACCAAGCTCTCCGCCATCAACCACACCCAGACCTACACCCACATCTCACACCCACATCTGCCCACACCCACACCCACATCTGACCGCCACCCACATCTGCCCACCCACAGCGCGGGCCCCCCTTGTCGAGTCGCCTCATGGCGGTCGAGCGCAGCCTCAAGCAGCAAGTGATGACTGTGGTCGACGTCATCAAGTCCACCAAGCTCTCCGCTCTCAACCACACCTCCATCGAGAACCTCATTATTGCCAAGGTCTACCACCAGGTAATGCGGTTCAGAGGCAAAATCAACTTGCTTTGATCGGACTTCAATTAACTAGGAATGATGGTTAAGAGAAATTAAAATTTTGAACATTTTCCCGGATTTTTCTGATTGTTTTTGTATATTATGGACCCGCATTTATTTTTTTCAGTGTTTTTTCTGCCGAATATGCTTTTAAATTCGTGGCTGAATCTCTCAACTGCTTTGCAAAATTGACAGGAGGTGACACAGCGGCTGCGCCTCAAGCGCGTCACTGAGGCCGAAGACATTGAGTGGCTGAGCGTCATGCGCTTCTACGTAGAGGGCGAGACTGTCATGCGCTGTGGCTACGCCCGCCTACCCTACGGGCTCGAGTACCTCGGCAGTACACACCGCCTGGTCATCACCCCTCTTACCGAACGCGCCTTCTCCTCCCTCATCACCGCCATCCAGCTGCACTACGGCGGTGCGCCGGAGGGTCCCGCCGGCACCGGCAAGACGGAGACTGTGAAAGAAATGGCACGCGGCATGGGGAAAGCATGCATAGTATTCAACACCACTGAGTCACTGGACATCACGCACATGTCCCGCTTGCTCATGGGCATCAGCAGTACAGGCGCGTGGTCCTGTTTCGATGAATTCGACCGCATGGACATTCAGGTGAGGTCAGCGGAGTCGGTCATAAAACCCTAAACCCTAAACCATAGAACCCTGAACCCCTAAACCTAAACCCTAAAACCCTAAACCATAAACCATAAAGAAATAGAACGCAGCATGGGCAAAGCATGCATAGTATTCAACACCACTGAGTCACTGGACATCACGCACATGTCCCGCTTGCTCATGGGCATCAGCAGTACAGGCGCGTGGTCCTGTTTCGATGAATTCAACTGCATGGACATTCAGGTGAGGTCAGCGGAGTCGGTCATAAAACCCTAAACCCTAAACCATAGAACCCTAAACTCCTAAACCTAAACCCTAAAACCCTAAACCCTAAAACCCTAAGCCATAAACCATGAAGAAATGGAACGCAGCATGGGCAAAGCATGCATAGTATTCAACACCACTGAGTCACTGGACATCACGCACATGTCCCGCTTGCTCATGGGCATCAGCAGTACGGGCGCGTGGTCCTGTTTTGACGAATTCAACCGCATGGACATTCAGGTGAGGTCAGCTGAGTCGGTCATAAAACCCTAAACCATTAACCCTAAACCATAAACCCCTAAACCCCTAATCCTAAACCCTAAAACCATAAACCATAAACCCTAAAGAAATGGAACGCAGCATGGGCAAAGCAAGCATAGTATTCAACACCACTGAGTCACTGGACATCACGCACATGTCCCGCTTGCTCATGGGCATCAGCAGTACAGGCGCATGGTCCTGTTTTGACGAATTCAACCGCATGGACATTCAGGTGTGCTCGGTGGTGTCGGTCCTAAAACCCTGTACCCTAAACCCTACACTCTATCTCTAACCCTAAAACAAATTTGACCGCATGGACATTCAGTAGCTGTCGGCGGTGTAGGTCCTAAAACCCTAAACCCTAAATCCCCAAGACCTAAACCCTAAACCCTAAACCCTAACCTTAAATCGAATTCAACCGCATGGACATCCAGGTGCTGTCGGTGGTGTCGAAGCAGATCCTGACCAATTTGTCGGCGCTTGCAGCAAGGGTCCTAAGCCCTAAACCCTAAAACCCAAACCCTAAACCCTAATCCCTAATCCCTAATCTTAAAACGAGTTCAACCACGTCCAGGTGCTATCGGTGGTGTCGAAGCAGATCCTGACCATCCAGTCGGCGCTTGCAGCAGGGCTGAGGAACTTCATGCTTGACGGGCGCAACCTCTCCCTGTCCCCCACCCTGGCCATGTTCATCACCATGAATCCGATGTATGTGACCCGGAACGTGCTGCCCTCCAACCTGAAGGCGCTGTTCCGACCCGTGGCCATGATGGTCCCCAACTACCGCATCATTGCAGAGGTAATTATTATCGGTATATTATAGCAATTCAGGGGATGAACTGGACAAAACGTTTCCGCGAGAACTCGTACTTCCTACTTTGTCGAGAATTTTGGCCTGGAAATCTGAGAATTCTCTACAATTTGGCCTGGAATTCTCGACAATTATCGACGAAGTAAGAAACGTTTGTCCAGTTCATCCCTTGAATTGCTATAATATAAAAAATAAACATTATCATACATCAATACTACGGTATAAACAATATCACATTGATACATGAGTATTAATGATCACATTATAATAGTATCATACATCAATACTATAAACAATATCACATTGATACATGAGTATTAAAGATCACATTATAATAGTATCATACATCAATACTATAAACAATATCACATTGATACATGTGTATTGATGATCACATTATAATAGTATCATACATCAATACTACGGTATAAACAATATCATACATCAATACCCGCATCAATATAATTTTAATTTAATTTTAATTGCATATCAAACTTCATTCATAATTTACTTTTATTTCAAGCACAACTTATTTCAGGCCACCCACTCTTATCCAAGTACCGCGCCATTGCTGAGGTATTTCCATATATTGAAAAGTGAAAAATGAAATTTAACGGCAGGCCACCCTTACTCTCTTGTGCCCACTAAACTTGTATGCACCCATGTGAAGGTGTCTTCATACTCTAACGGCAACTCCACAGCTGCACACCAGGGTACTTCCATTGACCAAATTGGCCAGCGCTTTAGCGAAACGCGCAGAGGGGCTCAAAAAAAAAGGGCGTGTGGGTACCCTGCTGCACACCCTGCTTTCCCCCAGTTTTCCTCCCAAATAAATGAGTTCCCCCCCAGACATCACACCACCTTTACCCTCTTTAGCCCACACAACTTGAATGCGCCCATGTATAGGTGTCTCTATACTCCAACGGATACTCCACAGCCGCGCACCTTGCGCGCTGCCTGGTGTCGTGCCTCAAGATCGCCAATGAGAAATCATTTCCTGTAATTATATGGTTGTTTATATTATTTACAATTGTATAATAAACCATGATATTTTATTTATATTAAATTTAATATTTTATGTATATTAAACCGTGATATTTTATTTATATTATTTGCATTTGTATGTTTAACCATGATATTCATAAATAATTTGTCTACCACACCACCCTTACTCTCTTGAGCCCACACCACCATGTATAGGTGTCTTTATATTCTAACGGATACTCCACAGCCGCACACCTTGCGCGCTGCCTGGTGTCCTGCCTCAAGATCGCCAATGAGCGACTCTCGCCCGCCTCACATTACGACTTCCAGATGCGAGCGTTGAAGGGTGTGTTGCTAGTTGCGGCGCGGCTCAGGGAGGACCTGGCTGGTACAGGGGACATGAGTTGTGAGGAAGAAGCAAAGATTTGTCGAGTTGCGCTGTTGAGGTGCAACTTGAGCAAGCTGAAGGCGTCAGACACGAAGGTGTGATGTGCGCATATTACTGTGTGTGGGGTGGAGTGGGGTGGGGTATGTGGGGGTGGTGGGTGGGTGGGTGGTGGTGGTGGTGGGGTATGTGTAGCGAGGAGGAAGTGAAGATTTGTCGAGTTGCGTTATTGAGGTGCAGCTTGAGCAAGCTGAAGGCGTCAGACACTGTGTGATGTGCGCATATTACTGTGTGTGTGTGTGTGTGTGTGTGTGTGTGTGTGTGTGTGGGGGGGGGGGGGGGGCATGAGTAGCGAGGAGGAAGCGAAGATTTGCTGAGTTGAGCTGTTGAGGTGTAACTTGAGCAAGCTGAAGGCGTGAGACACTAAGGTGTGATGTGCGCATATTACTGTGTGTGTGGGGGGGGTGGGGCGTGGGGGTGGGGGTGGGGGGCATGAGTAGTGAGGAGGAAGTGAAGATTTGTCGAGTTGCGCTGTTGAGGTGTAACTTGAGCAAGCTGAAGGCGTCAGACACGAAGGTGTGATTTGCGCATGTAACCCTATGTTTGTATGTATGTGCGTATGTATGTTACAGTCCAGGGGTAGGCCAAATAACGTAGAAGGGTGTGCTGCTAGTGGCTGCGCGTTGAAAGGTGTGATGCGCGCATGTTACAGTTTGTTTGTTTGTATGCATGTATGTTTGTGTGTAACAGTCCAGGGGTGGGCCGAATAACGTTGAAGGGGGTGTTGCTAGTGGCGGCGTGTTGCTTAGGGAGGACCTTGCTGGTACAGGGGACATGAGTAGGGAACAGCAAAATGACATCATATGATATCATATGATGACGGCAGTCTGACTATGCCAAAGAGACCATTTATATACAATATCATATGGTGCAATTAGTATGATATCATATGATATCATACTTGCCTTTTGTCAACATCATATGATATCATATGATATCATACTCGCCTTGGGTGGACATCATAGGATTTGCTTGTCCATAGACATGAGAAGTGAGGAGGAAGTGAAGATTTGAGTAGAGTAGCGGTGTTGAGAGTAGAGTAGAGATTAGTTGTTTCTTGTTGAGTTTTCGTAGTATTGTAGACGGTGTTGAGGTGTGAGTAGAGATTCGTGTGGATAGAGCTTTAAGTTTGCGGTGAGTGAGTAAGAGATTAGTGTGATAGATTGAGAGTAGATAGACGTGTTGAGAGTAGAGGACAGCATTCGTTAGTGCTTTGATTGGTATGATGTTTGCGCTGTTGAGGTGCAACTTGAGCAAGGCTGAAGGCTTCAGGACATAGTGTGATGGGTGCCATTAAGAATGTGGGTGTGGCGGGGGCGTGGGGTGGGGGGGGGGGGTGCCGTCGTTCTCTCTTCGTGGGGTTCGGTGGTCGGCGGGTGTGGTTGGGCTAGGTTTTGGGTGCGGGTTCTCGTGGGGGGGGTTTTTGGGGAGGGGTAGGGGTAGGGAGGACTCGGATTAGTGAGTTTCGAGAGTAAAGAATTAGTGGTTTGAGTTTAGCGTATGTTGAGGGAGCAATGAGTAAGGCTGAATGGTTCAGACCACAAAGTGGGATGTTGCACCTTGTTCCCAACGTATACTCATACGTATGTCCCAACGTATACTCATACGTATGTCCCAACGTATACTCATATGCATGTCCCAACGTATACTCATATGTATGTCCCAACGTATACTCATATGCATGTCCCAACGTATACTCATATGTATGTCCCAACGTATACTCATATGTATGTCCCAACGTATACTCATATGTATGTCCCAACGTATACTCATATGTATGTCCCAACGTATACTCATACGTATGTCCCAACGTATACTCATACGTATGTCCCAACGTATACTCATACGTATGTCCCAACGTATACTCATATGTATGTCCCAACGTATACTCATACGTATGCTCCCACGTAACTCATACGTATGTCCCAACGTATACTCATATTTATTTCCCAACGTATACTCAAACGTATGTCCCAACGTCTACTCATACGTAGTCCCAACGTATACTCATATGTATGTCCCAACGTATACTCATATGTATGTCCCAACGTATACTCATACGTATGTCCCAACGTATACTCATACGTATGTCCAAACGTATGAGTAGTGATCGTTGAAAAGTACAAGCATGCTTCCCGGCATTTAACTTTCCCGGGTTTCATTCAATATTTGATTTAGATAGCTCATTGGAAAGTTATTGACCTCTATCTCAATAGCCAATACAGTTTACCTTTCAAACGTACAATGTTGTTTAAATTTTGCCCAAAGCTTGATTTAGATAGCCACCTATCAGGCACAGATATCAGAGTGTCACCTAGCCTTCCATTCCATTGTGCTCCCATGTGGGCTCAGTGGATTGATGGTGCAAGCCTAGTGCAATGTGAATATTGACAATGTTCAAATAAAGTAATACACTTATATTATTATACGCATATGCAGTTATATACTAGACCAACTGGCGTTGAATGGCTCCCTTAGATTGGCATCGCGCTTCTCGGTCATCGTGCTTTCTAGTCGTGATTTCTTTTCTGAGTGTTGGACAACCTAAACTTGCCAGATTATTTTTTTGAGACTTGACATGTGATGCCAATGAAATTAGCTACGTGGCAATACCTTTAAACCCATGTAAAAGTATTTTCTCCAGAAGTATATAAAATTCTCATATGTTTTCATACGTTTATATGCATACGTTCATACGTTCATACGTTGAATCGGCATATACAAATCAAAAAAAAAAAAAAAAAAAAAATATATATATATATATATATATATATACATAAAAAATACCCCATATTGAAGTGTCGGCTATGTTATATAATATTAGTGAATAAATAATATTATATAATATTATATAATATTAGTCGGACGAGCCGTCTCACCAGAAATTCGAATTTATTTGAAAAACTAATATTATTGTGACACTAAAAGAACATTAGTTAATATTAGTTTTTCAAACACTAATATTAGTTGCTGTTCCCTACCCATATGGCTGGTGGGGACGAGTTCCAGAGCAAGCTGGAAGAAAAAGGTCACTGCCGCGGCTCCTCTAATTGGCATTTATTTTAGGGTTTAGGGGTTACCTTTACCCTAACCCTAACCCTAAACCCTAAACCCTAAACCCTAGAAGGAACAGGTCACTGCCGCGGCTCCTCTAAGTAGCAATTCTTTTATTTTATTTACATCTGGCTGCTCTAGGCTGATTAATCATTGTCCTGAGGTAGCCTGGAGCTGACCCCGAGCCACACACTGTGCAGGTGTCCATGGACAAAGTCGACCGTGAGCTCCCCCATATGGCTGGTGGGGACGAGCACCAGAGCGACCTGAATGAAAGGGTCATTACCGGGCTCCTCTTATTGGCATTTTTAATTTCATTTACGTCTGCCTGCTGCTTAATTATTGTCATGGAACGGCAACTAATATTAGTGTTTGAAAAACTAATATTAACTAATATTATTATAGTGTCACAATAATATTAGTTTTTCAAATAAATTTGAAATTCTGGTGAGACGGCTTGTCCGACTAATATTATATAATATTGTATAATATTATTTATTCACTAATATTATATAACATAGCCGCCCCCTAATTATTGTCATGCGGTAACCTGTCGCTGACCCAGAGCCTCACATTGTGCAGGTGTTAACCTACCCACCCACCCACCCACCCACACTGACATGTACCTGACCTACCTACCCACCCACCCACCCACACTAACATGTACCTGACCTACCTGCCCACCCACCCACCCACCCACTGACATGTACCAGTGTTCATGGACAGAGTGGACTGATGAGCGCTGTCTTTACATGCTTGAGATACAAATAAAACATGTTTGTTTGGGGTTCATTTCATTCGTGTTTTTTCGTTATAGCCCCTCCTTCCATGGTTGGGCTAGTCCTTTTAGCTGACCCTGAGCCTCACACTGTGCAGGTGTTCATGGACATAGTCGACCGTGAGTTCCCCCATATGGCTGGCGAGGACGAGTACCAGAGCGCGCTGAAAGAAAAGGTCATTTCCGCGGCTTCGCTAATCGGCCTCGTCCCCAGCACAGAACTCGTCGTGCGATGCCTTCAAATGCACTCTCTTATGCAGTTCCGTACCGGTATCATGTTGCTGGGCCCCGCGGCCTGTGGCAAGACGTCGATAATCCGGGCGCTAAGCGCAGCCTTGCAGCTCCCGGACGCGGACGGTCGCCAGGCTACGGTCATCAGCTACAATATCTTCCCGAAGTCTGCGATTACAGAGCACCTCTTCGGAGTGTATAACGAGACGTCGCGAGAGTGGGAGGACGGCACCATCACGAGCGCACTGAGGGCGGCCTCCAGCCCGACCCACCCAGGGCTCGGCTGGCTCACGCTGGACGGGCCCGTGGACCCTGTGTGGGTGGAGATGCTAAACCCGGTGCTGGATGACAACAAGGTACGTTAGGTGCTAAGGACTTCTTCCCCCTTCACCCCCACAATCTCACCATTTATAAGGTTCGAAAAATAAATTTAATCACCCAAGTACCCCCACCCCCACACCCACCCACCCACCTACCCAGCATCCCCCCCACCACCCCACACCCCAGCCCCCAAAGCGAAAAGGCCAGCCAGTAATTCCTTTTTTCCCTCCCCCCCCCCACCCCACCACACCCACTCACCCAAGCAACCCACACCAGCATCCCACAACCTAAACCACCAGATTTTGTTTTTATGTAGCGGCCCCCGTTGCCTGAGCAGCAGTGGCGAGACCAATTGCAGCGGGATGGAGCGGTGAAGTAATGGCCCCATACTCCCCCACCCCTCATTCCCCCCCACCCCCCACCCCCACCCCCCCAAAACACAACCCAACCCCCACACACACCCCACCCCCTACACTCCACCCCCCTACACTCCAACCCCAACCCACAAGCCCACCAATGTCCTCCCACCATGATGTAGAGGGGGGGTGGGGGAGGCACTGTGGAAATGAGCACAGTGGCGAGACAAAGACCAGTAAGGGATGGAGTGATATAAGAATAGAATGGGGACGCAGAGAAGGGCAAAGAGGGGGAAGCTACAGAAAGAAGAAGGGAAGGAAACAAAAAGAAAGAAAAGAAACAACAAAAAACTAAAAAACCGCCCCCAACCACTAACTACACACTCTCACCACCGACCAAACGGTTGTTGTACAGGCTGTGCCTGGAGCAGGGCGAGACAATGCCTGTCAGGGGAGGAGTGAATGTGCGTCTCGAGTGGACAGCATTGCATCAGCATCGCCGGCGACATCAGTCCCGTGTTTTTTTTTTTTTTTGTGTGGCGTCGTACTCATGGAGAAGCCCCAGGACTGTGCACTTATCATCAACAAGGGCCATCAGGTAAGACACTGCATGGTTGGGGTGTGTGAGTGAGTTGTGTGTGTGTGTGTGTGTGTGTGTTGTGGGGTTGTGGTTCGATCAGGTGGGGGAATTGGCAGCATGCGCTATGCTGGTGGGGATGGGTGGGTGGTGGGGGGGGGGGGGACGGGGGCCGGGGGGGGGGGGGGGTGGTATCGGTGGTGGTGGGGGGGGTGACGGGGCGGGTGGTGGTGGTGGGCGGTGGTCCAAGCCCCAGGACCTGTGGCGCTTCATCAACCACTGGGGCCAATCAGGGTGGTGGAGGGGTGGGTGGTGGTGGGCGTTGGTGTGTGTGGGGGGAGGCTGGGGGGGGGTGGGGTGAGGGTGTGGGTTTTTTTTTTTTAAGGTGGGGGTGGGAGGTGGGGGGGGTAGGGGGGGGGGGGGGGTTGTGGGGTAGGGGGGGGAGGGGGGAAGTGTGGGGGTGGGGGTGGGTTTGGGGGGGGGGTCAAAGCCCCCATGAACCTTTGGCGGCTTCATCCTCATTTACTAGGCCCAATCAGGTGATACTTGTGGAATGCTGTACTCTCCTGATGGTGGCTGGGTGGGTGGTGTGGGTGGGTGGATGGGTGGGTGTAGAGGAGGGGGGGGGGGGGGGGGGGGGGGGGGGGGGGGGGGGGGGGGTGGTTTTTTTTTTTTTTTTTTTTTTCTTTTTTTGTTTTTTTTTTTTTTTATTTTTTTTTTTTTTTTGTTTTTTTTTGTTTGTTTTCTTCCCCCTCCCCTCCCCCCCCCCTCCCCCCTCCGCCTCCCACCTTTCCCTCCCTCTCCCCTCCTTCTTCCTTCCCTTTTCTCCCCCCTCGCCGACAGTTACATCGCTCTGAGGCCTTGGGCAACCAAGATGGAGAGCACACTCACGCAAGTATTCGGCGAGCTCATCCGAGCCTATTCAGACCTCCTCGAGCCAGACCCTTACTGCCCCCTGCAGCAGCCGACTCCAAAAAATGACACTCATACACATCTAGTGAATCTAATCTTTTCATGCGATTGTCGACACACAGATTACAGGAGCTCTGGAGGATTGGGCCACCAAGATGGAGAGCACACTCACTCCAGTAATTCGCGAGCCACCGACCTTTCATACCCCTCGCGCCAGACCCCACTGCCACCCCTGCCCGCAGCCGACTCCATCCGTACTTGCGTACTGCGCCTTCTTGACAGCCTGCTGGCTAGACTAGCCCTCAAGATGTCTTACGGATTGGACCTCAAGGCGACCACCACTTGCATAGAAAGTAGCATGCTCTTTTCGCTCATCTGGGGGTTCCATGCCTCCCTGCCCGCCAAGGCTAACGCATTCTTCAACATCCTAGTACGCCAGATGTGTGCGCGTACAGTGAAGTACATCGTCAAGAAGGACGGGGTGCCGGCGGAGGTCTCCTCCTTGGGATTCGTCATCCCCATGCCCGCCGAGGTACGTAATGTAGTTCATAATTTAGTACTTCACTTTTTGTACTTCAACATCCTCGTGCACCAGATGTGTGCGCGTACAGTGAAGTACATCGTCAAGAAGGACGGGGTGCCGGCGGAGGTCTCCTCCTTGGGATTCGTCATCCCCATGCCCGCCAAGGTACGTAATGTAGTTCTAATTTAGTACTTATCTTCACTTTTTGTAAGCTTCAACAACATCCTCGTGCACCAATTGTGCGCGTACATGAAGTACAATCGTCCAATAAGGGGGGGGGGGGGGGGGGGGGGGGGCTGGTGCCGCGGATCTCCTCCTTGGAGATTTCGTCATCCCCATGCCCGCCAAGGTACGTAATGTAGTTCATAATTTAGTACTTCACTTTTTGTACTTCAACATCCTCGTGCACCAGATGTGTGCGCGTACAGTGAAGTACATCGTCAAGAAGGACAGGGTGCCGACCGAGGTCTCTTCCATGGGATTCGTCATCCCCATGCCTGCCGAGGTACGTAATGTAGTACTGAACTTTTTACATACTTCAGCATCCACATGTGCCAGATGTATGCGCGTACAGTGAAGTACATTGTCAAAAAGGACTGGGTGCCTATTGAGGTATACTCACCACATCACCTCCACAGGGGACAGTGACCACCAACCACCAACCACCAACCACCAGCCACCAACCACTAACCACCAAGCACCACCATATGACCTGCACAGGGTACAGTGTTCAACTACATGTTCAACTTCGACGACATACTCTGGGTGACCACCGACCAACAACCACTAACCACCACCCACAACCATATGACCTGCACAGGGAACAGTGTTTGACTACATGTTCAACTTCGACGACATGCGCTGGGCGACCACCAAACACCAAACACCAAACGAGTCGCGGGACCCATTTTCCACACCAACCAACCACCAACCCTCAACCACTCCCTTCCTCCCAACAATCCACCACCTTACCCTCCACATGGACAGTGTTTGAACTACATGTTTCACTTCAAACGTCCCTGCTCTGAGTCCCCCAACCACCAACCACCAACCACCATCCCACTTAACCTCCACATGGTACAGTGTTCGACTACTGTCACGTCATCGCTATCGCTGTGCCCCCACCCACGAACCACCAACCACCCCACCCACCATCCACATCCCTCCACACGTTACAGTGTTCAACTCCATGTTCAACTTGTATGATATGCGCTGGGCCCCCGCCAACCACCAACCACCAACCACCTCCACCACCACATCACCCCCACAGGGTACAGTGTTCGACTACATGTTCAACTTCGACAACTTGAGCTAGGTGCCCACAAACCACCAACCACCAACCACCACCACATCACCCCCACAGGGTACAGTGTTCAACTACATGTTCATCTTCTACGACTTGAGCTGGGTGCCCACCAACCACCAACCACCAACCACCAACCACCAACACATCACCCCCTCAGGGTACAGTGTTCGACTACATGTTCAACTTCTACGATTTGAGCTGGGTGCCCACCAACCGACAACCACCAACCACCATCCCCACCACATCACCCCAAAGGTGTTTCGCCTACATGTTCAAACTCGCTGATAATGAGCTGGCCCCCCGCCACCACCAACCACCACCACTCCACCACCACATCACCCCACAGGGTATAGTGTTTTCGACTCATGTTCACTTCGATGATATTCGCTGGGCCCCGCCAACAAACACAACGCCCACCACACACATCACCACCCACCGGGACAGTGTTTCGACACCTGTTCAACTCGATGTAGAGCTGGGCCCCCGCCAACCACCAACCACCAACCACCTCCACCACCACATCACCCCCACAGGGTACAGTGTTCGACTACATGTTCAACTTCGATGATATGCGCTGGGCCCCCGCCAACCACCAACCACCAACCACCAACCACCAACCACCAACACATCACCCCCACAGGGTACAGTGTTCGACTACATGTTCAACTTTGACGACTTGAGCTGGGTGACCTGGCGCGACCACTTGGACCTGTTGCTGGACGTGCAGCGACTACCCAAGGGACCCGAGGCCTTTATTCCCTTCGGCCTAGGGAACCTGGTGAATGGAAGCAACCCTGCCGTCATGGACTTTGTCTTCACTGCAGACAATCTGCCGGCCATCTACACACTGCGTCTACTGATGCAGAACAAGTCGAGTGCCGTCTTGGTGGGCCCTACCGGCACAGGCAAGTCACCCACCCACCCACCCACCCACCACTAACCACACACCAGCACCACCACCCACCACCTACCATCACCACACCATCACCATCACCATCACCATCACCATCACCATCACCATCACCCACCATCACCCACCATCACCCACCATCACCCACCATCACCACCACAACCACGCACTGGCAAGTTACCCACCCAACACTCACCCACCCACCCACTCACCACCCACCACCATCCACCACCCACCACCCACTACCCACCACCACCCAACACCACCCAACACCCCACCCCACCCCACCCCACCCAACACCCAAAACCCAAGTTTGCCCTGGCGCAAGCCATCCTGGCCTCTGCCGATGAGTGGATGCTCTCCGACCAAGAGTCTATGGACCAGCATTCACTCCAAACCCAGAAAGAGGCGGCGTCTGCCCACCCATCACCACCCACTCACCTCCCACCACCCACTACCCACCACCCACAGGCAAGTCCGCCCTGGCTCAGGCCATCCTGGCCTCCGCCGATGAGTGGATGCTCTCCGACCAAGAGTCTATGGACCAGTATTCACTCCAAACCCAGAAAGAAGCCGCCGCCGCCGCCCGGGCCATCGCAGCTGCCTCCCGTTTGGCGGCCCAGTCCTTTGCCGAGCACTCTGACGCCGGCGAGCCCAAGTCCCCCACCCGCAGCCTGGACACCCTTTCCTCGGTCATCGGCATGGTCAACGGGGAGGAGGGCCGAGACGAGAAGGCGCGCAAGGCTACTGAAAACGAGCAGCTACTGCGTGCGCTGCTGAAGCAGGCCAGCCGGCAGTTGCACGAGGGGTCTCAAGAGGGCAGCGTACCGGCGGGGGGCGGGAGACTGTCAAAGTCCTTCATGGGGGAGGCCAAGAGACAGAACCCCATTGAGACATCGTACATCAGTCTATCGGCGCAGTCCACTGCCAGCAACTTGAAAGAGATCATTGGAACCTTCTTGCAGAAGCGGGGGAGGTGAGTCTTTGGTACCTCCCTTTGGTAACCACCACATCCCACCACATACCACCCCACCACATACCACCCCACCACATACCACCACACCACACCACACCACACCACACCACACCACACCACACCACACCCCATTTAGACATCGTACATCAGTCTATCGATGCAGTCCACTGCCAGCAACCTGAAAGAAATCATCAGAATTTTTCTGCAGAAGCGCGGGAGGTGAGTCATCGGTCCCCCCTGCCATTTGTCATCACCACACCTCACCACATCCCACGCCCCCCCCCATGTGTGTCATCAGCCCCTCGGTCGGCAAGGTCGCTGTCCTCTTAGTCGACGACCTCAACGTGGCCGGGCGCGACGACTTCGGCACCCAATCCGCCATCGAACTCCTTCGTCAATGGTTCACCCAAGGGGGATGGCACGACGAGTCCGCCTCCCGCTTCCGAGAACTCGTCGACACCCACATGCTAGCTTGCATGACTGTCTCATCCTACCAGAAAACCATCTCCGACCGCATTCTACAGCACGTGAACCTCGTAACCATGCCTTCCATTTCTCAGGCTGGTTTCCAGCTCATCTTCACGACCATGTTACACAGCTACCTCTCAGCTTCCACCACCATTCCCCACGACCTTCTGTCCAAGATGGTCTCCGCAACCATGGAGCTGTACAAGCAGGTCACTGGCTTCCTGCTGCCCGTCCCCAGCCGCCCACACTACTTGTTCTCCATACGCCACGTGTGCCAAGTCTTCCGCTGTATGTTCCACGCCAGGTGTGTCAACGGTCCCTGTTCCCCCCCCCCCACCCCCCACCCCCCACTCACACACACACACACACTCCACCCTACCCCACGCCCCACACTCAACAGTCCCCAGCCGCCCCCACTACTTGTTCTCCATTCGCCACATGTGCCAAGTCTTCTGCTGTGTGTTCCACGCCAGGTGTGTCAAACGCCCCCCCCCACCCCACCTCACCCCCACCACCACAAAACGACACACCACACGCCACCACACACACACACACCACCATACCCCATACCCCACACCCCACACGCAACAGCCCCCACCCACCCACCCAACTACTCGTTCTCCATTTGTCACGAGTGCCAAGTCTTTCGCTGTATGTTCCACGCCAGGTGTGTCAACGCCCCCTCCCTCCCCCCCCCCCCCCCCCCCCCACACACACACACACCCACACGCACCGCCACCCACAGGTCCCCCCAGCCGCCCACACTACTTGTTCTCCATTTGTCAACATGTGCCAAGTCTTTCGCTGGTATGTTTCCACGCCAGGTGTGTCAACGCCCCCTCCCTCCCCCCCACCCACCCACACAACCCACCCACACGCACCGCCACCCAACAGTCCCCAGCCGCCCACACTACTTGTTCTCCATTTGTCACATGTGCCAAGTCCTTCGCTGTATGTTCCTTCCACGCCAGGTATGTCCCTGCCCCCCCCCCCCCCCCCCCCCCCCCCCCCCCACACACACACACCATCCACTACTTGTTCTTTTTTCGCCACATGTGCCAAGTCCTTTCGCTGTAATGTTCTAACGCCAGGTGTGGGGTCCCTGCCCCCCCCCCCCCCCCCACACACACACAACCATCCCACTACTTGTTCTTCTTTCCCACATGTGCCAAGTCTTCTGCTGTACGTTCCACACCAGGTGTGTCCACTGACCCCCCCCCCCCCCCCCCCCCTCCCCCACAACACACACACCACCCGACACAAACCCCATCCCACTACTTGTTCTCCATTCGCCACATGTGCCAAGTCTTCCGCTGTATGTTCCACACCAGGTGTGCCCCCCCCCCCCCCCCCCCCCCCCCCCCCCCCCCCCCACACACACACACCCACACAACCCACACAACAAAACCCACACAACCCACACCCACACAACCCACACTCACACCTCCCCCCTCACTCCACACCCTGTATGTCCCCCCTCAGCTGAGCCAGCAGGAGCACCCCAAGGAACTTGGTCATGCTACGGTAGCACGAGTGCAGACACATCTTTCACAACAGCATCTTGACCCCCCCCCCCCAACCCCCACGCCCCCCCCCCCCACCCCTCCCCCCCCCCCAAGCTCAACCCCCACCCCCCACCCTGTATATCCTCCCCGCAGCCAAGCCAGCAGGAGCACCCCCAGGTCCCTGGTCATGCTATGGTAGCACAAGTGCAGACGCATCTTTCACAACAGCATCCTGACCCCTCGCCCCCCCTCCCACCCCCCCAACCTCAACCCCCACCCCCCCACCCTGTATATCCCCCCCGCAGCTGAGCCAGCCAGCATCCTGACCCCCCACACCCCACCCCACAGCCCCACCCACACACCCACCACCCACCACCCTGTACGTCCCCCCGCAGCCGAGCCAGCAGGAGCACCCCCAGGGCACTTGGTCATGCTTTGGCAGCGCGAGTGCAGTCACATCTTTCACGACAACATCCTGACCCCCCCCCCCCCCCCACCCACCCACACCCACACACACCACACACCACCCTGTACGTCCCCCCGCAGCCGAGCCAGCAGGAGCACCCCAAGGAACTTGGTCATGCTATGGCAGTGCGAGTGCAGACGCATCTTTCACGACAACATCCTGACCCCCACCCCCCACCCAACCCAACCCAACCCCAAACCCCCACCCACCCACCCATCCCCCACCCCCACCCCCACCCACCACCCACCACCCTTACGTCCCCCCGCAGCCGAGCCAGCAGGAGCACCCCGAGGCACTTGGTCATGCTTTGGCAGCGCGAGTGCAGTCGCATCTTTCACGACAACATCCTGACCCCCCACCCCACACCCCACACCCCACCCCCCACCCCACCCCCACCCCTCCACCCCCACCCACCACCCTGTACGTCCCCCCGCAGCCGAGCCAGCAGGAGCACCCCGAGGCACTTGGTCATGCTTTGGCAGCACGAGTGCGGACGCATCTTCCACGACCGCATCCTTGACCCCCCCACACGTGAGTGGTTTGTGAGGCAGCTCTCCACCATCTCCCACGCCCACCTTGACAAGTACTGCCCTGAGGCGATGCCTTGCATGGAGGTGCGTCATCAGCCCCCCCCCCCCCCCCCCCCCCCCCCCCACACACACACACACACACACACACACACAAACACACACACACACAAACACACACACACCATCTCCCACGCCCACGCCCACCTTGACAAGTACTGCCCTGAGGCAATACCTTGTATGAACGTGCGTCATCAGTCCCCCCCCCCCCCCCCCCCCCCCCCCCCCCCCACACACACACACCTCCCCCACACACACAACCTCCCTATCTCCCACGCCTTCTCCCCCACCCCCACCCCCACCCCCCCCACCCCACACACACCACACACCCCACACCCTCCCCATCTCCCACGCCTTCCCCCACCCCCCACCCCCACGCACCCCCCGCCCGCCCTCTCTTACTTCTTGCCATTGTTTCCTATCTAGGACGTCACCTTCTGCTCCTTTGCTGCCCATGTATCACTCTCTTACTTCTTGCCATTGTTTCCTATCTAGGACGTCACCTTCTGCTCCTTTGCTGCCCATGTATCACTCTCTTACTTCTTGCCATTGTTTCCTATCTAGGACGTCACCTTCTGCTCCTTTGCTGCCCATGTATCACTCTCTTACTTCTTGCCATGGTCTCCTATCTAGGACGTCACCTTCTGCTCCTTTGCTGCCCATGGCTGCAAGTCCTACGAGCTTGCCGAGTATGTCCTACGCACAGACAGACCTCCATCCGCCCGGCTGATTTTCAGCAGGAGGGAGACTGAGTCGCAAGTGCAGGTAAAGACGGTAACTGGCTATCCCCTGTACTGTACCACACCATCTGTACTGTGCCACACCACCTGTCTCAGACCTCCGTCCGCCTGGCTGATTTTCAGCAGGAGGGAGACTGAGTCGCACGTCCAGGTAAAGATGGTAACTGTCTATCCCATGTACTGTACCACACCACCTGTACTGTACCACACCACCTGTCACAGACCGCCATCCGCACGACTGATCTTTAGCAGGAGGGAGACAGAGTAACAGGTGCAGGTAAAGTTGGTAACTGTCTATCCCATGTACTTTACCACACCACCTGTACTGTACCACACCACCTGTACTGTACCACACCACCTGTATTGTACCACACCACCTGTACTGTACCACACCACCTGTACTGTACCACACCACCTGTACTGTACCACACCACCTGAAGTGTACCACACCACCTGAAGTGTACCATACCACCTGTACTGTACCACACCACCTGTACTGTACCACACCACCTGTACTGTACCACACCACCTGTACTGTACCACACCACCTGTACTGTGCCACACCACCTGTACTGTACCACACCACCTGAAGTGTACCACACCACCTGAAGTGTACCACACCACCTGTACTGTACCACACCACCTGTACTGTACCACACCACCTGTACTGTACCACACCACCTGTCACAGACCTCCATCCGCCCGGCTGATCTTCAGCAGGCGGGAGACAGAGTAAAAGGTGCAGGTAAAGACGGCACCCACCTATTATGTACCACACCACCACCACTCATAGCCGCATAGGCAACATGCACCAGCATGCGCCACTCCTCAGTTATTTCATTGAAGCGCCGCATTTCGATAACCACCACTACCTCCACCACCACCACCAAACTAGATTCAACATACACATACCTGACTCATAGACTACCTGCACCACCACCACCACCACCACCACCACCAAACTAGATTCAACACACACATGCATTAGCCTTGTGGACGCCCTCCAGCGCCCTCCAGCGCTCGCTGCCTTGTAGACGCCCTCAAGCGCCCGAAGCGTTCGGAGAATTCCCTTAAGCCTATTTTGCTACCCCTGGACCTTAGCAACAAATACGTACGAACTCGTACCTAACTCATGGGAGGTGAGGGAGGGGGGGGAGGGAGGGGAGGGGGAGGGAGGGGAGGGGGACGGGAGGGGAGGGGAGGGGATATCGTGTGGGCAGGTGGTGGAGGGGTCGGCTATGTAGAGGGGAGGGGAGGGGATATCGTTGAGTAGGGGTCGGGTATCTTATATAATATTATTGATTAAATTATATTATAGAATATTATATAATATTAGTTGGGAGAGCCGTCTCACCAGAATTTCGAATTTATTTGAAAAACTAATATTATTGTGACACTAAAATAATATTAGTTAATATTAGTTTTTCCAACACTAATATTAGTTGCCTACGCATAAGCTACATGCACCTTCCCCCATCCACCCTCGCCCCCCCCTACCAGGTCAGCCCACACGCAGGGAGCACTCCCTCACCCCACCCTAACACACTGGACGGCGGCTTGGAGGGTTCGAGGGACACACACACAACCCACATACGCCCCACAAACCATATACACCCCCACACCTCCCCCCCCACCCCCACCCCCACCCCCACCCCACCCCACCCCCTCCCCCACACACTTTCTCCCCTCCCCCCTCCCCCCTACAAGGTCGGCCCACCCGCAGGGAGCAGTCCCTCACCCCACCCTTACAAACTGGACGGCGGCTTGGAGGGTTCGAGGGACCCACACACACAACCCAAATACGCCCCACAACCCATATACCCCCCCCCCCCCCCTCCCACCCACCCACCCTCGCCCCCCCGCCCGCCCTACCAGCTTGGCCTTCCAGCAGGGAGCACTCCCTCGCCCCACCCTAACACACTGGACGGGGGCTTGGAGGGTGCTGGGGAGCCAAACGCTTCCGAGCTGGACATTAAAAGATGCAACTCAGTAAAGTTGCCGGACGGGATGCCGGACCCCAGCCCCAAGGGGAGGACCCTCAAGCATACCAACTTCGCTGATAGCCCCCCCACTACTGCTTCTGACCAAGATGGGGAGATCAGCGCTTCGAGCGGTAAGAAGAAGGGCAAGAAGCCGAAGGCACAGGGCAAGAGCAGAGGGCTGAGGAGAGTCAAGTCAGCCGCCTCAGCTGAAGCTATGGCCAATCAGGACGGTGAAGGTAAGATGCAGGGCACAGGTAAAGCCAATACCCCCCCCCCCCCCCCCCCCCCCTATCCTACCCCCTACTCCTGCAAGAGCAGGGGGCTGAGGAGAGTCAAGTCAGCCGCCTCAGCTGAAGCTATGGCCAATCAGGACGGAGAAGGTAAGATGCAGGGCACAGGTGAAGCCAATACCCCCCTCCCCCCCCCCCCCCCCCCCCCCTACCCCTATCCTACCCCCCTACTCCTGCAAGAGCAGGGGGTTGAGGAGAGTCAAGTCAGCCGCCCCAGCTGAAGCTATGGCAGCTCAGGACAGAGTAGGTAAGCTTCAGGGCACAGGCAATGCCCGAATCCCCCCTACCCCCCTACCCCTATCCTATCCCCCCTACCCCCCCCCCCCCCCCCCCCCCCCCCCACACACACACACACACAAACTGAACTCACATCATTCGGGCGATGAGAGCCAGAGTGCTCTAGATAAGCCTCTCTTGCCCAGCTCACCTGATGCAAGCGACATGATACCTTACACCCCTACCTTACACCCCCCTTCCCTACCCTACCCTACCCCCGACCCTACATCTACACCTACACCTACGACTACCCTCAACCACCCCTTCCCTACCCTTACCCTACCCCTAACCCCCCTCCCTACCCCTACCCCTACCCAACCCGACCCCACCCTACCCTCACCTACCTATACCCATACCCATACCCATACCTCTACCCCCACCTTACCTACCCTCCACCTCCTCACCCACAGGCTCCCCAATGACGCCTACGCGCAAGAAGCTGGTCGCTTCAAAAAGCTCAACGAAGCTCAGGTCATCGACTCATAGCCTGAACTCACATCATTCGGGCGATGAAAGCCAGGGTGCTCTAGATCAGCCTCTTTTGCCCGGCTCACCCGATGCGAGCGACATGATGATGAATGAGGAGACAGCGCTGTATGAGATGTACAACAAGGGGTGGGAGGACAACGGCGAGCCTAAAGACATTGTAACCCAGCAGCGACTCATAAACATCTGCGAGCTCCATGCCAAAGAGTTTTCCTCCAACTCATCAGTCTCGCACGGCGCCTCACTGGTCATCTTCAAACAGGTAGGAGACACTCACACACAAACACACACACAACACACACACAACACACACACACAAAGCACACAACGCACACACACAACACACAGAGCACACACACAACACACACACAAAGCACACACACAACACACCACACAAAGCACACACACAACACACACAAAGCACACACACAACACACACACACCACACACAAAGCACACACAAAGCACACACAAGCACACACAAGCATACACAAGCACACACACACACAAACACACACACAAAGCACACAACGCACACACACAACACAAAATACACACACGCATAACACAAACACACACACACATGTGTCACTAGACATCTTCAAGCAGGTAGGTGTTACACACACACACACACTAACACACAGACTCACACACACAAACACCCATGCGTCACTGGTCATCTTCAAACAGGTAGAAGTTACACACAAACAATGCACAAACACACACAAATAATAAACGTCACTGGTAGTTAAAGTTGTTAAAGTCAGTTGTTAGCTTCTGCAAACATCCGCCGCTTTCTGATGTGTGAATTGCCAACTGTAATGATAAAGTAATGATAACGCCTGGTGGGGCGTGGTGTTAAGGGAGCCCGTCGTACGCGGGTGGGGAGCGGTCTCCTACCTCAACTGGACAAGCTACCATAGCGGTTCACGACGACCTGCAACGCCAAGAGCATTGCCAACTGTATGTACTTACACATTCACATACCGCTCCATGCTTTACAATACCTTTAGATTGATATGTCGCCAGCAATACAAGGCAATACATGCAACATGCATGAGCAACACATTCACGTACCGCTCCATGCTTTACAATACCTTTAGATTGATATGTTGCAAGCAATACAAGGCAATACATGCAACATGCATGAGCAACACATTCACGTACCGCTCCATGCTTTACAATACCTTTAGATTGATATGTTGCAAAGCAATACAAGGCAATACATGCAACATGCCTGAGCAACACATCCACGTACCGCTCAATGCTTTACAATAACCTTTAGATTGACTATGTTGCAAGCAATACAAGGCAATACATGCAACATGCATGAGCAACACATTCACGTACCGCTCCATGCTTTACAATACCTTTAGATTGATATGTTGCAAGCAATACAAGGCAATACATGCAACATGCATGAGCAACACATTCACGTACCGCTCCATGCTTTACAATACCTTTAGATTGATATGTCGCAAGCAATACAAGGCAATACATGCAACATGCATGAGCAACACATTCGCGTACCGCTCCATGCTTTACAATACCTTTAGATTGATATGTTGCAAGCAATACAAGGCAATACATGCAACATGCATGAGCAACACTTCGCGTACCGTCCATGCTATCTTCCAATAGCTTTAGATTGATACCCCCATGCATTGCGCACAAGCATACAAGGCATAACATGCACATTCATGAGCAACACAATTCCCACTACCTCCAACATGCTTTACAATAACCTTTAGATTGATATGTTGCAAGCAATACAAGGCAATACATGCAACATGCATGAGCAACACATTCACGCGTGGCTCCTTCATCTTCACCACTCTGGCCAACATCATATAACTTCCCACAAGGCCCGCTGTACTGGGTACGCCTAGTACCACCCTCCTCGCCCATTACAAAGGCGACTAGCTCCAAGACCCGGCCCTCTGGTAGCTAGTAAACCAAACCGCCCATCCTTTCACCTTCATCTCATCACTCTGGTGAACATCATATCCTCCTGTACACCTACCCACCAATTAACCAAACCACCAACCCCCCACCCCCACCACCACCACACACACACATACACTCACACGCACACACCTTCATCTTCACCACTCTGGTCATCATCATATGATATCATATGATGCAGGCAGTCTGACTAGGCTAAATTTACCATTTGGTTCGCATCATATGATACGCTGGTCTCTATTTCCAATGCAGACCCTCATCCACCTTGCTAGCACCTTTAAGTCACTGGCTATCTCCACACATGCATGTACTGCTCCATGCCTAACAATGCAATGCGCCGCTTTCTCATGTGTGAACTGATTGCTGTCTGCTCAAACACATTCACATACTGCTACATGCCTTGCAATACAATGCAGGCTCTAATCCACCTTACTCGCATCTGCCGCGTCCTGCAGGGTACTACTAAGCGTGCCGCGCTGCCTTTTTGAGCCCCTCTGCGCGTTTCGAGCAGTTTTCAACCCCCTTGTGGGCGCAGCGCGCACTTTTTGCGCTTTTTGCACTAAAAAGCGCTGACCAATTTGGCAAGAAGTAGTACCCTGGCGTCCTGTCCATGAGCTACTGGCGTCCATGAGCTCTTACAATTTGAGAATGGCCATATATTATCATATATATTATATGATCATGTATATATGATCATGTATATATGATCATGTATATATGATCATGTTTATATGATCATGTATATATGATCATGTATATATGATCATGTATATATGATGCTGGTAGTCTACCATTTGGTCAACATCATTTAGTATGCCGGTCCCTGTTTCCAATGCAATGCAGGCCCTAATCCACCTTGCACGCATCTGCCGCGTCCTGTCCATGAGCTCTGGCCACATGATTCTCATGGGCCCTCCTGGAAGCGGCCGCCGTAGCCTCAGTCGCCTGGCCTCTCACGTCAGCAAGGTACGAAGTGTGCTGGCGGTAGTGTATGTGTGTGTATGTGTGTGTGTGGTGGGGGGGTGGGGGTGGGGGGGTGGGGGGGTAGGGGGTGAGTAGCCTCAGTCGCCTCGCCTCTTACGTCAGCAAGGTAGGCAGTGTGGTGGTGGTGGTAGCTTGTGTGTGTGTGTGTGTGTGGGGGGGGGGGGGGGGGGGGGGGAGGGATAAAAGCTTCTTTCCGTACAGCAAGTACTAGGGTTCTAGGTTGAATTTTTCGAAAAGCCTCAGTCGCCTCGCCTCTCACGTCAGCAAGGTTCACAGTGTGCTGGTGGTAATTTGTGGGTGTGTGTGGGGGGGCGGGGGGGGGAGGGCAGGGGAGAGTGGCCTCAGTTTTGCCAGCCTCTCATGTCATCAAGGTACAAGTGTGGGTGGTGGTGTGTAGTTTGTGTGTGTATCATGGGTGAGAGTGTGGGTGGGTGAGGGGTGGTGGGTGGGTGGGTGGGTGTGTGTGTGGGGGGGGGGGGGGGGGGGGGGGGGTAAGGGGTGAGTAACCAACCCTCAACCACCACATACTACCCTCAACCACCCTATCCTACCCTCAACCACCACCTCACAACCCTACACCCCTCACCACCATAACTACACTCCTAACCCCTCAACCACCCTAACCTACCCTCAAAACCACCCTACCCTACTACACCCCTCTAACGCACCAGCACATACTCACCATACACCACCCTAACCCCCTAACCACCCTCAACCCCCCTACCCCTACCCTCAACCACCCTACCACTACCCTCACCACCCTATCCTACCCTCAACCACCCTACCCTACCCTCGACACACCACCCACATACTACCCTCAACCACCACTATCCTACCTCCACCACCCTACCCTACCCTCAACCACCCTACCCTACCCTCAACCACCCTACCCTACCCTCAACCACCCCTATCCTACCCTCAAACCCTCAACCACCCTACCCGCCCTCAACACCCTACCTACCTCACCACCCCACCCTAACGACCTCCACCACCCTACCCTACCCTCAACCACCCTACCCTACCCTCAACCACCACACACCCTCAACCACCCTATCCTACCCTCAACCACCCTACCCTACCCTCAACCACCCTACCCTACCCTCAACCACCCACCCTACCCTCAACCACCCTACCCTACCCTCAACCACCCTACCTACCCTCACCACCCTAGCCCTATACCTCAACCATCTAACCACCATTCTACCTACCCCACCACCTAACCCTACCCTCACCACCCTAACCCTACCCTCAACCACCCTACCCTACCCTCAACCACCCTACCCTACCCTCAACCACCACATACTACCCTCAACCACCCTATCCTACCCCCAACCACCCTACCCTACCCTCATAACCACCCCATACGACCCTCAACCACCCTAACCCCTTAAAAACCCCTCAACCACCCTACCCTAACCTCACACCACCCTATACCCTAAACCCCAACCAGCCCTACCCTACCCGCAACCACCCTACCCTAGTCCCTCAACCACCCCTATCCGAACCCTCAACACCACATCTACCCTCACCCACCACATACTAACCCTCAACCAACCACCCTACCCGCAACCACCCTACCCTACCCTCATCCCCTATCCTATCCTAACCCTCACCACCCTACCTAACCCTCAACCACCCATCCTCCCTCAACCACCTAACCCTAAACCCCTACCCCCCAACCCCTACCCTACCCATCAACCACCCGAACCCTAGCCCTATCCTCAACCACCCTACCCTACTCAACCAAACCACCTACCCTAACCCTCAACCACAACCTACTTAACCCTCAACCACCACATACGACTACCTCACCACCCTTCCCTACCTACCACCCTAACCCTACCCCTCACCCCCACCCTCACCTACCCTCAACCACCTACCCTACCCTCAACCAACCACCCATATACCCTACCCACCCCCTACCCTACCCCCTCATCCTACCCTACCCTACACCCTCAACCACACCCAACCCTACCCCTACCCTCCAACCACTACCACCTACCTCAACCACCCTACCCTGCCCGTCAACCACCCTACCCTACCCTCAACCACCACATACTACCCTCAACCACCCTACCCTACCCTCAACCACCCTACCCTACCCTCACCACCCTACCCTAACCTCACCACCCTACCCTAAATACCCCAACCACAACAACGAAAACATACTACCCTCAAACCACCACATACTACCCTAAACACCCTATACTACCCTCAGCCACCGTATCCTACTATACCCTCAACCACCCTAACCCTATAAACCCTCACCACCCCTACCCTACCCTACCCTCAACCCCCTACCCTAACCCTACCCCTCAACCCACCTACCCCGACCCTCAACCACCCTAGCCTAAACCCTCACCCACAACAACTACCCTCAACCACCACTACTACCCTCAACCACCCATCCACCTCAACCACCATATTCTACCCTCAACCACCCTATGCCCCTAACCCCTCAACCACCCTACCCTAACCCTCACACCACACACCACAGACTACCCCTCAACCACCCTACTAACCCCCAACCACCATATCCTACCCTCAACCACCAACCCCTAACCCTCACCACCTACACTACCCTCACCACCACTATCCTACCCTCAACCACCCTTATCCCTACCCCACCCACCCTAACTAACCCTCA
>JACBWV010000722.1:129847-154847 GCA_013435795.1 Chlamydomonas sp. ICE-L
CGGTGACTGGGTGGGTGTGTGTGTGTGTGGGGGGGGGGGGGGGGGGGGGGGGGGGGGTGGTTATTTTTGTATTGTTGTTTTGTCGGTTTTTTTTTTTGGGCTGCCGCGGGTTCCTTGGTTGCGTTTTGTGTGTGTGGGTGGCCTGCTCTTGTTTCCGTAGTTGGCGCGGGGCGTTTTGTTGTGTTGGGGCTTGAATCTCAGAGTGGGCCTGTCCCTTTCTTCTGCAATTTGATGGTCGATGCGGCCTGCCCGCATGGCATTTGCAGGCAGATTCATGTGATTGCGGGGGGTGGGGGGGGGGGGGGGTGGGGGGTGGTTGGGGGAGAGGGAAAGTGTGTGGTAGTAGGGGTGGTGTGTGTGTGTGTGTCATGGTGGTGGGTGGGTGGGGGGGGGAGGGGGGGGTGTGGTGGTTGGGGTGGGGGGGGGGGGCATCCAAATTTACTCCCCTTGACTTGCCACAATCAAACGCAAAAAACCCCAGAGAACCAGGGTTGTGAAGTCGACTGTGGGTGTGCGGAGCAACCCTCTGCCAAGGGAGATGGCTCGTCTTGACCCTCGTTTTTTTTCAACATGTGTGTGTGTGTTGTGTGTTGGGGGGGGTAAAGGTGTAACGGGGTGAGGTGGGAGGGAGCAGAAGAGAGCGGACTAAAAACTACCCTTAACCTACCCACCGAGGCACACAACACCATTCCCACACACACATACCCCCCAGCGCATCACCGCAGGAAAGTGCACGGACAAGGACACTCCCCCCTTAACCTACCCCCCCTGCCCACGACACCCCTGCCCCCCACCTCGAATGCCCCCCAACCCCACATGCACCCCCGCCCCCTGCCCACCACCCACCCCTGGCACACAACAACCTATGCCCCACAACTCACAGGCAGGGACAACACACAGACGTACAACACCCATGCACAACCCACAGGAAACAACACCAGGCCAAACATCACCCAGCACACAAACACCCAGTCGTCACAAGACACCCATGCACAAAACCCACATGCACACAAAACACCCATGCACACAACACCAGCAAAACACCCATGCACACAAACACCCTATGAACACAACGACATGCACAAACACCATCTCACAACACCCATAACACAACAACCATGCACCACAAAAAGACAGTTCCATTAGCCGAACCCACTTAAACCGACCCTTAACCGACCCCCTGAACCGACCCACTCAACCGACCCACTTAACCGCCCCACTTGACCGACCACTCAACCGACCCACTTAAACCGACCCACTTAACCGCCATTAACCCGACCCACTTAAACCGACCCACTTACCCGACCCACTCAAACCGGCCCACGTAACCGCCCACTCAACCACCACTTCCGACCCACTTAACGACCCACTTACAGACCCACTTAACCACCCACTAAACCGGACCACTTAACCGACCCACGTAACCGACCACTCAACCGACCCACCTCAACCGACCACTTTTAACCGCCCACTCAACCGACCCAATTAACCGACCCCACTCAACCGGACCCACTCAACCGACCCACGTAACACCCACCTTAAACCGACCCAATCAACCGACCCACCTAACCGACCATTAACGACCCAATTAATGACCCACGTAACGACCCATAACGAACCCACTCAACCGCCCCACTTAACCAACCCACCTTAACCGACCACTTAAACGACCACTGAACGATCCACTTAACCGACCACTTAATGCGCAAGCTGCCAGGGGAACCCAAAGCCTGACAGTAATGTTTAGGATGGCGAGAGCAGGGGGGGGGGGGGGGGGGGGGGGGGGGGCAGAAGGATGGATGAAAGATACTCACCCTTTATCTACCCACTTAATCTACCCACTTAACGACCCACTTAATGCGCAAAACCTGAGGGGAACCAAAGCCTGCCGGGGTGACTGTGAGCGATGGTTTGACGAGAGGCAAGGCCCTCTGCAAGGGGCTTCACAATGCTTGACCTCACTCTCCCGGGGGGGGGCAAGGCAGAATCCCAAAGGACCCATCTTTCCGATGAAGATGTTCACACACATGAAAGAGGGCAGTAGACAACTCCAAAGTCACGCAGAAGGTTGTCCCCTGTATCAGGTAGGCCATAAGAAGTAAAGTAAACAGCAAACAATAGCATGGATGTATATATATTGTCATTGTAGTATGATAATGATTAATGGTAATGATAATAATTTAACAAATTCATGATGAAGATGTTCACGACATCAAGAAGAGGGCAGGCGAGAAACTCCAAAAGACACACAGAAGCGTCCCTGTATCAGGTAGGGCCTTACAAAAGCAACACGGCCACAGAAACATGTATATCTCATAAATTCGTTAGTAACGGATACTGATAGTATAGTCCTCCTAATGGTTTGCACGATGGAGGTGTTTACGGGGATGGAGGAAGGGACGCAGGGAGGACAACCCAAAGGACAACAGAAGCTGTCCCTGGATCAGGTAGGCCGTACCAAAAAGCAAATAGCACAGAAGCATGAATACATTCATAATAAATGTGATACGATTACTCGTCGTTAAGTAATAGTAATAATACTGAAATTAGCCGATGAGGATGTTCACGAGCAGAGAAGAGGCAGGGAGACAACTCCAAAGCTGAGCAGACGCTGTCCTGTATCAGGTAGGAATCAAGGATGCAATAGCAACAGCAACATTGTAGATACAGTATAATAATACTTGTAGAACAAACGCTAGTTATGATAGTAATACTAACAACTGAACGATTGAAGATGTTAAAAACATGAGAAGAGGGAGGAACCACTCCCAAGAACACAGAAGCTGTCCCTGTGTCAGGTAGGCCACAAGGGAAGCCAAAGCAAACAGACAAATATAAATATTCATATATTGTAATATAATCATAATGATTACTAGATAATGATAATATTAATATAATGTAATAATGATTAATTAATATGACACTATTTTGCTGGTTGGCCCAGTGAAGCAATCGGGCGGCCCCTCAACCTCACCCCATTCATAATTGAGGAGTAATATTATGTATTCCTGTATTTGTTTATTTAATTCACGATTGAGGATGTTAACGGACATGGGTTAGAGCGAGGGACAGTAGAACCGTTTAGCGTAGCCGAGGCTAGCTATAGTCACACGTGTAGTTATGATAATGATGAGAATACTAAAAACATCACGATGAAGACATTCACAGACATGAGTAGTGCGCAGGGAGACACGTCCAAAGACACGCAGAAGGTGTCCCTGTATCAGGTAGGATATGCGGAGGGAAATAGCAACATAAACATGTATGTTCCTCATTATAATTGTAGCATAATATGATAATCATTACAATGGGACTTCAATTTTAACGCTGAGGATTTTCCGGACATGAGAAAGCGCAGGGAGGGAGACATGTCAAAAAGACACGGCAGAAGCTGTCCCTGTACCAGGTAGGGACATGGGGGGAGGAAAATAGCAACCCTAAACCATTTGTACCGGCTTAGACCGGTACAAAAGGTAATATCCCTCCGTGGGCGTGGTGTTAGGGAGAGCCCGTCGTACCGCGGTGGGGAGGGTCTCCTACCTCAATGGACAAAGCTACCATCGCGGGCTTGACGAGACTGCAACGCCAAGGAGCGAATCCTGCAGGGGGGAGTCGGAACCCCGAATCTTCATCTTAAGCGAATTGGTCTCCCACTAGACCATTGTTTATTCAATAAAGAGTTTATACCGGTATATTAATGTAGTTAAATTGACATTGAATTGTTATCAGTGTAATACCGTTAATCACGGACGTCTCCTCCCTCCCGAAAGAAGGACCCATAGGTAAGCCGGAGCTAGCTATAGTCAAATTGTTGTTATGATAATGGATGAGAATACTAAAAACATCCGATGAAGGGACATTACACCGCATGAGTAGTGGCAGGGCGACTTGTCAAAGACACGCTAGAAGGTGTCCCTGTATCAGGGAGGCCAAAGGTAAGCAAATAGCAAATAAAAATGAGCTATTTCATAATAATGATAGTAATAATAATGAGTTAAAATTACAAGGGGACTAATTGTAAAAGAGGATTTCACGGACCATGAGAGAGCGCAGGGAGACAGGTCCAAAAGACACGCAAGAACTTCCGGTACCAGGTTGACATCAGGAGTGAATCAATAATGATAATGATGGATGATGATGATGGCATCCTCTACTCTTGTTGTTGACGTATGGTAATATTATTATATATTAATTAAGAATAAGAATAAGAATAAGGAATAATGATAATGCCGTTTTGCACTGCAGCCTTTTGCCCCCACTTGGAGGGTCGGCAACGGGTAGCAAACTTCCTACTCCACTGGTCTGTGCAAGTCGATGTTACTACTGGACACGAGCGCATCATCGGTCGGATCAGATTGACGATGATGCGCTCGTGTCCTAGTAGTACGACCTGTACACATGCAGGCTTTGCTTCCACCAATTGTGGGCGAGCAAAGCTCAGAGATTTGGGTGATGTTGGATCAGCCATGATGGGTGCTATGTGTTATTTTGGCATATCATACTATACCACTGTTACTGTAGTTACTGAATGCAGGTTTTGCCCAACCGGGTGGGTTCCGCGACGGGTTTTGCAGGCAGCTGATTGCTGCGCAGAGTTGTGGACAATATAATCAGAAGGGATCAATTTTTGATGTTATGTTATTTGGCTTATCATAGTGTTACTGTTACTGCAATGCAGGGTTTGCCCCCAACCTTGGTGGGTCAAGCAAAGTTTTGTTTGGCAGGCTGCTGATACTGGGCAGGAATGATGGGCAATGTGGATTCGCGATTCTTTTTATGGTGTGGCATATCATACCGTAATCCAATGGTACTGTACTGTACTGCGATGCAGGTTTTCCCCAGCCTGGGTGGGTAGGGTTTGGTCGAGAGAGGGCCTGTTGGACCAGCCATTATTTAATGTATTTGGCGCTTGCCACAATATCCACTGTTTACTGTTACTGCATACCGGTTGCGCCCCCCACCCTGGGGGCTCGCGCGCAGTTGTTGGCAGCCAGCTGATGCTGGGCAGGGATTGGAGATGTTGGATCAGCCATGATGCATTGTGTTATTGGATATCATACTATACTCAAAACTGTTACGGTTGTGTGTTACTGACAATGCAGGTTTTGCCCCCAAACTTGGTGGGTCGCGCGAGCGTTGTGTGGCGGCCGCCGATGCTGGGCAGGATTGGGGTGATTTGGATCAGCCATTGTGATTATGTTTTATTAGCATATATACTAAACTCCACTGTTTCTTTGCTGTTGACTGCAATGCAGGTTTTGCCCCAACCTTGGTGGGTCGCGGCGGAAGCTGTTTGGCAGGCAGCTGATGGGCTGGGAAGATTGAGGGATGTTGGATCAGCCATTATTATAGCCCATTTGACCATATGATATGTAACTCATTTTATGTTATGTTGGGCGATGCAGGTTTTTGCCCCAAACCTTGGTGGGTCGACGCGAGTTGTTGGCAGGCTGCTGAATGATACTGGCAGGAAGTGGGCCAATGCTGGATTATAGCGGGGTTATTTTTTAGTTGTTTGGAATATAATACTGTACTCCATGGTAATGTTACTGCTACTGCTATTGTCACTGTATCAACTGTTTTATCGCTGTTTGTTCTCACGTCTCACTGTTATCATGTTTCACAGTTCTCACTGTTTTATTTTATCCCTGTTTTACTGCATTGCAGGTTTTGCCTCAACCCTGGTGGGCGAGCATAGTTAGTTGTTTGGCGCCAGCTGATGCTGGGCAGAGATTGGGTGATGTTGGATTCAGCCATTATTATATTTTATTTGGCTATCATCACCGTACTCACTGTTATGTTACTGCTATGCTATGTCAGCTGTTATCACTCTTACTGCGATGCAGGTTTTGCCCCAACCTGGTGGGTCGAGCCAAAGTGTTGGAGCCGCTGAGCTGGGCAAGAGATTGGGTGATGTTGGACGCCCGGACTTCTATGCTCCTGTGAGTGTTGTTGTTGCTTGTGTGTGTGGTGTGGGCGGGGGGAGTGTGTGGGTGGGTGGGTGGGGGTGGGTGGGGGGGGAGCGCCTGTATTTTATGCTCCTGGTGGGTGCTATTTGGTGTGTGTGGGGCGTGGGGGGGGAGGATGTGGGTGTGGGGTGGGGGGGGGGGGCGGATGTTTGGAACGCCCGTTCTTTATATGGATCCTGGTGAGTGCTATTTGGGGTGTGTGTGGGTGGGGGGGAGGGGATATGTGTTTGTGTGTGTGTGTGTGTGTGTGTGTGGTTGGGGGGGGGGGGGGGGATGTTGGAACGCCCTTACTTCTCTGTCTGGTCAGTGTTCGTTTGTGATGTGGTGTCTGGTGGGGGGCGGGTTAGGGGAGGGGGAATGTCTGTGTGCGTGTGTGTGATGGGGATGTTGGGAACGCCCTTATTCTCCTGCTCCTGTAGTGTTAGTTTGTGGTGTTGGGTGGGACGGGCGGGGGATGGTGTGGTGTGTGTGTTGGTGGTAGGTGGTGGGGGAGGTTGGCCCAGCCCTTACTTCTATCTCCTGGCGTGTTAGTTTGTGTGAGGTGTGTGTTGTGGGGGGGCGGGGATATGTGAGTGGTTGTGTGTGTGTGTGGAAGGGGGGGGGGGGGGGGAGCGGGGGGGATGACGGGGGGGGGGGGATGATGGACCGCCTAACTTCTATGCCCTAGTCAGTTGTTAGTTTGTGTGTGTGTGTGGTGGGTGGACGGGGATATGTGAGTGTGTGAGTGTGTGTGGTGAAGGGGGGGGGGGGGGGGGATGTTGGACTCACGCCTTACTTCTTGTCCTGGTGAGTGTTAGTTTGTGTGTGTGGTGCTGGGAGGCGGGGATATAGGTGTGGTGGGTTGGTGGGTGTGTGTTGGGTGTGTGGGTGTGGTGTGCGTGGGGGGGGGGGGGCGTTGGACATGCCCTTCCTTCTATGCTCCGGGTTGAGTGTTAGTTTGTGTGTGCTGTGCGGGGAGGGGAGGGGGATATGTGTGTGTGGGTGGTGGTGTGTTAGTTTGGGTGTGTGTGTGTGCGGGGGGGGGGGGGGGGGGGGGGGGGGGGGGGGGGGAGGGGGGGGGGGGGGGGAGGGGGGGGGGGGGGGGGGGTGTTGGACCGCCCTTACTTCTATTCTGGTGAGTATCTCGTTTGTGGTCGTGTGCTGGGGGCGGGGGGGGGGGGATAGGGGATATGTAGTGTGGTGGTGGTGGTGGGTGTGTGTGTTGGTGGTGGCGTGGTGGGGGGATTGGGGGGCGCCCCGTACTTTATGCTCCTTGTGAGTGCTATTGGGGGTGGGGGGTAGGGTGGGGGTGGGGATATGTGTGTCAAATGGTTTTATTCAGCCTGGTGATGTCATTTGAAAACTAATAGTTGCTGGTTTTGTTAGAATGAAAACTTATACTAGCTGCCCACAGGACGTAGATTGAGCAAACCCTCCCACTTGCATGATGTGCAAGAATGATGATGTTTTGGTTTCAAAACCTGAAGTGGGTTTTTCTAGCTTTTTGAGTTTCGGAAGGGAGTTCTGAACGGCTATGGGTTGTTAAAAGGTGTGGATGATGAGTAAATAAAAGGTGGATAATGATGATGTACCACAGAGCTTTTGGTTTCAAACCTGAAAGTGTTATTTGTCGCTTTTGGTTGTCGGGAAACGGGAAAGATACTGATCGGTATGGGCAAAAGTGGTGTAATGATGATGGAAAAGGTGTGATAGTGGGATGATTGTCACAGAGCTTTCTAGTTTCAAACCTGAAGTGGGTTTTTTCTAGCTTTTTGTTTGCGGGAAGGGAAGTATTTACGGCTATCGGGAAAAAAAGGTGTTGCCGGCCTGCCTGGGGTTACCGGAGGTAGAGGGTTCCTGTACACATGATGATTTGTACCACAGGAGCTTTGTTTCAAATCTGAAAAGTTTCAAATCTGACAGGGTTTTTTATAGCTTCATGGTTTTAAGGCCTCCTCCAGGGACCGTCGATATTCAGCTCTGTACAGGTTGTCTGCCTACTACCTTTGTAGTGCTATTTAAGTGAGTAAAAACAAACTGTTTTGTGTTCCATTGATAGCGATAATTTCGCCAAAACGGGATAAAAATAGCGATCACTAATAAAGGGAATAACAATCCCTGATACTTGATGATCCTTATGTTATCGTTGCCCTTTCTCTCACACACACATCAACAGCACCAAGCACACAACACATTTACACACAGGGTGTGGGAACCAGATTGGCCTAGGAAACTCCACAGCACTTATAATCAGTTGTCCCTTTCACACACCCAAACCACACCCTCACACGCCCCGACACACACCACTCACAAGCACCAGTATCAGAATCTACATGGTGTGGAACCAGATTTGCCTTGGCATATCCTCAAAGCACTTATTTTGTGATCAGTTGTCCCTTGTCACACCACACACACTCAACCACACAGGCACAACAAACCACCATCACACACAGCCCACCCACACATACGCACATTGGTGTGAACCAGATTGCCTAGGAACACTCTACAAACACTTAGTTTTGTAATCTCTCTCGCCTTTCTCAATAAGTGCTACTTAAGCGCGCGCGGCTGCGCCGGGCCGGGCTGCCTTTTTTGAGCCCTACCTGCGCGTTTCGCGCCCATTCATTGTTTTGGGCGCAGCGCGCATTTTTTGCGCTTTTTGGACTTTAAAAGCGCTGACCAATTGTCTTTGTGCGCTTTAAGCGCTGACCCAATTTGGCAAGAAGTAGTACCTGCCCCAACTCTTCCCTTGACTCGAGCCTCGTAGGAACCCCTTCCCGCCATACCATGGGGTTTTGCATGGTGGATGGGGATGGCTGATATCTCTTCTAAGAAAACATATCAAACCTAGATCATACTAGAGAACCCCCTGCCCCAAAACGAAGCTTTATCCCTACCCCAACCCCAAACCCACCTCAACCAAACCCCCCCAGCCCCCACCCAACCCAACCCCACGCTACCACCCCCCCCCACCCCACCCACCACCCCTAGAGCGCCCAACCCTCCACCCCACCCCCCCAACCCAACCCAACCCAACCCTATCCCTCCCCCAACACCTGGGGGCCCTGGAGGCCCCCCCCTTGGTCCTTTGGACTTCTAGCCTCGGAGGCCCCTTGCCTGACTGACCCATGGTGTTCTGAGGGGGGAGGGGGGGGCAAGGGACGCGGCGGGGCACAGGAAAGGGTCACCACCCTCCCACCACCACCACCACACCCGGACAAACACAAACACTCACAGACGCCCGCCACCCCCACCACCAACACACCAGACCGACCAATCACCACCAGCGCACAAACACACACAGAACCCACCAACACCACCATCAGCCACAAACACACACGATACCCCCCAACCCCCCCCCAACCACACCCCAACCCCAACCCGACCCCCCCAGGAGGCCTGGAGCCCCCTTGCGTCCTTTGGACCTAGCCTTGTAGGACACCGCCCGACAGGACCAGGGTTCTTCACCTGGTTGGACTGGTGCAGGCGATATCTCTTCTCTAGGCAAACAAATCAAAACCAAGATCATAGACCCACCCCCCCTGCCCGAAAAGAAAGCTGTTTAACCTTACCCCCACCTCAACCCAACCCCAACCCCACCCCCACCCCCCAGGAAGCCCCTGGAGTCCCCCCTTTGTCCTTTGGACTCTAGCCTTGTAGGACCCCTGCACGCCATGACCATGGTGCTTTGCACTGGTGGGATGGTGGCAAGCTGGGTGGATGGTGGCAGTGTCCGCTGCGCGGCACAGGACGGACGCCAGGGGCAGTACACAAAGATGCGCAACCATCATTCTTGGCAACCTTACAACACTTTCAAGACGGCTATTGTGCGCCGAGGACGGGGATTCAATTACATGGGGCCTTTGAATTGCTGCGGTTGGTGTTGATGTTGAGCCTGTGTTTATTTACATCTTGCGGTAGACAGATCTTGGGGGTAGACATATCCCTGGGAAACTATGCACAGGCAGGTGCGGATGGCTACCTTTGTGCGCTAGCAGAACGGGGATGTCAAGTACATGGGGGCCTTTGAATCTACTGAGGTGTGCTCATGTTGATGCTTGGGTTATTTACTCTTGGGGTAGACAGATTTGGGGTAGGACAGATCCTGGAACCCTATAGCACATGCAGGAGGGCTACCTTGTGCGCCTAGCAGAAGGGGATGTCAAGTACTGGGCCTGTGAATTTACTGAGGTTGGTGCTAATGTTGATGCTGTTGTTTATTTACCTTTGGGTAGACAGATCTTGGGGGTAGACAGATCACTGGACCTTATAGCACATGCAGGATGGCTACCTTGTGCGCCAGCAGGACGGTTGATGATGCAAGTCATGGTGGCTTTGAATTGCTGAGGTGGTGCTGATTGTTGATGCTGTGTTTATTTACATCTGGCGAGGACAGAATCCTGAACCTACGGACTTGCAGGATGTCTACCTTGTGCCGCCAGCAGGGACGGGGAATCTCAAGACATGGTGGCCTTTGAATTGCTGAGGGTAGGTGTGTTGGAACGCTAAAAACCTTGTCACGACCAAATAGTGGGTGGGCATGGTAACTGCATTGCAGAGTAACAGTAGCGAGTGGAGGACAGCAGAGGTGGATTCAGTTGCCTGCCCACAATTGTGTGGGAGCCAAAGAAGCATTGCAACGCAGGTTTTGTGATGTTGATTGATGCTGTGTTCTCGTTGAGCTAGCCTCTTTCGGTGAATACATGGTCTAGTGGTAGACTTGAATCCACTATAAGAAATGAAGCGCGGGGGTTCGACTCCCCATCGGTCGCTTCTGGCGTTTGTTAGGTCGTCGTAAACGCCGATGGGAGTTGTCCTTTGAGGGTAGGAGAACCACTACCCACCCGCACATACGATGGGCTCCTATACACCACGCCCCAAGGCGCTCTCATTACCTTCTTGTTGGCTTGTGTAGGCAATCTGATGAGGCAGATCTAGGGGTAGAGACCTGGACTTTTCAGCCACTCTTCAGGAGCGCTACCTTGTGCGCCACAGCAGGACGGGGAGTTCAAGTATTTGGTGACCTTTTTAAATCTGCTGGGATCTCGTGCTATGTTGATGCTGTGCTCCTGTGATCTCGCGGTAGGCCAATCTAGAGAGACTGATTTGGGGGTTACTTATACCACCCTTGGGGGGGTAGAAAGATCCTTGTTCTAACAGCATTTAAAGACGGGTCCCTGTCGTGCGCCAGGACGGGGACTCTCAGGGCCATAGGGTGGGGCCTTTGAATCTGCGCCAGTTTTGTGATGATGTTGATGCTGTGATCCCTTGTAGATCGTGTTTTTTGTTTCGGCGTAGCAACTGGGCTAAAAGTTTGGCCCAACCTCAATATTGGGAAGGGCTGTATACCAAAAACAAGCAATGGTTAAACTGGAACCCCAACCAATCGGGTTTATTGTATATTTAAGACGGGGGCCCGGCGCAGGGTACTACTTATTGCCAAAGTGGTCAGCGCTTTTTAGTGGCACAAGCGTCAAATTGGTCAGCGTTTTTAGTGCAAAAGCCGCAAAAAAAAAAATGTGCGCTGCGCCCACAGGGGGTGGTGAAAAAAAAAACTGTGAGAACTGCGCTTGAGGGCTCAAAAGGCAGCGCGGGCACCGCGGTGCTGCACGGCCTTAGTAGTACCCTGGCCCGGCGTTCGTGCTATGCACGTGATTTTGCTTCATCTTGTTCTGAAATATATTGGGCCGCCCACAGCACGGATGACATCTTCAAATATGTTGATTTCCCACAGCTGTGGCGTATGGAGGTTTCTAAACACCACGCCACTCCAGTCGTTATCTCTTTTCTTCTTCCAATGAAAGTCAGTTCAGGGCCGCACCAGTCGGGAGAACGAAACGTCTTGTCACCAGCCACAATCCAAGGACTAGTTCATCGCTGTTTTACACCACTACCACTCACCACCACCACCCCACCACCACCACCACACACATACCCCCTTGAACACACACATGCAGCCCCACCCCCACGTCCCACCACCACCACCATCACCACACCACCAACACCACTATGTTCCCAACCCTCAAGCCTCCCCCACCCCACGATACCCCCCCCTACCCCCGCTACCCCACAACCACCACACCCCAAACGGGAAATCGCCCTTGCGCTCTCCTACATCCGGGCCAAAAACCGCGATTGGCCGTCTTCACAGCATTAAGTACTGGCTAGAGCACATGTTGCTTCTAGGTCATATGAGGGTGGTGTCATACCCATGGAATACCAACAACCACCCAATCACCCACACCCACCAGACCCACACCGCCACCACACACACCACCACCGCAACCACCTCTCCTGACACACCACCGGCACCGGCTCACGGACATCCCCCCCATTGTTCCCCTCACCGCCCGAGCGCGCCCTCGACACCTCTCCCCCTCCCCCCCACCTCTGCCCCCCCCCCCACCCCCCACCACGGGCACCCTCAGCCACCCCCACCCTTCTTGCTCTTGTTATGGTGCCCTAGTCGCCCAGGAGGCTTCATTACGCAGATTGGCCGTCCTTCAGCATTAAGAGTACTGGCTAGCAACAAATGTCGCTACAAAGCAGACAGGAGGGGTCAGACCCATTTACCACCATGCACCCCCCCTACGCACCCACCAACCTTACCGTATCACACCCACCACCCCCCCACCCTACCCTCCTCCACCCCACACCTAGCCCCACGACCACACCACATGTGTCCACACCCACCACCACCCCCACACACCACCTCACCCACCACACCTCCACTCTACCACCGACACAGACATACCTCCCTCGTCCCACATTACTTCATTCATGCGGTCTACCACTCACCTCCCCCCACACTTACTCCCTTATAACCTCCGCTCACTCAACCCCCCGTTTCCCCGCTCTCCCACTCCATACCCTCCCCCCCCCCCTTACCCCCTATGAAAACCCCCCCCCCCCTTCCTGCCTCTCGCCCCTACATTCGCTCTGTATCTTTAGCGCACTACCCTGGGACCCCCCGGCCCCCCCCCCCCACACACAAGCCTTTTATTCACACACACCACACTCCACCCCCCCCCCACACAACTCACATCACCACCACCCACACCCGTCTGCTCTGTTATGGTGCCTAGTCGCCCAGAGAGGCTCTCATGTACGCGGATTGGCTGTCTAAGAGTATTAGAGCATTAGAGCATTAGAGTACTGGCAGGAAGAAACGTTGCTACAAGGAGACAGGGAGGGGCATACCCATGAAATACCACCACCATCACCACACGTACACCCCACCCCACACACACCCCACACTACAACCCCCCACGCCCCCCCACCCCCACCCCCACCCCCCAGACACCCCCACCCCCCCCCCGACCCGCATGCAGAGGGTTGTGGTTGGTGCCCCCCCCCTGCCCCCCCCCCCCTCGTACCCCGCCCCTCCCCCCAGCCCCAATCACCCTCACCCCCCCTCCCCTCCCATCCCCCTTTCCCCACCGCACCCCGGACTAGCTCTTGTTATTTTTCCGACTAGTCGCCCAGGAGGCCCTCATTATGCAGATTGGCCGTCTTCAAGCATTAGAAGTCTGTGATAAGGAAGAAACGGTGCCTCCAAGCTGAACCGGAGGGGGGGCAAACTCATGAAACGCTCTTGTGTTCCGTGGGCCTAGGTATGTTGGGTGGGATGTTGGTGGTTGGCTCCCCAGTGCAAGCAAACGGCCGCTCCCTTCAACTCAAGCCTCGAGATAGGCGTTCATGTCATTAGTGTTGTATTGTATATTGAGTGGCGTTTGGTTCCCTTTCCCCCTCGCCTTGCAGAGGGGCGACCGCCTTTGTCCCGCTAGAGGAGTTGTGCAATAGGGGAAAGGAGGGGGGCATACATATAACATGAGGACGGCATCTTGTTTCTGTGGGCCCTTAGGTATGTTGCCGCGTGGGATGTGCAAGGGCGGGTGCAGAGGGGGGGGGGCGCCCTCTAGTCAAGATATTTTAGGGGCATGCCTATATATGAGTTGCCAAGGGCGAGTATGATAGCTCATGCTATCATACAATTGCAGCATATGATGCGGTATATAAATGGTAACTTTAGCCTAATCAGACTTCCGGCATCATATGCCATCATATGATATCATACAAATTGCATCATATGATGCGGTATATAAATGGTAACTTTAGCCTAATCAGACTTCCGGCATCATATGCCATCATATGATGACATGATATCATATTGCCATCCCTTTTTATATCACTCTCACACGGACATGTGCAGGATGAAGATGGGCTTGTGCGAGGGTACTCCCCGCTCTATCCTACCCGACCATCTGGGGCGTGCCGACTACTTTGGTAACTCCATCAACATGTCCGCGCGCTACATGGATGCGGGGGCTCATGGCGGCCAGGTAGGCTCATTATTAATTGTATTTATTATTTGTTATTTATAATGTATATATATAGATAGATTGATGTTTTTATTTATTTATGTATCTCAAGACCGATATATAGATAGATAGGTATAGATAGATAGATATAGATAGATAGATAGATAAATAGATATAGATATTACCTTGGATATAACATTTTTATTATGTGAGCCAGGGGTGTGGGTGGTTGGTATGTAGGGGAAGGAGGGGGAGGTGTGCCTGTATATCTCCCAGCCAATGTTTGAGACCTCCTTGTGCTGGCCTTGTCACAGTCCTCAATAAAGCAGAGGATCCACTGTTACACTGGTTACACCGGATGCGGTCCCACTTATAGATTCGGTCCCACTCATGGCTTCAGTCCACCTAGGTTCTGTCTACCTAGGTTTCATCGGATGCGGCCCCACTACTGGCTTCGTCATCACTCATGGATGAGGTCCCACTCATGGCTTCAGTCCACCTAGGTTACACCAGATGTGGTCCCACTTATGGTTTCAGTCCACCTAGGTTACATTGGATGTGGTCCCACTTATGGTTTCAGTCCACCTAGGTTACACCGGATGCGGTCGCAATTATGGTTTCACTCCACCCAGGTTACACCGGATGCGGTCCCACTTATAGTTTCAGTCCACCTAGGTTACACCGGATGCGGTCCCACTTATGGTTTCGGTCCAACCAGGTTATACCGGATGCGGTCCCACTTATGGTTTCACTCCACCCAGGTTACACCAGATGTGGTCCCATTTATGGTTTCGGTCCACCTAGGTTATACCGGATGTGGTCCCACTTATGGTTTCGGTCCACCCAGGTTATACCGGATGTGGTCCCACTTATGGTTTCGGTCCACCTAGGTTACACCGGATCCGGTCCCACTTATGGCTTCAGTCCACCCAGGTTACACCGGATGCGGTCCCACTTATGGTTTCAGTCCACCTAGATTAGACCGGATGTGGTCCCACTTATGGTTTCGGTCCACCTAGGTTACAGTGGATGCAGTCCCACTTATGGTTTCGGTCCAACCAGGTTATACCGGATGCGGTCCCACTTATGGTTTCACTCCACCCAGGTTACACCAGATGTGGTCCCACTTATGGTTTCGGTCCACCTAGGTTACACCAGATGTGGTCCCACTTATGGTTTCAGTCCACCTAGGTTACACCGGATGTGGTCACACTTTTGGTTTCAGTCCACCTAGGTTACACCGGATGTGGTCCCACTAATGGTTTCAGTCCACTTAGGTTACACCGGATGCCAGTACAATATGGTTTTGGTTCCACTAGCGTTACACCGGATGCGGTCCCACTTATGGTTTCGGTCCACCCAGGTTACACCGGATGTGGTCCCACTTATGGTTTCGGTCCACCTAGGTTACACCAAATGTGGTCCCACTTATGGTTCCGGGCCCCTAGTTTACCCGGAGGTGGTCCCTAAATGGTTGGTCCACAAGGTTACCACCGGATGCGGTTCCCACTTATGGTTCCGAGTAAACCTGGGTTACACTGGATGGGTCCCAATTGGGCTTCAGTCCACCTAGGTTACACGGATGATGATCCACATTGGTTCGGTCCACTAGGTTACACCGATGTGGTCCCACTTATTGTTTGGTCCACTAGGGTACACCGGTTGGTCCCAATTTATGGTTTCGGTCCACCTAGGTAACCGGATGAGGTCCACTTATGGTTTCGGTCCACCTAGGTTAACCGGATGTTGGTCCCACCTAAGGTTTCACTCCACCCAAGTTACGCCGGATGTCGGTCCCACTTAAGGTTTCGGTCCACAAGGTTTCACCAGATGTGGTCCACTATGGTGCCGGTCACATAGGTTACACCGGAGTTGGTCCCACTTATGGTTCCGGTCCACTAGGTTACACCGGAAGGATGCGGTTCCCCCACTTTGCTTCAGTCCCCCAGGTTACACGGATGTGGTCCCCAATTAAGGTTTTGGTCCACCTAGGTTACACCAGATGTGGTCCCACTTATGTTTGGTCCACCTAGGTTACACAGGAGTGGTTCCCACTTATTTTGGGGTTACGGTCCACCGAGGTTACACCGGTGCGGTCCCACTTAAGGATTTCAGTTCCACCTAGGTACACCGGATTGTGCGTCCCACTTGTGGTTTCGGTCCACCTAGGTTACACAGGATGTGGTCCACTTGTGGATTCAGTCCCACCTAGGTTACACGGATGCGGTCACATTATGGTTACGGTCACATGGTTACACCGGATGTGGTCCCACTTATGGTGTCACTCACCCAAGTTACGCGGATGCCGTCCCACTTAAGGTTTCGGTCACCTAGGTTTCACCAGATGTGGTCCCACTTATGGTTCGGTCCAATAGGTTACACGGAGTGGTCCCAACTTATGGTCCGCGTCCACCTAGGATTACACGGATGGGTTCCCACTTTGGCTTCAGTCCACCTAGGTTACCACCGGATTGGTGGTCACTTAGGGTTTTTTGTCCACCTAGGTTACACCAGAGGGTCCCCACTAATGGTTCGGTCCACCTAGGTTACACCGGAGTTGTCCCACTTTATGGTTCCGGTCCACTAGGTTACACGGAGGCGGGTCCACGTAAGGTTTCAGGTCCACCCTAGGTTACACCGGTGTGGTCCCACTGTGGTTTCGGCCACCTAGGTTACAACCGGATGTGGTCCCCTTGGGGCTCAGTCCACCCTAGGTACACCGGATTGCGGTCCCACTTATTGTTCCGGTCCCATAGGTTACCACCGGATTGTGTTCCCACTTATGGTTTCATCCACCCAAGTTACGGCCGGATGCGGTCCCACTTAAGGTTTCGGTCACCTAGTTTCAACCAGTTATTGGTCCCAATTATGTTTCGGTCCACCTAGGTTACACCGGAGTTGGTCCACTGAGGTTCCGGTCCACCTAGGTTCACGGATTGCCGGTCCCACTTTTGGCTCAGTCCCACCTAGGTTACAGGATGTGGTCCCACCTAAAGTTTCGCGGTCCACTAGGTTACACCGATGTGGTCCCGCTTCCGCTTTGGTTCGGTCCACCAGGTTACACCGGATGTGGTCCCACTTGTGGTTTCGGTCCACCTAGGTTACTCCGGATGTGGTCCCACTTGTGGCTTCAGTCCACCTAGGTTACACCGGATGCGGTCCCACTTATGGTTCGGTTCCACCTAGTTAAACCGGATGTGGGTCCCACTTATGGTTTCACTCCACCCAAGTACGCCGGATGCGGTCCCATTAGGTTTCGTCCACCTAGGTTTCACCAGATGTGGTCCCACTTATGGTTTCGGTCCACCTAGGTTACACCGGAGTTGGTCCCACTTATGGTTCCGGTCCACCTAGGTTAAACCGGATGCGGACCCACTTTTGGCTTCAGTCCAACTAGGTTACACCGGAGTGGTCCCACTTAAGGTTTCGGTCCACCTAGGTTAAACCAGATGTGGTCCCACTTATGGTTTCGGTCCACCTAGGTTACACCGGAGTGTACCCACATGGTTCTGTGTGCGTCCACCTAGGTTACACCGGATGCGTCCCATTATGGTTCAGTCCACCTAGGTTACACCAATGCGGTCAACTTGTGTTTCGGTCCACCTAGGTGACCACGGATGTGGTCCCCACTTAAGGGTTTCGGTCCACTAGAGTACAACCAGATGTGGCCCACTTAAGGTTTCGGTCTCCACCTAGTACACCGGATGTGGTCACTTAAGTTCGGCCACCGTAGGTTACACCAGATGTGGTCCCACTATGGTTTCGGTCCACCTAGGATGTTACACCGGAGTTGGTCCCACTTATGGTTCGGTCCACCTAGGTTACACCGGATGCGGTCCCACTTATGGTTTCAGTCAACTAGGGTTACACCGGATGCGGTCCCACTGGTGGTTTGGGTTTCCACCTAGGTTACACCGGATGTGGTCCCACTTAAGGTTTCGGTCCACTTAGGTTACACCAGAGTGGTCCAATTATGGTTTGGTCTCCAACATAGGTTACACCGGATGTGGTCCCAATTATGGTTCCGGTCCACCTGGTTTCCACCCGGAGGCGGTCCCACCGTTGGCTTCAGTCCACCTAGGTTACACAGATGCGGTCCCACTTATGGTTTCAGTCCACCTAGGTTACACCGGATGTGGTCCCACTTATGGTTCCGGTCCACCTAGGTTACACCGGATGCGGTCCCACTTTTGGCTTCAGTCCACCTAGGTTACACCGGATGTGGTCCCACTTAAGGTTTTTTGTCCACCTAGGTTACACCAGATGTGGTCCCACTAATGGTTTCGGTCCACCTAGGTTACACCGGAGTTGGTCCCACTTATGGTTCCGGTCCACCTAGGTTACACCGGATGCGGTCCCACTTAAGGTTTCAGTCCACCTAGGTTACACCGGATGTGGTCCCACTTGTGGTTTCGGTCCACCTAGGTTACACCAGATGTGGTCCCACTTGGGGCTTCGTCACCTAGGTACCACCGATGGCGGTCCCACTTATTGTTCCGGTCCACCTAGGTTACACCGGATGTGGTCCCACTTATGGTTTCACTCCAACCAAGAGTACGCGGATGCGCGGGTCCCGCTTAAGGGTTCGGTCAACCTAGTTTTCCCAGTATGGGTCCCACTTATTGGTTTCGAGTCCACCTAGGTTCACCGGAGTTTGGTACCACTATGTTCGGTCCACCTAGGTTTACACACTGGATGCGGTCCCACTTTGGCTTCAGTCACCTAGGTACACCGGAATGTGGTCCCAACCTAAAGTTTCGGTCCCCCTAGGTACACCAGTGTGGTCCCGCTTATGGTTCGGTCACCTAGGTTACAACCGGATGTGGTCCCACTTGTGTTTCGGTCTACACCTAGGTTTCTCCGGTGTTGTCCCACTGTGGCTTCAGGTCCAACTAGGTTACCCGGTGCGGTCCCACTTATGGTTTCGGTCAACTAGGTTACACCGGATGTGGTTCAATTATGGTTTCACTCACCCCCCAATTACGCGGATGCGGTCCCACTTAAGGTTCGGTCCACCTAGGTTTCACCAGATGTGGTCCCACTTATGGTTTCGGTCCACCTAGGTTACACCGGAGTTGGTCCCACTTATGGTTCCGGTCCACCTAGGTTACACCGGATGCGGACCCACTTTTGGCTTCAGTCCAACTAGGTTACACCGGAGTGTGGTCCCACTTAAGGTTTCGGTCCACCTAGGTTAAACCAGATGTGGTCCCACTTATGGTTTCGGTCCACCTAGGTTACACCGGAGTTGGTCCCACTTATGGTTCCGGTCCACCTAGGTTACACCGGATGCGGTCCCACTTATGGTTTCAGTCCACCTAGGTTACACCAGATGCGGTCCCACTTGTGGTTTCGGTCCACCTAGGTTACACCGGATGTGGTCCCACTTAAGGTTTCGGTCCACCTAGGTTACACCAGATGTGGTCCCACTTAAGGTTTCGGTCCACCTAGGTTACACCGGATGTGGTCCCACTTAAGGTTTCGGTCCACCTAGGTTACACCAGATGTGGTCCCACTTATGGTTTCGGTCCACCTAGGTTACACCGGAGTTGGTCCCACTTATGGTTCCGGTCCACTGGTACACCGGATGCGTTTCCCACTTATGGTTTCATTACACCTAGGTTAACCGGATGCGTCCAATTGTGGTTTTTGGCCACCTAGGTTACACCGGATGTGGTCCCACTTAAGGTTTCGGTCCACTTAGGTTACACCAGATGTGGTCCCAGTATGGTTTTGGGTCAACCTTAGGGTTACACGAGTTGGTCCCATTCTGGTTCCGGTCCACCTAGGTTACACCGGAAGGATGCGGTCCCCTTTGGCTTCAGTCCACCTAGGTTACACAGATGCGGTCCCACTTTATGGTTTTCAGTCCACCCTAGGTTACACCGGATGTGGTCCCACTTGTGGTTCCGGTCCACCTAGGTTACACCGGATGTTGTCCCACTTATGGTTCCGGTCCACCTAGGTTACACCGGATGCGGTCCCACTTTTGGCTTCAGTCCACCTAGGTTACACCGGATGCGGTCCCACTTATGGTTTCAGTCCACCTAGGTTACACCGGATGTGGTCCCACTTGTGGTTTCGGTCCACCTAGGTTACACCGGATGTTGTCCCACTTGTGGGGTGGGATAAAACGAGGTTAAACAAGGAGATGACTGAGGGGCACACGGAGGGGATTAAGTAACCTAGGTTACACGGAGGAAGTAAAATTATGGTCTGAGGTTCACACTCTAGGGTGAAAAAAGGACTGCGGAACACAATTGTGGCTTCAGTCCACCTAGGTTACACCGGATGCGGTCCCACTTGTGGCTTCAGTCCACCTAGGTTACACAGGATGCGCTCCCACTTATGGATTCAGTCCACCTAGGTTACACCGGATGCGGTCCCACTTATGGTTTCAGTCCACCTAGGTTACACCGGATGTGGTCCCACTTGTGGTTTCGGTCCACCTAGGTTACACCGGATGTTGTTCCACTTATTGTTCCGGTCCACCTAGGTTACACTGGATGCGGTTCCCCTTTTGCTTCAGTCAACCTAGGTTACACCGGATGCGGTCCCACTGGGGGTAAGAGAATGTCAGGCAAAAGAGGGTAAAAAGGATGGCGGGTCCAATGGGTTGGAGTCAGTCCAAATAGGTTGAACCGGATGCGTGGTCCCACTTATGGCTTCATCCACCTATGGTTTACACGGATGCTGTTCCACTTATGGTTTCACTCCACCTAGGTTACACCGGATGTGGTCCCACTTGTGGTTTCGGTCCACCTAGGTTACACCGGATGCGGTCCCACTTATGGTTCCGGTCCACCTAGGTTACACCGGATGCGGTCCCACTTTTGGCTTCAGTCCACCTAGGTTACACCGGATGCGGCCCACTATGATTCAGTCCACCTAGGTACACGGATTTGTGGTCCCCACTTGTGGTATCGGTTTCCACCTAGGTTACCAAAAAAAACAAAGGTGGGGGTAAACTTGGAGGTTTAGGTTCTCCACCTAGGTTACACCGGATGACGGTCCAATGATGGCTTCAGTCCACCTAGGTTACACCGGAATGCGGTCCCATTATGGTTTCGTCCACCTAGGTTACACGGATGCGGTCAACTGTGGCTTCAGTCCACCTAGGTTACACCGGAGCTGGGTCCCACTTGTGGCTTCGTCCAACAGGTGTTACACCGGATGCGTCCCACTTTGGCTTCAGTCCACTAGGGCTCTTATCATCCCACCAACCGAGATCTTCTTATATCCTCCAATATCTTATAATCTTTGTTCTTATATTATCCATTATCTTATGATCTTATTATTATCCATTATCTTATTATTATGATTATTATCTTATGATCTTATGATCTTATTATTATCCATTATCTTATTATTATGATTATGATCTTATGATCTTATGATATTATTATCCATTATCTTATTATTATGATTATTATCTTATGATCTTATGATCTTATTATTATCCATTATCTTATTATTATCCACCAACCTATATATTACTATCGTGACATCTTATTATCATCCACCAACATCTTATTATCTTATGATCATTAACCAACCTATATATGCTTATATTATCATCTTATTATCATCTTATTATCATCCACCAACCTATTTATGCTTATATTATTATCTTATTATCATATTATGATCATTAACCAACATATATATGCTTATATTATCATCTTATGATCATCCACCAACCTATATATGCTTATATTATCATATTATTATCATATTATTATCATCCACCAACCCCTGCACCAACCTATATATTATCATCATACTATCTCTATCTGTCTAAGGTGGTGTGCGAGCTGGCCTTGGCGCAGCGCATAGCCAGCAGTTGGCAGGCTGAGCATTCTGAGTGGGAGGACCCCCTAAATTGCAACGAGCTGGACTGTTTGTCCACGGACTCCACCTTGGTGGTGGGCATGAGGTCGTCCATGACCACACACTGCAGTCCGCAGCACGCCAACCTAACCCCCAGGTACGGCGTTAGGGGGTGCCGAAATTTAATTAGCTTACCCTGATTTGTCAATAATATACTACGGACGAAGAATTCGAATTCCGAAGCCCACACTGCCTAGTTTCGAAAGTTAGTGCGTCAAGGCTGATGAGTATCTATAGGGAAATCTTCTTGGTGCTCCCGCGAGTTGTTGGTGGTGGTGACGGAACCGTTGACAGCACTCCAACCGCAACCCCAGGTAGGGCGTGTCATCACCGGGTTGAGAGAAGTCTAGACAGCTTCCAAGTGGCCCCCTAAGGAGGCCGATTTGCGAGTACCACCCCCTTCCGGGTTCGCTAGTCCGCCTAGACAAAAGTGACCTCGTCAAATCGGGGCCAGGTCCGGGAATATAGTTCACCTTGTCCTGAAAATATAAATATAATTTTCAAATCCAAAAAAACGTTTTGGCCAGAATTAATCTGAAGGGGAGTCAAATGACGTTAAAACTGGTACAAATCGGAAGTGCTGAGATTTGACATGGAACAAACGGGTAGCAATTTAAAATATAATGACATTAGTAAAGTTTGGCATAAATGTGAATCTTTGTTTTTGCGCATGTCTAAACCTACAACCAGTCTTTGACCCGTCCGCCCACCCAACCTGGCAGGCCCTCTGCACACAGCATCCTGACCCACCCACCCAACCATCCACCCACACAAACCTGGCAGGCCCTCTGCCCTCAGCTCCTTCACCCACTCACCCAGCTTTTTCATCTACCCAACCAACCCAACCCACACAGTCGAGATTCCAAATCACACCGTTTTTGACCCACCAACCCACCCACTACCTCCACATGGCGGCCCTCTGCCCATAGCTTCTTGACCCACCCACCCAGTTTTGGAACCCAATACAGTCTCAGCATTCAACCTCACACACAGTTTTTGACCCACCTACCCACCCACCAAGCCTGGGGAGGCCGTCTGCCCACAGCTTCCCGCTATGCGCTCTCCCTGCATGTATAAGCCTGAAACCAGTTTTTACCACCCAACCCGACCTTTTCGGTTCTGCATCCAAAGCCGGATCGGCTCAGTCATAAACATTCCCCCCCCAAAACTCCCCCCACCCCACCCACACCACCCTCACACCTTCACACAATCCCCCCACCCACCTCTCACCCTCACACAATCCCCCCCCCCCAACCCCACCCATCACACCCTCACCCCTCACACAATCCCCACCCCACCCCCCCCTCCCCTCCCTCACCCTCAGGCCTCTGCCCACAGCTTTTTCCTGTTTGACCTCTCCCTTGCTGTATAAGCCTAAAACCGGTTTTACCCACCCACCAAACTGTTAGGTTCTGCACCGAAGCCGGCTCGGCTCGTCATTGAATTACCCCCAACCTCCCCTTCCCCAACCCCCACCAACGCCCCCACACCCCTCACACCCGCAACTAACCCCACCCCCACACCCCCCCCTCACACCCCCTCAACACAAAGTCCAACACCCACCACACCACCCAATACCCCAACCTGCGCACCCTCACAAAATGCCCCAAACCCCACACCCCCCCCGCAGAACCTCACAAAGAAACCCCCCACCCACCAAAACACCGCAAAAAAGCAAAAAAAGGAAAAAAAAACATCCAACCCCCCCCCTCACACACTCACACAATCCCCCCCACCCCCTCCCAACCCCCCCCCACACACTACACCCACCCTCCCAACAATCCCCCCCAACCCCCCCCCCCTCACCCCTACTTCAGGCCCCTCTGCCCATAGCTTCTTTGCTTGCGCTTCCCTTGCATGTCTGAGGCCGAAAAATCAGTTTGTGACCCCACCACCAACATGGGCAGTCCTCTGCCCCACAGCTTCTTTAACCACCCACCACCCCACCCAACCACAATAGGCACTGCATTCCAACCTAAACCATGGCCCTCTTCCCACAACTTTTGACCCACACACCCACCCACCAAACTGGGAGGCCATATGGCCCCAGCTTCTTTCCGCTTGCGCTTCCCTTGCATGTATAAGCCTAAAACCAGCTTCTTGACCCACCCACCCAACCTGCTAGGTTCTGCATGAAGCAGCGCTAGGTGTATTGAATTCCCCCCAACCTCCACCCCACCCACCCCACACTCCCTCACACCCTCACACAATCCCCCCCCCCCCCCCCCCCCCCCATCACACCAGGCCACTCTGCCACAGTTATTCGCTTGCGCGCCCCTTGGATTCTCTGCCGAACCGGGTCGAGCCAGGTGGGCGGACGGGGCGGGTGCGCCGGCACACAGCACAGCCACACAACGCTTTCTTCCAGGCTGGCGTGTTGCTAGTGGGGATCAGAGCATGAAATCATGCAGACCCCGGGGACCAAACGCTTCGTGATCGAGCAGCCACGGTATACATTTTGTATGTGTGTTATGCAGGGGGGGGGGGGGGGGGGGGGGCAGAAGGGGGGGGGGGGCAGAACCCCAGAAAGACAGATTTGGACGCATGTTCAATATGGGTTCCAATTAGATGGGAGTTGGAATTGTGGAAAGTTTCATTCAAAAGGAGGGGGAAATGACAAGTGCTCGTGATCAGAGATGCCACGGTATGTACTTTGTATGCATGTATTTTTTCGGTTTGTACTTCATCCTGGCTGGCGTGTTGCTAGTTGGGGGATCAGAGCATGAAACCTACAGACCGCGGTATCCAAGCGATTCGTGATCAGGGCAGCCATAGCATGGTATATATGTGTGTGCAGTATTTTACCTTTGTATGTGTTGTAAGTTGTTTGGCTAACCCAAG